>JBAWJQ010000204.1:0-600000 GCA_037783105.1 Bactrocera zonata | reverse complement strand
CTTTTCCTTGGGGACGTTTTTTACGAGGCTGGTCTGGTTCCAAAGCCATCGCAAAAACCTGGGGAGAAATGTTTCGCCTTCTCATCTTAGCTCAGCTTTAAACGGATGTTTTTTGGCTACCCAGAAGATACTTGGTCTAAGTATGATATATAAAATAATCGTTTCTGACCACTCCCAAGTAAATTTCGCTCGGAGAAGTTTCCTCACATGCGTGAACTTTTACACATGACTCCATCCTCCTTTTGAGAGTTAGGGCTAACTGAAATCATATGGATTTAATTCTAGTTGCGCCATTTATGTGTCAAGCCGTGCACTCAATTGACCTGTTACATTTATAGCACATTATGAGACAAATCAGAAAAAGGTGTGTCGGCACTAAGTAAAATGTCTTCATAGATAGAAGTGTCAACATTTTAAGAACTCATAACCAATACAAAACAAAAATATGTAGCCAACTGCAATTACAACAAAAAACAAACAAACAATAACAATAACAACTTCATGAGACATGGTAAACCATCATATTTACTGTCAAACGCGCTTGTCTAACAAAGTAAAAATATTTGTACCGACCTGCCACTCAAACGCTCGGCTTATTTATGAACTGCGCCGAGCAGGTATTCATGCAGAATGATAATTGGTACGATTAGCTAGCTAGTTAAGCAATAAAAATACAACAAGAACAACACAACTAATAACATTACAATACAAATGATAATTTCTCAAAGCGCAATCAAAGCTTAATGGCAAGAACAAGCAAGCGCACCTTGGCAGGCAATCAGCGGGTATGGCAGAAGTTAAAGTGTATTTGTATGGCAATCTAAATATTCCCAGGCACACAACAATCAATGTTAAATCGTTAGACGCGTGGTAGATTTATATTCTGATACAAACTGGCAAACATACATATGTCTGTATGTATGTACTTAAATATATGGAGTTAAGTAGAAAGAAGCGTATGCAGCATAAAGGCAAAGTATGTTTGTATGTGGTTAGTTAAGCATGCGTCACATTGAATTTCCAATGCAAACTTCAGCATTGACTAACTTGACAGGCCTATGGTGCGCCAAAGGCAGCTCCTGTCCTACGTGTGCGCAGCGCCGCACTTGAGCATGCACGCACCACCAACGGCTGCACCAGCGAAGAACGGCGCGCGCTTGGTGCAGTCCGCGGCGTTGGCACATACATTAACTTGGAAAGCCATTATACGCGTGTATATATATGTGTGTGTGCGTTGTAGTTGCTTGCATTTAATAAGCAGCGCAAACGAGCGCAGCTCTTGAGGAAGCTGCTCAAGTAAAAGCAAGTACAAGGAAATTACAAAGTAGTGGCGCAGGCAGCACAGGAGCGAAGCGCGGTAAGAAGGAAGAGAAGCAGCCACACTCGGTTGAGATTCGTACGCGCAACGGACAGGCGGCGAAGTGCGGCTCCGCTTTGGCTCGTTGTCGCATTTCGTTGACTTACTATTCGTTTGAACGCGCGAACGGAGCGACCGACGAAGCGACCAAATGACGGCGCGCCCGAACGCGCAATCGTCGGTACGTTCTTTCACTGTACGCAGAAAAACCAACAATCGTGGCGCGCCCGAACGCCCAACCGTCGGTACGTTCTTTCACTGTGCGCGCGCGCAGCAACAACAATCGTGTTATACATTCGAGTAAAATCTACATTTGCGCTTTTGTTTGTTTGCTCCGCAGAGACCAAATCATTTGTTAGAACGCGATTATTTGTGTTTGCGACACAATGTTTGGGCTTTATCGGAAAGCGACGATCAGCGCGCGGATGTAAGCGGTTAAATTTAGGTGCGCGCGCGCTCGCTACCCAACCAGCCAACCGATCTCTCGCCGCATCGAACGCCATCGTAATCGCAATCAAACTACAGCAGCAGCAGCAACAGCAAAAACAACAAGAGAAATCACTGCAATAACAACAACAACATTCACATACAAACAAACGAATGTGTCTTCCTCCCGGAACAAACGAGCGCGCTGCTGGGCAAACCATTGTCGATGGTTATGCCGACGTGTGAAGCTCGTTGTAGCAACTAGCTGTTGTTGTTGTTATTATTTTATGCAAGTGTGTTTGTTGTCGGCGTTGTGTTGCTGCCGCTTTGGCACTTCTGTGCAAAACTACGCAGATTTACAAGTAGCAGGCAGCCAGGCAGGCAGGCAGCCTTCGGCAACCACCTTTGGCAGACAAACTGCGACAAGCCGCTGCAATCCTTCGTAAATTCAATTTAACACCTTTTGGCGGCATCCTTTTCGCTTACCGATTGGCCTCTACAAATGCATTGTTATTTTGCGCGCAATTGCGCTGCCACAAGCGGCTGTCCGCGGCGGCTGGGGAAAGCGCGGAAGAGGCGCAGGCAGCGCTACGCTACTCTAGTGTTTCTGTTATTGTTATTGCTGCTTTTATTTGTATTTTAATTTTTACCACTGTTTTACATGTTCTATTTGTGGTCATCGCACGTGCGACAATTTTTCCACACATTTGATCCTGTCCGAACGCAAGCGTGTTGGCAATCATGTGGAGTCAGGCGGGCAAGTGTGGGGAGTGGGAGGTGAAGTGTTTGGCGTTCAATGTGAGAAAAAAGTGCATTCACATGCTCGTATTTGTTTATGTAGAATTCATGTTTCGGCTGCCATTTATCGTGCTGTGGCAGCTGTGTGCCAAGCCACTGATGGCGGTGGCGGTGGCTCTGATGGTGGCAGCCACAATGACACAACAGTGCAACCCCTTGGCATGCTACACAATCGACAGAATGGCATGCGCTATGCACATATGTGCAGCTTTGTAAAATTCTTGCAACGCTTTGCTGCGACTGCAGAAACAGAAATAGACTTTTGGACATATGGGAATGTAACGGCAATTTATATACCCTGAACAGGGCATACCATTAAGCGGGACACGAAGCGAAAACCAGTAGAAAACGTCGAAGAGCCTATATTATGTATATATAATATCATATCAATATATAAGATCAGCTTGAAGAACTGGGTCGATTTAGCCATCTACGGCTGTCTGCCTGTTTGTATATATGCGAATTAGACCTCTATTTTTGTGATATCGGACTGAAATTTTGCACACGTTCTTTTTCCCTCAAAAAGCTGCTAATTTGACCGAATCGCCAATATAGGCCCACTATAGCATATAGCTGCCATACAAACTGAACGATCGGAATAATGTGCTTGTATGGAAAACTTTTTTGTTAACGAGATATCTTCATGAAATTTAGCACGTATTATTGCCTCGGGCAACGCTTAAATATTTCTGGAAATTTTCAAAATCGGATCTTATAGCTGCTATACAAACTGATCGATCAAAACCAAGTTCTTGTATGGAAAACTCCTTTAGTTGACGAGATATCTTCACGAAATTTGGCATGGATTATTATCTGAGACAATACTGCAATCCCCGAAGAAATTGTTCCGATCAGATCACTATAGGATATAGCTGTCATACAAACTGAATGATTGGTATCAAGTGCTTGTATGGAGAGCTTTCTCATTTGACGAGATATCACCACGAAATTCTACATCGAATATTTTCTGAGACAATACTGTAATTTCAGAAGTATAAATTGTTGAGATCGGATCACCATAGCATGTAGCTGCCTTACAAACTAAACGAAAGGTATTAAGTGCTTGTATGAAAACTTCTTTATTTATGAAGGGTATTATTCATATTGCAACCGAAGTTAACTTTTCTTTATTTTATTTAAAAAAAATACTAAAATAGTGTATATATGTATATCATCTATTCCACAGAACAGGTATAATAAAAAAAAAAAAATTACAATAAAATAATAAATTTTCCAATAAACACTTTGATTTGTATAATTATGCGCCGCTGCAAGCATTGTAGGCGTGCAGATTTCAATATTCTTGCGTTTCTACGTTTTAGATTTCATATCAATAATAGCTAAGTAACACACATTAAGCATATAAGCAACACATGGCGAATGATGGCACGGCAACAACATGTCACTGTGTAGTCAAATGAGCAAAACTTAACCCACGCATGCGTGGTTGCTTAAGAGGAAAATAAAAGAAACTTAATGGAAGTCAGGCTTGTGCAGCACAACTCATCATGAACCGGGTCGAACGCCGCACGATGATGATATCATGTGCGCGAATATTGTGTTTGGTACACTTTTTTGGCATTATTTAGCACTTAAAATATATACGAATATCTACAAAACGTATAAAATATATTAAAAGAAAACAACAACGTACAGCTTGCAGTGGACACTGGTCGCTTGCGTGGTTAAACGCTGCGCGCGCCCTAAACTCTGTCAGCGACCACGCAAAATGTTCAAAAAAAAAAAAAAACTGCCCAATTTGGTAGTTACGAGCATCTGCTGCCAGAGTTTTGCTTATCTACCATGAAATACAGCCACCCACCTCTGGCAGATGTTGCTATTTACCTCGCTATTACACATGCATACATGTATATAGGTATGTGTGTGTTATATGCAAAGCATTTTTCCAGTTTTTGCTGTTTTCTTCTCATATTTCTACTAACTAACCAACAGAACTTTGTCCTAAATTAAGCATATTTGGCAACTTTCTTGTCCAAATCAGTGCCTGTTTATTGCGAACTATAAGAAAATACCGTTAATGTGTGACTGTGGCACTATTTCTACGTTGCTATTCGATTAAGTTCGTCGAACTCCGTGTGAATAAGCTGTTTCGAATAAAAATTTCTTAACCGTCTAAGAAAGTATTGCCTGAGCCGTGGATCTTTCTCACTTCTGTCGGAAACAGGGGCTGTGAATGTTACACCAACGATATTTAGCGAACTACTCCCTCAATTTTAGAGATATCAATCTGAAATTTTGCACACAACCAATCTTCTCTAAAAAGCAGCACATTGGTCGAAAGCGCCGATATCGGAACACTTTAAGTTTTAGCTGCCAACTGATGGACGTAGGTTAGGTTCTTGTCTGGAAAGCTCTCTCATTTCATAAGCTATCTTAACGAAACTTGCGTTGGATTGTTGAAATCTTGTAAACTCCTAAGAAATTCTTCAGATCGGATCACTATAACATATTATTGCCATGCAAGCTGACCGAAAAAAGACTTTGTAAGACATTTTTTGTACTTATGAAGGGTTTTTGTTGTTGTAACGGATACCTAATCATCGTCTGGATGGTAAGGTTAAGATAAGTTGTCGTCGACGTCATCCATCGGCAAGCCCAACAAACGTGCTGCCCAAAGGTTTTCAGGTGAGTAAGGTTAACAGGACATGCAAAGAGGTGACCAGTGTTATGCGGGGACTTATAGCACGCTGGACATATATTAGATATGTCGATTGCTATTCTGGATACGAAGGAGTTTAACCTGCTAGAATATCCAGAGCGAAACTTCGAACGGTCACTATCGTTTCCCGCGGCAACTCGCGCTCTTCGTCTGCAACGGGTGGTGGTTTGACCCTAAGTGCGCCATTAACTGAGAGGGAATCGGTAAAGGTGTTGATGGATCCACTGTGAATGGTGAATCCGAAGATTGGACAGCTTATTGTTGATTTCGTCGACCTAGTTGAACCTTCTCGGTGCTCCTAGGAGGCCTGTTCCGCTCCACAGGGTGACTGCAAGGAGATTTCCGCGCATGCACCTTAGCAGGAACTGATTGGAAACGAGTTCATTGTGCCTCTTAACTGGGGGCATACGGGCCTCACCATGCAGGTGTTCGATAGCAGACATCTAGAGGCATCCAGTCGTAGTTCGGCGTTTTTTCGTATGCGTTTCATTGCATCCAGGCGACCATATTGGTGCGGCGTAGTAAGGGATCCGCCGGCCGATTGCCTTGTAAGTTGTCAACAAAATTTATTATACCTTTCCCCATGTGCTACCGGCTAGCGACTTGAGGATTATGTTGTGTCTCTGTACTTTGGCTATAATCGCGGTCGTATGAGGAGTGAAGGAGCACAGACTGTCAAAAATAACACCTAAAATTTTAGGATTATTAGCAATCGGAATCTTAACGCCATCGACTGCAATATTAAGGTCAAGTCTGTACTCCTTCAACCAGCGTGTGAATATAGTCGAAGGGGATTTAATGGGAGAGAGTGTTAAATTTCGTGCAGCGAGGAAGCGAGAAAGGTGGGAGCGAAGGTCGTTTACTTTGTTTTGTTATTTACGAAGGGTGTTATAGCTCGATATCAAAGAAGGCAGTGTTTTTCTTTTTTTTTTGGTTTAATTATAAAAATGAGGTTTTGTATATTGCAGTAAAATAAAGAATTGTTAAAAAAGTACAGAAATGAAATGCTATTTATTAAAGCTAAATCGTTTTAATGAGATTTTAAATTTGAATTCTGATAAAATTTTTAATCAGATTCCAATTGGACCATCATTACTTTGGAATAAAATCGGTTACCTGATAAGACAAAATTTCATGTAAAATTTTCTTATAAGGCTTTATTTGTTTATTTTCCTTTAAGAATATTGCTACACGTTGCCCTTCGTTACAAAATAAAAAAAACTTAAAAAACTAACGAAAAGTATGGATAAAAGCTTAAATCCTAATATAAAAAATTGCTTAAAGCCAGAAGCCTAGCTACAAGAACCTAGCCACCGCAATAAATTCCAAATTCGATTGCTGATGGAGATAAAAGGTAAAATAGCGTAAATGCAAATGCGTAAGCGTGTGCCAAAGTGTTAACACTTTATTTTTTATGGTTTGCACAATCTGGCCGAATTAAAAGCCGCACATCTTTAACATTTTCACAACGCATTTTGTTTAAGCACACACACAGTAGCTAGCACATCAATATCTACACGTACTGCTTGGAAGTTTTGTTATTGATTTATTTCGTGTGATGCACTTGGAAAAAGCCGTGAAACTTAAAGCGTGTTATTTTTTGTCTATCTGCTGCATATAGAGATAAGACGCCTACTGATAGAAAGCGGATACACACGTACCCAATAATATGGATGGTAAGACACAAAGTAGACTAGCACTTAACAAGAATATAGGTAAATAAACACATGTATATTTGTGCGTTTAATAAACTTTAAGAGTTTGACTTAAACTAAATTAAAACCACTTAAGCGTCTGGCTTATCGTGCGGCGATTTCGTAATGCATTTTAAATTTTTTTAGAGGTTAGGAGTAGTAAGAAATTTCAAACAATCGACTTTTTTTGTAGTTTTTACTATATCTTAGAAATATTTTTAGAAATTTTTAAGTAAATCCGACAAATACTTTTCGAGTTATACGTTAATTAGCAAAGGATTTTTGCGGGGTTCTGGAATAATATTCTGGCAGATATAAGCAGTTGGGTATTGCTTTGCGGTAATTGAATGTAAAAGTACCAAAGCGTTTGTCTAAAAATTATGTTTTTGAACTGGTGAGTTTGTAAAAGGACCAAAAATTTTTTTTTTTTTTGGGCTGGTGACCACTGTAGCTCGAAAACCGCTTGGTAGATTTCGATGAAATTTATACAGCTTTGCGAAAACATGAAAAATAGTCCTAATGGAGTTTTTTTTAATTTGGATATTTTATTAACACTTAACTCTTGGTTTTACCCGAAAAACTAGTGAAAATATCCTAGGTCGCCATTTTGAAAATTAAAAAAAATTATTTTATTACTATTTTTTTTTTGTTCCGATTGTATGTAAAAGAATTTTCAAAAAATAATAATGCTCAGCGCAATTAGCACAACAAGCACTATTAAAATTATTATTATATTTTTTTTTTAATTCTGTCAAGTCAAAACGAACCTCATTTAGTAATGTTAGGTTTTTACTTTTATAAGATAAAAAAATTAACTGCCAAAAAATATATTAAAAATTATAATTTTTTTACATTTTTGACCACTCCTAACCCCCTACCATCAAAACTAGCATTACATTGAGAGATTATTATTTTTGACATATAAAAACAAATTCTTCTACTACCCATCAATGAAACAATAACGCCCTGCAAAAAATTCATTTATGTATAAGCGTTAACAAGGCCTACAGAGTCATACATAATTTAGACACTACCAAATCAAGTGCCACTTATCATATTTCCCTGTTTATAAGTAACTTATGTATTTATTCTAAATTTACTTTTATCTCACTCACCTTTTTCATGATGCCGGTTTTGCGTTTAGAGAATGTCGTATATCTACGCAATTTATTATCAATATATTCCATTTTGATTTTGACTCGCCCTTTTGTCTTCTTGCCATTAGCAGGAGGTGACTTTTTGTTTTGCAACGCAGTATAACTGTCGTCCACCACATCCGGCACATTGCCACTCACTTGACTCTGCTGCTGTTGTTGTTGCTGCTGCTGCTGCTGTTGTGCACTTTGTTGCGCACTACCGCCAACGCAATCGAGTCCTTGCAACGATTGTGTTGACATACCCGTAGCACTACTACTACGATGATGATCTTCATAACAATCGGAGCCAGCACGTTTGATGCCGCGCTGTTGACTTGAATGGCCACCTGTACTGTTGCCAGCACCGCTAACCAACGATTGACACTGTGTACTGTTGGGCATGAGACCGCTCGCACGGGAACTGAATCCTACACCGGCACCACCACCCATCGGCTGTATGAGGCCGCCTGAGGGTGGGCGACCGCCAAGCGCACTAACAGCCGCTGGATTACCACCATATAAGTCGGCTTGATCGGCCAAACTTAGGCCGATGCCGCTCATAGGATAGTTGAGGTTGTAGCGCGAGTCACCTCGCGTAGGATCCATTCTAAGGTAGAAGTTCTCCACCGTGACGAATTTATGTTTACAACTTTATTAAATAACACGAACACACACACTTGGCAGCAACTGCTGTTGTAAAGCGGTTGCTTCTAAACGCTGTGGTACTGTGGTTGTTATTGCCGCAGGCTTTTGATCTACCGTAAACAGCAGCTGTTAGCAGGAGGAACACTTGCGCTTTGATAGTCGATATCAAGCAGCACAGCACGGTACGTCACAGCAAACCTCAACACTTCAATATAGTAATATCACTTTCTCATTCGTTTCAACACTAAATTGAATCAAATTCGTATATCAGAGTAAACACGGGGAATGTGTGCTCTTATTGGTGCCTTTTGTGGCCTGTACAAAACAGCAAACACTTGAATTCCAAAAATAAACACAAAAACGCACTTTTGACACTTTTTGAGGGAATCTCGTATCGTATTAGAATCAAATCCGACACCACACACAACAAGAAGGCGACGAGACAGCTGCACGCAACTGTCAGATTAACGCATGTGGCTCGTCCAATTTACTTGCACACTTAAAAAACGACCGAACACACAGGTAACGTGCACGTTACGCAGAGATTGCGATTCCTATTTTTAATTTCAACCAATTTTTTAACTAAATGTAACACAAATTCCAAACGAAATGCACCGTCGAAAATTTGGCAGTCCGGACTATTGGTCTATTACTTTTCTTCGATTCCTTTTAGCTGCGGCGACTAAACGCTTGTCAGAATCAACAAATGTCAAACTATAAATGGCTCGCTCTCCTCCTCTCTCTCTCTGTCTCTTTGCTATCTACACAGTTGTTGTTGCTGTCAGCTCTTTTGACGCTGTCAATTGCTTTCAATGCTGTTTCAGTGTTGCAAAATGTGTGCTTTTATTGTACAATTGTTGCCACAGTGTTGTAGTAAATGTTTTTGTTTTTTGTTTGCCGTAGAATTTCACCAAATTATGATAAAGCTGTTTATTTGCTTTTTATGGTCAAGAACTTTTTAAATATCCACCATAAATCTTGTTAATATTTTGCTGATTACTGCTGTTAGCGCTGCTGCACTTGCTGCCACTGCTATAAATTGCTATAATCCAAATGCCGTTCCACCAACTGATAAGGAATGCTATTACCACTTATGTACGCTCGCTTGTTGGCAAGAAATACGTAAACTGCGGAAATATCGCTTGTAACTGACAAATATGAAATTATCTATGCGTTTATGTCGTTATTGCGACCACCTTGATGTTCTCTAGATGGAGGCGCGCTACCGAATAAACTCGCTTTCGACCGCGTCACACAGCACCACCGTGTTTTATTTTTCCTTATTTCACTACACCAAACTGGAGAGCTCCATCGCTGTTGTGACGACAAGTAAAGCACACACGCGTAAAGCAATATTGTTGGAGCGCCAGCTAGAAAACAGGCCAGCCGGAGCGCCGCCACACAGCTCATTTGTTTTGGAGCGCGGGCGCGTTAAGTTTACTCTTAGTTTGTGAGCAAGCACACTCATTGTCCAGCAGTATTGGAGATTTTACCTGTGTGGAGACTTAATTGCTTTACTCTTTCAAGTCGCAAACTGAGTTTTCATTCGCTAGCTAACTGCTTTATTGTCGCTCTGCTCAGCGGTGTTGTGGTGCGCGCTTCATTCATGGCATTGTTTTTGTTTTCGTGCATTCGTTTTCTTATACGCTTTTTTGGTATTGGCTTCTCTTTTGGCATTTACGAATATTCAAAGCGTTCAAGCCAGACTTTAATTAACTATTACTGCCAATGAAGGCCTTATCTTACACAATACAACTGCACCAATACACACGCGCGCGCGCCACACTGACAGTTGTGTATTGTGTCTGAGGCGCGAGTTCGCGCGCGATTTTGATTTGATTTGTAAATTTATACACATACATATTTATGTATTTAAGCAAGCTTATATACATATATGCGGGCGCTTGCACATGAGTGGCAGGCAACAACAAAACGTAAAAAGCAGAAATCATAACTTCGGCTCAGACATTTACGGTGCTATTGGTTGATCGCTGGCAAACTCCTCCCATTGTAGGAATGCCGCGCGCGGCGTCGCGTATTCCGCTTTGCGTTAATCATTATTATGAGTGATTGCGCTTGGAGACAAGTGTCTGAGTGACGCGCCCCATATGCAAATGGTTGTCAGCAATTTTTCATATTTACACTTGGTGCAAAGGAAATGATTACCGTAATTTTAGCGTTTTATTTACACGTTTATTAAATGTGGTTAAAGCCTTTATTAAAGCGCGCTGCTTAGCGCTATGCCACATGTGGTTATACATACACATGCAAGCATAGTTGTATATGTACCGTTATGTGAAGGAAAATCTTGTTTGGTGAAAATTTAGAAATAATTTATTTTATTCTAGTTACGGATCAACTAAGTATACCATATTTAGTGTTTTTGTAGGTGTTCGAGCGTGTGGAATCTGTCTAAAAGTAGCATTGTTGTCACAACGATGCGTAAAATGTCGATCATAGCCAAATTAAAAGAGCACCTGCAATTAGATATGGCAAACGACACACGTGATTGTGCCGATATAGTTACAATTTATGGGTGAATACTAGCGACATGCACACCAATATGTCATGCAGCCGAGTGGATAGACAGTGACTGGCAAAAATGCACACTTAAGGGATTACGTAATGCGATTTTTGAATGTGATTTAAAGTCTCTTTCTAACCATTTTTGGGATTAAGAAAGTAGTTTTTCCTGTTTTTATAATTTTGTAGAATTATTAGACAAATAATTAGTATATGGTGTACAAGCAAATAGCCACCCGCCCTATAATTTTTGATGGTTTCGATTGATTACCGAATAAGTCTAACTTCAGAGCCAATATTTTGGAATCTACGAATGTCCTGAGCGAATTGAAAGAAAAGTCGAGCCAAAAAAGCTGGATTCTTTAGAGATCAACTTACTATAAGCAGCAAAAAGATATAAGAAGTTACAGACTTAGCTGAAAAAGAAAGCCCAACGACATAGTGGCTGCCACCATGGGTTGGTAAAGGGTTTTTCAACAGGGTACCACAAAAATAAACCGATAGGATCAGTAAACGACGCCATTATTTTTTTCTGCTCTTTTGGCATTTCTCTTCAGTGAGATTTGCCATTTCAGCATGGAGAGATTTACGATCCAATAATGAGTCGAAATTATTAAAATTTACAACCAAAATTAAGAGTCAGTGACCTAAACTTTAAGATAATGTTGTAATTGGGAGGTATCTGGCTAAAGTCTGACTTCTTAACTGAGTGTTGCTCAGTTGCTCACTTGCTCCTCAATAGCAGAGCAGATGCGGAGTCTTGCTATGGTTGGGCTTACAGTAAGGGCTGGATCAAGGCGTCATGCGTCATGTCCATAAGGGAGCTGAGGTATCCACCTGGTTCCCTCTGTACTAAGATAACCTTATTTGCATAGCCTAGGTCCAAAATATGAGCCAAAACACTGAAAATATTAAAACAAATTTAAAGAAGTCAGGAAATTAAAAAACCGGATGGCAGTTAAAACAGCCAGCGCAAAGACAGGAGCGAAGCTTAATCTAGGTGCATAAGCTAGTACTAGCAAGGAAGTTGAAGCTAAGTCTGGCACCAGCAAGGCAACAATACTACCGGACCCAAATCCTGTAGACAAAGCATAGCTGATAAGCAGGGAGGAAAGAGAGATGTCAATAGTGTTGCTGCGGGTAGAGAACGGTGCGCCTCCCAGAGAACGGTCCAGTTTTAAGGTCGATGACCAAGCGAAAACAAAGTATGTGGAGCAGCAACGTAATGTCTGCCAGCTGAAGAGCGTGCAGCTATAACCGCCAACTAATGCGGGGCTTACGAAAGAGGTCCAAAAAAACCGATTTCGTGCTGGTTATGGATACTTAACGGTCGTTGTAAAGGAAGCGTGATGTTGGTAACGGCATCGTATTGGAACCATTTCACTACGAAAGGTCTGAGCTCGAACGGCATATCTTTTATTTAAAGCATTCAAAGTTTTTTAAGACTGTTTGGATTGAACCCTGGCTTTCTCAAAATAATTTTGAAGAATTCTGTCCGATTCCAATCCCTGACGCGACCCCAGTTCAGTCCGACAAGTCCTTGGCGAAACACCGAACTTTAAGGATTGTTGGATTTTTGAGTGAAAAATGTAGTTTCGAATATTTAAGGTCGGAATATCGGATCGAACATTGACTTTTCCAAAATAATTTTGAAAAATTCTGCTCAATCGCTGGTCCTTGGCTCGAACTCAGTCCAGTCTGACAGCCCTTACGAAACCCCGCATTCGCTCCAGTTATGTAGACCCTCGAAAAGTTAGCAGTCTTTATGTTCGGGAAATCAAAGACGTACGTTTTTAGACGAAATCGGCTGACCTTTCGCTCATTTCTACGATCAGCTGTGCCTGCTGGGACATTTTGAGAGTTACTGTTTATTGTGGCAGACATTAAGTAGTTGCATGTCTGTAGTACATCTGCAATGCGGTATGCAAGTACTCATACAAACACACAAACACACACACAAACATACACATGTAACTGCGTTTTTTCTATTTTAAAGAAGTTTTGACAAATCCCACTGGAACATTCCATACCGGACTTTTCTCAGAATCTTCATTTTTTCAGCAGCATTTTCCACTGCCTAGTTTTATTTTTATTTCGCGTTTATTGTTTTTTTTTCTTACATACATATGTGTATGTATGTATGTGCGCCCGTCGAGTTGGAGTTTAGTGAGACATACTTGCTGCTGCAGCAGCACTGCCAGCCAGAAATGGTAAAAACATGCGACAGCATTACAACCTCTGGAGGATTTGCGTAATGTATCATTATACACGTACGACGGCGAGTACGCGACTTCGAGTACGTCACCAATACGTGCGTGTAACACACACACGCGCGCACAGCGCAAGCACAAATGGACGCTTGTGTGTGCATGTATGTATGTACGGTTATGTGCGTGCCACCAAATGCAACGCGCAAATATTCGTCCTCAAACAGTCGAACTGACGACAGCAACATGCAAGTGAGTGGAAGTTGACGTTGGCGAAATGACGATGGCGGAACAGCAGGCACACCACTACCACGAAACACCACCAGCAGCAGCCCGCGCGCAGTGCATCAACAAAATCAGAAATCATCATAGCAGTTGCGTATCGTCGTCTAAAGAATTTGTTATGCTCAAACTTTCCGACGCACACGTTTCTCTCTCGTTTGCCTATAGAGTTATAAACGTATAAAACACATTCTGCATCCCGAATGATCATATAAAGTACAACTATTTCCCCAACTATTGCAACGTGCATAGAACACGGCTGCCCGTTGACTGCTAACCCTGCCGCCGCCGCTTGCCGTGCGCCATTCGCTGCTGGCTGCCACGGCCTGCCTGACATCCTTAAATAGGAAATAGTTTTCAGTCCACGTGCAGTGACTAGCTACTAGGCTCCGACTCGTTGTGCGCCTAAGCGTCTATGCTGCAATGACTTTTGCCACTTTTTATGCCCACGAACACACACACACACTTATGTACCTGAGCGCTCGTGCGTGTGTGTTGGCGATGACGACTTCGCCTAGTACTCGCGCTGGACTGACTGCTTCAGTCGGTTTGGACTGCTATGTCATCACAGTTATTGCTCCCTGATGATAATCACTGCATTCCAACAAACAACATGTTAGTTTGTTTATAGATCTTGTGTCCACTATAGTTATCTAGCCAGCAGCTAGCCATAATGGTAGATTCTATGCTGCTCCTGTTCACATTGACACTGCCAAGCAACTCCACGGGTAGGCCAGCAAGTACAACTAGATTTATACCCCTATTTGTGCAGCAGCAGCACCCGCCAAACACCGCTGCCCTTCCCGCCCACAACAGCAAACAGCATTGGCAATAGTTAAGTATTAGCTGATCTTGCAGCAACACCAGACAGTCTAACAACATGCCTACCGCCCAGCTGACGTCCTGCCAACCCTCCCACCGTAGTTTAGCGCATAAGTATGCTATGCAGTTGATGCGTCTGTGTGTCTCGCCGACGTTTGGATCGATCGATCGAACGTATGCGCCGATCAAGACGATCGATGGCTGCTAGTTGGCTGCCTGGTTGGCTAGCTAGACCGCTAGCTAGTTGCGCTGATCGACTGCTTGCCAGTTTGGTGTTTGAAGTGAAGATGCTTTGCTATCTATGTGCTTGGCTATGTTGTGTTGTTTATGGCGAGCGGCACGGCGCGGTGTGGGGGCTGCAGGTAGATTGTTGTGGTTGTGGTGTTGGTGGTTTGTGATGCATATTGGTCGCATCATCACTCCAAATGGAATCTTGCCTTTTACGCCAAGTGAACGACATACTTGCACAACGTCGCCAGCATGTCTTCCACAGAAAAATTCAGAATCGCTTTGTAAGTGGCTGGTGAATTTAATTAAATGAAATACCTTCTTGGGATATCAATTATTTGAGTTGTCGGCGGTCAAGCGGTAAGCAACACACACACACTTACTGACATACAAATGTATGTATATATAGAACAGCATACTAGTAGGTAATGTAAGTAAGTACATAAGTAGTGTACGTAAGTAAGCAAGCAAGCCTTGCTGGCCAGCGATCATGGTGGTAGGAGTTGTGGCACTTACTGGTTACTAATGAGAAAAGTTAATCGTTATGATTGCCTAAAAGATCACTTACATTAGTTCAGCGCGCAGTCAGCACATACACGCAAACTTCCATGTCTTGCTTTACTACGACGACACAGCGGACTCTTACCGCATTACTATGCAAGTATGTGAGCAAAAATGTTTGAAATGCCGGCATTTCTGGAATTTATTCTAATCTTATGTATGTATACTTAATTCCATAGAGTCTGCGTGGAATGTCAGTGGCTTGTAAAAGTCTAAAATGTCTCTCATAAAAATATTGTGTGCGCTTATTTTTAGTAGACTGACTTAAAATGGCGTATGTCTTATGGCGTAAAGGATATTATAGTTTCTTCATATATTTTCTTTTGTCTGATTATTGGAAATACGAAATCAGTAAGAAGTCTCAGTCGCTGTTTGAATTTTAATATCCAGTTCCAGAATACAACAGCTGCAATGAAAACATGTATGTAGTAGTAGAATATGCATATGTATAGTAAGTGTGGCAACCCTCTTGCTTTTGACATTTGTTACGTATACGCTCTCTGCTTGTTTAGAACAGTAATTTAAATTAAAAATTCGCTTATTTGCACAAAGTTCGACAAAATATCTGAAATAGTTGTAGAAATTTTACATTGAAATAATTTTTAATAAATCGGAAGTGGAATATATTGTGACAAAAAATTATCCGGAAATTGTAAATAAAAAGCCAAATATTTAATTATTCAACAATATTTATTTTGTCGCCTTCAAAGCAATCTCCACAAGATGTGATACACTTATGCGAATAATTATTTCCGTATTTTAAACGCTTTTCATAAGCGCATTTTGGTATGGCCTTCAACTGCTTTAGCGAATTTTGTTTTTTCTCTTCGATCGACTGAAAACGGTTTCCACGGAGTGGCAATTTCAGTTTGGAGAACAAGAAAAAATCACACGGAGCCAAATCTGTTGAATGCGGGGGTTGATAGAAGGTATTCATTGCGTTTTTGACTTTAAATTCGGTCTCATGGTATAAATCCCTGAATTGTTCTTCCACAATTCCGGATGTTCTCACGCATACATACGGTCATCTGTTCCTCCAGAACAAAGTTTTATCGGGACGAGTTAAGCAAGAACGCGTTTCATATACAAAATATTCACCAAAATCATTAGAACGGACCCTCGAGAGATGTCGAGCTCTCTTGCCATCTCTCTAACACTTCTCTGACGGGTTTTAAGCACCATATCCTTTACTTTTGTAATGATTTCATCAGCTGAAGAGGCCGAAGGTTCACAGATCGCGCTTATAATTAGCGCTGGTAATTAAGGACAACTTAGCAAAATAATTTTTTTTTTAATGTCATTTACCGGGGGAATTTAATTACAATGTTTTTGTACATATGTCAAAAATTAAGCCCTGAATGCCATTTATTTCGAATCCGGATGTCCTTGTGATGTTATCGGTTGTTTGGTAAAGCGGTATCAATCGCCCTTTTTAAACGCATAGTTCTCGAAACCAAGCCTTTTTGGAATTGGTGGAAGTCCTAAAGGCGCACAAATTGAGCAAGTTTTAGTTAGTTAGTATGGCAACCGAGATGCTTCAACTTTAGTCTAGCGACGGCCGGACAGTGATGGAGAAAGTGTCTAGATGTTTCCATCTCATTTTTTTCATTGAAATTATGAGAAGTTGTGTCCTACAAAATCTTTAACCTCACTGTCTGAGTGGTAATGGTGCAGTGTCCAATTAGAATGCCTATCATTGCGGCAATATGAGCGTTGCTAAAGGCTAGCAGTTCAGTGAACGTTTTATATTCCACTCTCCGCCAGAAGTTTTCGCAGCCCCACAAGATCTAGTTGTTGAACAACGCTTACTGAGCTCGCGTGTTTGTTCTACTCCTGAAGGAATTTGGATAAAGGTGCCTTTTATTGCAAGTTCATCGGCTTTACAATTTACGATGATTCCGCTTTGGCTAGACACCCAGACAAGTTAAATATGGAAGTAGCTTCATACTATTTTTAACTAGCTTTGAGCTCACAGTTAACGAGCTCAAGTCCTGCATAGCAACTCTGCTATGAGGGTGGATGCATATCTTCTGAAAGAAGCCGCACTTCGGTGAAGTACATCTGCTGGTTCCTTGATGGCTACCACTTCATCTTGAAAGAAAAAGAGTAGATGGAGAGCTCCGACAGAAGACTCCCTCTGCAATCTTTCCGTAAAAAACCTCACAGTGTCTCATCTCCAGCAACTCAGTCCCATCCACATATCTCTTATTTGGATTTCAATAATTAAATTGTATGTTTTTCTGGTTATTTTCGGAAGAGCGAAATGGCAAAATGCCTGCCTTTAAAGCCACCTACAGAATCATGGTTTGGAGGGTTCGAGTTTCTATTCTGTTATTGCCAATCAAATAAGGTGAATTGAAGGCCAGCTTTGTTCTAAAGATTACATATGACAATTTTTTCATCAGGCCGGTTCGGGTAACAGCTCTATATAAGTCTCTATTTTTCAGTAAGTAAAAAATTTATAAATTTTATAAAATCAACCGGGATTATCAACTACTAAAAACTATTTTTTTATGATTATAGTACTCGACACCGCTTCGAGTGGTAATTTACCTGCATACCATACATTTAGCTAACGGCGAAAAGTCGCCATTTAAAATTTACATTTTCTAACACATGTGTCATTAATTATTTTCTTGAGAATCGGCAATATCTATTTATAAAGAGTTTTCTTGTAAAGGAAATTATATTTCCAATTCTTGTCCTAAATTCAAAATAAAATAACAAAAAAAAACATATGCACATATGTATGTATGTCTACAAAAATATTTGGTAAAATGAGCACATTACTACCTACTTTATATTTTTAGGAACTAAACTTTTGTTTTTAGCTTTTTTCTATTGTTTTTGTTTTTTTTTTTGTAGAAAATCATGTATTGTTGCTTTCTCCTCGGCATTGTGCGACATTTATGCTATTTATAGTATATATTCTTTGGCGTATTTCTCATTTTTTGCTTTTGGTATTCTTTCTTAGTAAATGCATGAGATTTTATTTTTATACATATTTGTATTTCTTTCGTTCTATGCATATTTGTATGTATGTTTGTGCGTCAGTGTGCACGCATGCTTTCACTTGGCTCTCAAATGCACAAATAAACACCCATACATACATATGTAGACAAGAGCAGAAAGGCGGCACATTAAATTGAAAAACATACTTTTATACATTTGGGCGCTTGAAATGGGACTCTTCTCGCTCGCCTTTTGCATAATATGGATTAAAACATGTTGAGCATTTATATGCAAAATATATTTATTTATATTTTAATGGGCAACGATTTCGAAAGATTTGAAATGCTTGTACCAATAAATTTTTTTGACGAGCTAATATATTTGCTTGTCTAAATATTTAAGTTTTGAAGAAGCGACGGTGATATGCGAGATTGCTAATCAAAATGCTTGCAAAATGACATTTTTTGAGGTAATAAAATAGTCGTGAATATTGAATTAGTGGATAAACAATTTAATTAAATATGTACGTAGTGCTTATCAGAGAACCTTTTCTCTTATTCTTTCTGGCTTTATACTTCGTCCCCCCAATATAACAATAGCGTATAATTTTTTTTGGGTTTTGAGAAAATCGAGTTTAAAGTTTTTGTCAAATCAGATGTCTATTAAAACCTCAATATCGCGGTAAATAAAAACTCTTCATAGTGGATTTTTCGATGAGTACATTATACCGTTTCCTGTGTTTAAATTTACCAAGTTTTTTATTCTACGCATCCTTTAAGACTATAATTATGTTATTCAAAACGCAAGTCCTCCATATAGGCCATTTTATTTTTTAAGGAATTCGTACGATGTATCTGATACACTATTTTATTTTGTATGGTATACGCTGTTTTATTCAATAATTTTGCGGTATTTTTATTAAAATATTTGATCTCAAAAATATCAATTTGTAACATTATAAAACAGTAATTAATTCATAGTTTTGTTAATTCAGTGGCATTTATTCATTACTTTCCAATTTCGGTTATTATAAACAAAAAATTATGACAAATGAAGGTATAGTTAAGTCGGAGGCAAGATAAAGTCGTTGACTTTTTGCTCGAGTGTAATGGCTTTCGACGGCTGGAAATGACTCGATGTGCTGTTTGATAAGCGCAACTGTCTTTTCGTCTAATATTCTCTGGTGGCCATGTTGACCCCTCTTATCAGTAAATTCATTTTGGCACATCTTCTTGGCTAACACAGATATTGCGCCGTCTGACAAGTTCAAAGTATTTAAAAAAAACTTCTTGCATACCTGTTTGGCTTTGAGAGTATAATTAAATGTGTTCGCCCGCCGTGATCCAATTGTCAACGTCTCAATTTTCACGCAATTGGCCAGGAACAGTCGCTGCTTCGAATAGTCGCCTGAATTCCAATATTCTGCATTGATCTCTGTGCGCTCTTCTTCTGAGAAGTTTTCTGGGCAATTATGGCGGCACTTACAGTCAATGGGTTTCGGAACACGTTCTTCAACTCTTTTGCCACTCATAGTGACATACGGGTTCCCTTTGTTGCGATGATACTACCTTTTACTCTGCACCCATTTATAACTTTCAATCTATTGATCGGAAATATTTCAGAGTTAGGCGTGGCTAGACCCAAACAATATTTCTCAAAAGCTGTTTGCTGTACTCACCTTCCTCTTTCGCGTAAGTATATTTCTACCATTTTCATTCTTGTTATTGATATAAGTATCACCACAGTCTGCGATTTCTTCTAAAACTACATCTGTTGTCTTTATCACTGAATTATCTAATTCATCTGCCAAAGCCAGTGCATCATCATTCGAATCGGGGACATACTCGTCCGACGATCCTGCAGAGAAGTCTGTACCATTCTCATCATCTGTTTGAGGTATCTCTATGTCCGGCAATCCCACAGCGAAATCAAACTCATCAGTCTTTGGAGCAATTTCCACAACGACGACACAACGTGGTTTCGCGTCACAGCCTGTTGATATTTACCTTACTTACTTCACTTACATTAAATAAAAGACGATACTCACTCAGATGTTTAAAATCCATATTTTCAATGAACAAACTTTCTCTGCGAAATGAATTGGCAAGCTGAAATTTCAAATGACTACAATATCTCCTTGGCATTCATGTAGTCAAAACAACGTAAAAATCGCATAGGCTACTACTCTTGTAAATTTCTGATAAAACTTTCGAATTTGTATTGAAAATAAAACAGCTTATGTGGAGTATAGAAATGGTCAGAATAAAACTATTTCTGAAACAATAGTGTATATTACTATAAGCTATTTTATGAGTTAAAGTTTTGATAAATTGTATTTATTTCTACAGGCTAAAATGGAGTATAATGCGCATACACTATTATTCTTTTAACAACTTTACAGTGGCAATTTCAAGCAAAATAGCGCATATGAGCTTATACACTTATTGAAGGAAATTTTTGAACATGAAATTATACACCATTTTTTCCAATGACATTTTGACCCATTTTGTGGAAGTAGAATTTGACGAAATTTTGACCAGACATAGAATCAATGATGCAGATTCTAAATATGCAATAAAAAAATAATGGCGTATGAGCACTTACGCTATTGTTATATTGAGGGGACGACTTATTCTTTATTGGCGTTGACTCCGCTTTTGAGGTTATAGCCGAGTTTACAACAGCGCGCCAGTCGTCCTTCCTTTTTACTGTTTGGTGCCAATTGGAGATTCTAAGTATAGCCAAGTCCTTCTCCACCTGGTCTTTCCAACGGACTGGAGGTCTTCCTCTGCTTCCCCCGGCTGTAATGTGTCGAATACTCTCAGAGCTGGAGTGTTTTTATCCATTGGAACGGTGTCTCTTAATTAGCTGAAGTCAATGTCATCGTATATCTCGTACAGCTCATCGTTCCATCGACTGCAGTTTTAATAAATTAAAATTATATGTAAATAAATACAAAAAGGACCGAGGTTTCATAGAGGGACATTCCTCATTTCTTTTACATCTCGCGTCAATTTCTTCGCGAACATACTTTCGATAGATATATATATGGTTTGGGGCGGAGTCGCTTGAGAAAAGGTGCAATGAACGTTTTCATGCATGGCTAGAAGCTTGGAGGGGGAGTTTTCTATCAGCAGGTCTCAAACAACTTTTTTTTCAGACTGTCAGTCCATTGTGGTATCTTTCAAGCAGAAGTAGCAGCCATCAAGGTAGCAACAGATATACATATCCGAGGTGCGGCCTTTTTTGGGAGGTATGCAACCTCATTAGTAATATCATCAACCTACTTCCATATTCAACTTTTTTGGGTGCCTGGCCGCAGCGGAATCGTCGGAAATTTTTAAACATATTAGCTTGCAAAAAAATGTGCACTTACCCAAATTGCTTCAGGGTGGGAATGAACAACTACATACCTTCCTGTATTCGGAGGCTTGATCTATGGTCTACGCGCAACTTAAGCAAACGTTGGTCAGAAAACAGACCTTGAACGTAAAAGGTCTATTGAAATGCTAGCTCTTGGCAAGGTTCACATCACCGCATTGATGTGCGTCTTAACTGGATACTCTCTAATTGGCAACCACGCAGTGAACTTGGAGAACGCAACTTTTCATAGTTGCAATAAAGAAGATGAGGTGGCAACATCTAGACGCTTTTCTCCTCCTCTGCCAGCTTTCACTAAGCTAAGGTTGAAGCATCTCGATTGCTATAGTTTAACGAACCCTTTGAATCGGATGGAATTGATATTAGCGGCCGCAATAAATTTGTGGTGACACTTGATACTTTATCGATATGTGACGGTCTTTTTGGTGGTATTAAAGTGGTTGTTGCAAATAAGCAGATACATTTTCTTATTTCATATTAATGCCAAACAGTTCATAAATTTATATATTCTATCGCTTTTGGCAGACGCTTTGGGCGTTTGAACAATCATTAGACCCTTCTAAACTTTCTTCTATTGTCCTGATTGGCGACCTATTGCTGTGTTTGTTTATAATGAAGTAGTATATTAACCACAAATAACTGCTGTTTTAAGGACTATAAACAGCCAAACATACATATACATATATGACGCCGTCTTTTTTTAAAACCAATATCTATAAAGGAACTGGAAAGCTCTAAGAGGATGTATATAACCAGACAACTCTACAGAGATACATTGGCGACTTATTTTCTATGAAATATTTTCTGAACTTAGAACTTAAAATAATTTTCTTTCAGAAAAATAGTTAAAAATCGCAAACAGTTACACTTATGCTCGTTATGCTAGTTGTTTATCCTCCTGCAAAGGTTACGTATACGCAGTGTTAACCCAGAATTTGCATAAATTAAATTTAAAAATTATTTGCGATATATGATTATAATATATATATAACAATGGTTTTCACTTACTATTTCGATAAACTGTGTTTAATTGGCCATCACTTGATCTTCTTAATATGTATATTGTACACACTACGTGAGTTATTTCACTCCTTTGCCTTTTTATGAGTTCGCGGGACTTCTTAAATGTCTCTTTCAATATTGTCCGATGAACTTTTAGTTGTTTTCTTCCTCTTCTTACATCGCTAACAAAAACTTCTGATCACTTTGCTGCCACTGTAAACGAAGTTATATGATTTAATGAATATTAAGGCTATCATTCGAGAGATAGATAAAGTCAGCGGCAATACCCTTTGTGTTAGTACAAGCTTGTAGATATTGGGAGCGCATACCTTCAGATATCTACCGAACTGGCAGGAATGAAAATTAATCGTCTGTGCAAATTTGTATTGGCTACTAAGCGTATTACTAATTTATAGGTTTGAACACAGGAGTTCTTCTTTTCTATGGCTTCACAAAGGACTACATACAACAGTCCACGTACGATCTCTCTAGATCAGCCATCTAACCCTAACCTTTGAACACAGCTCAATAGCAGAGATTTGGTGGATAAAATTTACCAAATATTCTCACGTTTTATCTGGAAGAGAAGGTTCAAGTCTCCGTAAAAGAGAGTGGATGGTGTAGTAGTATATGGTGAGTCGCGGAACTTATAACACAGACCCCGCAGGAAAATAAGCAAACTTTTTACTCACACGGTCTTGAAAGGACTACAGGACGGTTGTTGGTATAATAACAGGTCACAACCTACTGACATCACGTTTGTACCGGATGGGCATAAGTAACGACTATGCATGCAGAAAGTGCAAGAAGTAGGCATGAGAGAGACGCTGAAACTCCTCCCATTCTCCTGTCCAGTATTATCTATAACTTGGCATTGATATATACATAGGAGTCTCACAGTTCAAAGGACTAGGTGAAGTATTAAAATTAGATAACAAATTGCTCTTACTTTTAAGTTTCCGTTAATATCGGACCACATTAGGCCATAGCTGTCATACAAACTGAGTGATGAAAATCAAACACTTGTATGTCTTAGATAATTTTTCAAAACAACACTACAATCTTCGAAAAACCATTATAGCATCATACAAAATGACCGATCAAAATCAAGATACAGGAATGTCACAATCAAGACATTATGATAAAAAAGTACATGGAAATTGTAATTCAATTTGATTTTGACATTATTCTGCTAAGGTGGTAGAACTGTCTCAATATGTCTCAAATTTTGTATTTCTAACCAAAATTCGTTTGCGGAATCGTTGCGAATGTTGGAAATGACTTACGGTGATCGAAAACACACCTAAGAGTGCTACAAAGCCTTCAAAGTCCGTCGAGAAATGGTTGAAGACATGCCTCATTCTGGACGACCTTCGACATCTTAAACTGATGAAAATATTAGTGAAGGATGGGGAAAGAAAGCCATCTCTCGTGAGTCCGTTCGAAAGATTTTGGTGGATATTCCCTACAAAGCAGATTTTTTTTTCAAAAAGAGTACCGTAAATAGATCTCTTTGTACATTGTTGATCGTGCCAATTCCGATTCCACATTCATGGAAAGCCTTATAACTGCCGATGAAACATGGTTTTAAGAGCTTGACATCCAAACAAATCCATAGTAATTGGAATGGAGGGAAAAAAACGAGAAAACCACGTTAAAGCTGCTCAAAAATCAAGGTGGAATTCATTGATTTTTTTCGTGTTTCGTAGTTTGGTGCATCATGAATTTATTCTGGAGGGACAGATGGTCAATAAGTAGTTCTATTTGGCCGTGTTGAGGCGTTTGCGTGAGAACATCCGTTGAAAACGGCCAGAATTGTGGGCGGACAATTCTTGGATTTCACACAATGATAATGCACCATCATATCAAGCCACGACATTGACTGATTGATTACCATCCATGTGATTTTTTCTTGTTCCCCAAACTGAAATTGCCGCTTCGTTGAACCGGTTTTCAATCAATCGCAAAGTTAAAACAAAATTTCGCTGAAGGAGCTGAAGGCCTTCCCAAAAAGTGCTGAAAAAATCTTTGATATAAGTGTATTAAATCTGGTGGGGATTACTTTGAAGGCGAAAAAATGGGCATTAATGAATAATTAAATATTTTGCATTTTATTTACAATTCTGGTTACAATGTATGTTGTAAAAATTGACTTTATGAAGGGTATTATAGCTTCAGTAAAGCCAAGGTTAATGTCTTTTCTCTATCGAATTTACGACAGTTAGACTTCCCCAGATTTAGATCTCAGACTCGGACGTTAGACTTCGAACAATCTAACAACTCCTCTCAACTATAATGTTCGCAGACATGAACGGTTTTATGCATAAAATTGAGGTTAAATTTGATTGACAAGTTAGAGAAAGCCTCCCTACACTGCGTGTAATATAAATTTGTATTCTAAGTCAAACCGTATTCACCTGCATTGACTACTGACTTCGATACTGCAGACATTGTTGCCACTGACGCGATTCGCGAAACGAAAAAAGTTCGTTTTTTGCTAAAGAATTATTGCAAATTTAATTTATGTATATTTCTGCTAAACACATACGCACACACACACATTTTGGACAACGTCTTACCCATTTACATACTAACTTATCTATCGGCAACATTTTACGTTCAATATGCATGGCGCATTTCATAATTCAACGCCATAATTATTGGCTTTCAATTCGAGTGCTCAACGCTTAGCACCACGCGCGTGCGCACTGTTCTGCATTTTGGAGGAAGTGCCGGGCGTTTTGTGTGCTAGCTGCTGCTACAACAATATGACACTAGAATTATGACTTTTTACTGTTGTTGTTATTTTATTTTATTTTATTTTTTTTTTTTTGTGTTATTGCCTACTGCTTACTGCCTGTTTATATGCAAAGCCCAAACGCCCAAATGGCTTCGTTGTGTAGATAATAAGCGCGCGCTTCATGTTGTAGTTGTTGTTGTTGGCACATTTTTAGAACGGAAGAAGTTTGTATGGTCACCAGGTTGCCTAGCTGTTCTGTTTGTTCGCCATCCGTCCTCCCTTCCGTGCCTGCGCTAGTGACTGCCGCCCCGCGCTCAAACGACTGACCGACGCCGCCATGAAAACGTTGCCGTCGCTCATTCTATTCGCGGCTGATGGAACGGTTTAGTGTCTGTCCGTTCGATTTACTGTTTACCGCAATTGATTGGTGGACAGGTGATTTCAACCAGGTTGCTTGTCGAAGACTTCCGTTAAGGTCCGGCCGATTTGACTATGAAGAAGTTGTCAAGTGACACGAAAGAAAGGTATAAACGCAAAAAAAAATAAATAAACAGGAAAAAACATTGGAAATTAATGCCGCCGCCACCAGGCTAGGCCGACAATTGCGCGCGTGCGCAAAAGCAACAGTAAAAAGCAGCATAATTATATTATGATTTCGTGGTGTGTCCCTTTGTGTGTTATGGTTATCATAAGCCCTCAAAGTATTGCACATTTGAATTAATTAAGCCGCTTGATTGCCGTGAAGTAAAGTGCGACGTTCGCCTACTCCACTCGAAATCTGACGAACTTCCAAAAAATCGTACAAATTGTGCATTTCAATTGGGAATTTCAATGCGCGGCCGTTCCACGCTCACCGGCCCCGCAGCTTTAACTTCGTTTTATGTATGTCTTCCTGCCCTTTTTTCTTTTTGATTTTTGATTTTTCCTGTTTGTCGCCGTTTTTGTTGTTGTTATTATTCTTGATATTTTGATTTTTTTTTTCAATTGGTTCTTGGTGTTTGTTTCCATTCGCTTTCTTCTGCTTTCGCATTGTTTGTGTTGGACTTTGCGGTTTCTGGCAGTGACATGCGCTTCCTTCCGCCCAGAGCGGCGCACTCAAATTTACTGTCCAACAATTACGTTTGGATTTTATCGCAGTTATTAAACATATGTATGCTTTTAACCCAATTCTGAACCTGTTTTTAATTGTAAATATAAGCACGAGATTCTCTATGCATTTCACTTGCTCCCGATTACTGAGAAGGAAAGTTGTTTGTATTAAATGAGATTTTTGGGTTAGAAGGCAACATTGATACGAACCGCTAAGGGAAAAACTTACTTCTTACCCATTCAAACTGAGTTATATAAAATAAGTGTCGATTTCGATAACGTAGAACCGGCAGTTTTGAATCTTCTTCTTCTTTACTGGCGTAGACACCGCTTACGCGGTTATAGTCGAGTTTACAATCGAATGCAATATTCGCCGTAGCCAACGCGCAAAGGACCATAAATCTTCGGCAGATCCATTCTCCCGAAAACTTGTAACGCTGACTCATCAGATGTTGCCATCGTCCATGCCTCTGCACCTTATAGCTAGACGGGGATGATGAGTGACTTGTAGAGTTTGGTCTTTGTTCGTCAAGAGAGGACTTAACTTCTCAATTGCCTATTTAGTCCGAAATAGCGCCTGTTGGCAAGAATTATTTCACGTTAGATTTCTAGACTGAGATTGTTGTTGGTGTTAATGCTGGTTCCAAGATGGACAAAATTATCTACGACTTCGAAGTTATGACTGTCAACAGTAACGTGGGAGCCAAGTTGCGAGTGCGATCCATTTGCTTCATTCCTTTGTCCAAATTGGCGAAAGCAGAGTTAACGGCGCGGCTAATGATATCGATGTCATCCGCGTACGCTAGCAGTTGATGTATAAGCTAACCGCAAACTCAGCGAGCGTTGGTCAGCAATAAAATCTTGTGGTGTTATGAAAGCCTTCTGGGCTAGAGTAAAACATAAAAGACCCATTGAACAACTGGCCCTTAGCAAGGCTCATATCCCCGCATAACAGGTGTCCTAAGAAGATGCTGTCACGTTGCCATCCATCCGGTGAGACTAAGTATTTCGGAGGACGAAACTTGCCAAAGTTGTAATGAAGAGAATGAGGTGGAGACATCTAGACACTTTCTCCTCAGCTGTTCAGCTTTCGCCAGATTAAGGCTGAAGCATCTACGTTGCCATACTCTTTACGAACCCGGCGAATGCTGGTCAGACTCTAAACGTTTTGTCGATATGCGACGGTCTTTTGGAGTTTTGGACTTCACAATGGACATATGTATATACATCTATAGGAGTCCAAATGTGAAAATTCGTGGCCTCACAAATAATTGATTATTTCAACTTTGGAGCTCTCACTGGCTTTTTATAATGTTCTCATTAGTGTAAGTATCCTAGTATAAGAATCAAGTACAGTCGAAACTCTCTATAACGAACTCATATAACGAAGCTTTCTTTATTACAAAGCAATTATAAGAACACTGTGTTTTGGATCTACTTTGAGTGAAAAATAATCTTTACGTAACTTCAAAATTAAAGCGTTTTCAATCTCCATATAACGAATTTATTGTTGTTATTCTTGCCCTGTGTATATTTTGTTGCTTTCACAACGCACAAGCAGAGACTGATGCTTAATGAACTGTTAATTTTCCATAAAATTTAAAGTGTATTTCGGGGAACCACCGAACTATGCAAGTGTCAACTGAAATCATTACCATCTCCCATATTTCTTGCAGTCGCTATCAGTTTGCCTTTGCATATCGCGATAGTAAGTTGTAAAATGAATAAAAAATGAATAAGCTTTTACCCAGTGTCAGAGAAAATGCATCCAGTATTAAAGCAAGAAGCTTTGAACTTGTACCTTTGAGGATATTGACGAAGTAATGCTGAAATGGGTCTACGCGGCACGTGGTAGGAATCTTCCTCTATCTGCACTAATACTGAGAGAAAAAGTAAAACAATTCGTTGAAGCATTGGGCCGTGTAGAATTTGAAGTAAATGTAGGCTGGCTTGAAAAATTTAAAAAAACGTCCCGGGATTGTTAAAAAAAGTATTGTGTGGTAAAAGTGCTGCAGCCAGGTTTGGAGAAAGTTAAATTGCTTTTTATAAAAAAGGCGAAGAATCCGAGTTGCTTCAAAGAAATCAAATCTCCAGACGTGGATTATGAATTTAATATGAAAGCATGGATGACAAACAAGATTTTCTTGAAATGGCTTTTGAAATTGGACCGAAAATTTGCTTCTCAACAAGGAAATGTTTTGCTTTTTGTTGACAACTGCACTGCGCACCCTAGGGATGTTAAGGACCAATATTGATAATAATATTGAAATATTGAATCTGCTTATTTCTCACCCAACATGACTTCGTTACTTCAGATAATGGATCAGAGCATAATTTATAACATTTAAATGCATTTTGACAAATATTTTGTCACAAATGGAAAGCATAAATTTTCTGGATGCCATAAGAAACTTAAGCAAAATGTGGGATGACAAAGTAAAATCCGAGGCAATTGCAAACTGCTTTAGAAAAGCAGGACTTGGAAAAGTTCGCACCACAATGAATAACAGCATGCCTTAGCACGAAGAAAACTATCTGCCACTATCCCACCTCGCCTTTTTAGAGTCTTCATTTAAAACAGGTGCTAATATTAATGCAGTATACAAAGACTACAACTATATTGACTGTGATATCATTACCACAGGTAACCCTTCCGACGAAGATATCATCAAAAGTGTTCAAGAAAGTTTTGGATCACCAGCCATCTCAGGTAAAGAAACGATTATAAAGAAAATCCGTGGCTAATAATTTTCTGATGTAAATAAGAAATGTTAAAAGGAACAACATTTTTTTCTATTCTATATAGCGAGTTTTCTTTATAGCGAAGTAAATATCCAGTCCCTTGGAATTCGTAATAGAGAGTTTCAGCTTCGTCATTGGCGAAATTCGCCTCTAGTCAGGAGACGATAAAGAATACTACCGACGGTACCTGCCAAAGTACACCAGTAGTGACAGCAGCAGTAACAGTGGGTAACAACCATAACAAGCGACCATGAGTACCAGAGTTCACTGGCAGCCAAAGGTGAGGTGCAGCGCAAAAAGCGAAAAAACTCTCACAATCAATGAGGAAAAGCCGTTATCGGAGGGTAGCCCTTGTATTCGGAAAGATAGGCAAAGATCAAGTTGCTAGCACCTCGGTTGATGTGGAAGATATAAAGCGCCTAACACAAATTGTGGAGAAATCCGCAAGTTTTCTGAAAAAGAAATCATCAGAACTTCCCGCGAAAACCGTCAGCTCCCAGAAAAGGAACCGCACCCCCAATGAATCATTAAAAACTTTGCCAAAAAATGAAAGCAAGGGGAGCCGAACTGAATACAACAGAAAGACACTTCTGTGATGAAGACAGGGACAGCCTCATGGTAGCCATCATAGACGTAGCCTCTTCCTCGCCGAACGCCATTCAGGAGAGATTAGTGGATATCGAACGCGCATTATCAGGTCAAGTTTTAATTTATGTACTCGACAATCCAACGGGTCCATACGCGGAGTTTATCTCATAATAAATCCCTACAGGCTATAGAGTTCAGGAGAGATGGGTGCCCGGACCCCAACTCCTTGGATTTCCAAAAGGGTAGGTTTCTAAACTTAGCGGTGCCTCTGCAGTCCACACACTAATGCTTATAACCGTTAAGGACATTCCAAACAAACCTACCCCTCTTAGTTGGTCGCCCTCTATTGAAGAATTAGAGGTCAGGTGTAAAAAGTTGTAGAAGAAATCTGTTCCCGGAATATACAAACGATTGGCAGCTTATTAATGAGAAGAGTGATTAAACCCAGCAGACCGATTATAGTGACCATCTGCGAAGAATCGATAGAGGGTTATCAAAAGCTGACAACAAGATCAGCTTTGGTATACAAAAGGCCAGTGTACTCTGCCGCACTGGCAATTTTACATCTGCGGCGAATCGGAATTGAAGTAAGGGACTTGTCATCCATTCCTACGACAGTCGGGCTAGATAGCCGGAATGGACCCGACATTTAATCCGGCCAAGGAACTGTCAACTTAACAGCATTTCTCCATCAGGCTAGGTAACCGGAGCGTACCCGAATTTTCATCCGGAAAATTATTGTGAACCTAGCAGGTTTCCTCAAAATTACTTACGGTATGTTTTCTGCCGCTACACTAACAACAAAAAGATAACCATGGGACCTTGAAAACATCCGGAATTTAAGATCCGCTAAGCATGTTTTGTGAAGCAATTTAACTAACCTTAAGACCAATATAGCAGCGTTGCTAACTCAAGGTTGTTTTAGTTAGAGCCTGAAACTCGGTCATAAAAAAAAACTAGCTACCACATGCGCTTAGTGAGACCACCGTTTCTTCTCTCATAAACATTGAGAAAGCGCACATTATTCCGAGAAGAATCCAATCCTCATTGCACGCTAGTTAATTTATAAATTTGTTGTCGTTTCAATAATTTTAATTAAGTTGGAAAGGAAGGTACGTACTAGCAATTAAGCCACTTATCCCCCTACCAGTACACACACACGCGCAAGTAACACAGATAAATTTTACACATAAATTCGCACATCAATCGCCTGGTACTTTTATATGCGCGCAGTGTGGCAGAAACAACGCGCCTTGAAAAGTAGGAAGTAAGCCAGCCAAAGATGACGATGACGCGGACGATGCCATGGAGGCGTGCATAGAGCACAGAATCACAGTGGAAGAAGCGAAGAATACGGTTGGAGAAGAAGAAAGCGCATTTAAGTGCTCGGCAGCTCAGCAGGCACAATTACGTTGTTTCAATAAGTATTGCTGCAGAATTTCAAACACTTTAATGCCTTGCGCGATGCTGGAAATCGATGCAACCAAATAGCAGCAGCAACAACGACGCGCTATCGATCGAGCGCGCCGAACAACACAACGGTACGGAACACCGTTGCGAAAAAAGCAATGCGCAGAATACTAACACCGTTTACAATGTGGCATTTCATTTGTAAAATATGTATAAGTTCATATGTATGGATGTATGTGCGAGCGCGCATGCGTGCGAGTGTCCGTTTGTGCCCGTAACAGTAGCGCATGCAACAAATTAGAACAGAATTATCCCACGCATCTTGGATAAAATTGTCCGTCCGCCGGTGAGCTCTCGAGCGGCTACGCGGACGAAGGGTGGTGATACACAGTAACTCTACTGTGTGGACGAGCAGACGATCGATTGTTGATAGGCGCTCGTCAGTCAACGCAAGCAGTCCGTCAGTTAGTCAGCCAGCTTAGGCAGACAAGCAGAAGAATGATCAATGCGCAGTTCTCGACGCAGCGGCGACAACATGCGAACACAAAACAATGCGAACAACAGGAGCGCGGCGCGGCGTAGGCTATATAGCAGGTTGGCGCAGGCGCAACAAGCGCGCAACCGCAGCGTAGGCAGTCACAGGCGTAAGACCGGTAGTAATAATAGTATTATTTGTGGAGCACGGTGCGGGCGCAGCGTTAACAGCGTTAGCGACGAGACGCGACGTCTATCTGCTTGTTTCAGTGGCTACTTAATATTTGATGTTGTCGCGCTGGTGTATACCTACTCATACATATTTGCGCCACCGCCTGTACCGCAACCGCAGGCGCGCAATCAAGCAACCATATTGCTATTAACATCCAATGTCCTCAAAAGTCTACCACTGTCAGCCAAAGCGCAATTGTTGTTGGCGCGCGCGTTTGTGTTTTAGTTAAAGGCGTGCGTCTGACCGCGCGCGCGCTCGTCCATGCCTTCCGTACGCGCAGTGCAACCACGCGTTCGTCCGCCGGATCGTCAATACGTTTGACTCCTTGCGCGCCGTTTATCCACAGCATATGCACCGATACACACACACGTGCACGCATGCGCGTTGACTCGAAATCGTACATCATCGATTGAACTGTACGCGGATGTTGCGAATGGCATAAAATGTCAAGAAAAAGTCAAGTAGAAAACGGTAACTTTTTTCACATTGTCCATTGCTCATATTGGCTGCGTTGATGTCTTTGGCATTGTTGTCTTTCCTGGATTCTCCGTTGCTGTTTGCTGTTGTTTTGGTTAGTTTTTTTTATTTTTTTCATGCTTCCAGTAGCTGCTGTTTGTGATTTTCAGTGCTGAATATGCTGCAGAGTAGCAGCAGCGGCAGGAAAAAGCGCACTGAGACGCAGCATTTGAAGACGACTGAGACGAGACGAGACGTCGCATACCAACGGCCATACCATTCCATAGCGCGCTCGTCACAATGCGTAGCAAGCGACACCAAAATAAAGCACTCACACACACATGGCAGAGTAGCAAAAAATGGTAAAAAGTAAAAATATGAGGAAAATTAAGTAAATATATGTAAGTAAAACAAAATCGTACGCGCCGGTATGAGTGAGTAGTAACAAATAAACTCAACAACAATGCACCAAATCAAAGCCAAGCATTTCGCAGCTGAATTGCAGTCGGTTGTTGGCTCGAGGTGCGCATCCTCGTCTGATTGCCATGCGCTGTCGCAGGCCACAGGCAGTGGCATATGGAATGTTTGGATCGGTCAATAACGTCGATATTGATATATTGTACGTTTCAGCCGTGTGCGCGTGTATGTATGTGCTGGCGTGGCGCGTATATGTGCGTTGAAATAATTTAAAAATTCGAGCAATATTCCCAATCGTGGCAACTTACTGCGAAGACCGTAAACAATGGGACTTTCCATTCTTGCCGTCCACTTTTTTCTCGCGCGTTTGCAAAATATGTACACTTTGTTTATTTTTTGTGTAAACCTACATCCATAACTTAAAAGTGGCGCTAAGAATATAATTATGACATGTGTGTCTACAAAGTCTGAAAACTTATATGCGGCATATTGCATATGTATGAATGTTTAGCACGCAGTGTAGAGGAAGAAAAGGGAACTCGCGACCTAACGAACTAATGTAGTAGGATGCTTGAGCTGGATGAAAATTGTGTGTCAGCAATGAGCCATGATTTCCGGACTAAATGGGAGACTGCATCATCTAATCTTTTGGCTCCACAGCTTGGAAACTTTGCCCTGCTGTTTCCGGTCGTCAACGTTGTTTCGGTTTCTTTTCGGAGGCACTTGTGTTGCTCTCAAGACAAATAATTACCACCGCGTGGTTTGCCAGTCCGAGGTTGACAAGGCCGAGCTCCAGCCATGTGGTAGTTTGTTATACCTGTTGGAGCAGCAGACCTCTGCCGAGGTGACAGTCCTTGAGTTGTGGAAACCCATAATTGGTAGTCAGACCCTCTTTTGTTATCGTCGGTGCACCGTCATCGTGTAGCTGAGGTTGACGATTGAATGGGAGTACCGTTCCGGTTACGTAGACCCGACTATTGTGGAAACGAGCTTGTAAAACCTCAAGATGTTTGGTTGTTATTTCTTCTTAGAAGCTGGCTAATGTGGTAATGAACCCCATAATTGGTCGTCAGAGCCTTTTTTATTACCAACAGGGTGCACCGACTCGTAGCTGACGTTGATGGTTGAATAGGAGTACCACAATCCCATTGTCACCCCAGACTTTAGAAGAGTTGAAAGTTTCGTCAGTACATGAATTAAAAATCGTACTTATTAGAAGTCGTAATTCGTGTTCGAAAAAATTTTGCTACAAAGTCGTACTCACATCTCACTAAATTTACTTTTATAATACCGGATCTTTTTTGGTCATTCTGAAAATCACCCGGCATCTGTAATGGCACTACCTCAAATAAAAGAAAGGCTTCAGGGCGTCGGATATGAGGCAACAAACAAAAAAAAACAGTTTCCATATGGAGCTATCGCTCATCCGTACCTACGACAGTCGGGACTGTGGAAATGGTACGGTCCCGAATTAATTAATATTAAAAAATTGTATCATAACTCAGGTCTTGGAGTTTATATAAATAGCGGTTCGCCAGTCGCGACTATGGAACCGGTACGGACCCGAATTTATTAATATTAAACAATTTTATCCCAACTCAGGTCTCTGAGTTTCTGAAAATAGCGGATCGGCGAATATAAGGCAACAAATGAAACCATTTTCCATACAGAGCTTTCACTCAGCCGTTCCTGCGACAATCCTGACTATGTAACTGATATGGGGATTTATTATAATTAAAACAATTTATCATAACTCATGTATCGGAGTTTCTTTAAATGGGCGAGGTTTTACTCATCGGTTCCTACGGCAGTCGAGACTATGGAACCGATACGAACCCGGATTTATATTCGACCAAGGAAGGAAGGAAGATCCGAGGCAGTTCATTCACGGTGAACAGTTAGCCCCCAGACTTTTTTCTACTTCTTTCTATATCAGGTTCTCTTCAAATAACTAAAAGAACTTTTGCATTCAATTACAAAGAGTTTTTGGTAGAGCTTATATTATCCTTTAAAGCTTTCATTTGCGTGCAAGGCTTTCATTCCGCGGGCAAATTTTCATTGGTCAGACAAGCTTTCATTAGTCATAAACGATATCATTGTCGAGGAAAACTTTCATTAGTTGGCAAAACTTGTATTGGCCAGGCGAGCTTTGATTGGTCAAGAAAGCTATCATTGGTTAGGAAACTGTTATTAAGTTATCATTCTCAAGGAAAATTTTTATTGATCAGGAAAGTTTTCATTGGTCAGGAAAGCTTTCATTGGTCAAGAAAACTTTCATATATTTTCATCGACCCTCTAAACTCACTGGAGACCTTGCTACAACGGTGCATTTGCTTAACTTTTACGCTTACAGCAGCCAATTCTCTATGCTTAACCAGGGAAATATATTCATAAGCAATTTTTAAATTAGCGCACTAACAATTTAGCGGAATTTTTTGTTGTTTTCCTAATCTTGCAGCAACTCGTTTTTTTGCGCTGCATAGCCATTTAATCAAAGGACACGCTTCGCGGGCACATAATTAATCTTCATACAGCGGGAGAAAAAAAAATCAAATGAAAACACTGCACAAAAACAACAACAGTAAATGTATTCATAATAAAAGCTCATTTACCAAAGTGTTCTCACAATACAAAATTGATCGTACAATTGTTCTTTTTCAGTGATCCTGCGGCCGCCACCGCCGCCGCTGCCGCCGCGCTGCTGTTTTTATCGATTACTCAACCGATCGATTATTTAAAATGCAAGCGACGCAATCCTGTTTTATCGCCACTTTATTTATTTATTTCTTTTCATGTTGTTTTTGTTGTTACTTTCTTGCAGTTTGTTTGCTTGTTATCTGCCTTGTGTTGTTCAATGCAGTTGGCAACTTGATTTCTTTTGTTGTTGTTGTGCTTTCGTTTTATTTCTACTCCTATTTTTGTTGTTATTGTTATTGTTTTTGTTTGTAACTTAAATGCGTTCTTTGCTTTCCTTGCAGTCGGGTGGTGGTGGTGTGGCGTTTTTCTTTTTGCCCTCACATTATTGCAACTGAATCTTGATGTACGTCTTGAATTCTGTTTCCCAAACGAACTGATTATGCCATTCAGCGCACGTACCTCGGCAAGGCATCCCAATCAGTTGGAGGTACAATAAGGCACATTATTCCTACTTTTGTGACAAACTAACAAACACACACCCATACACACGAGCATCCATACATACAAGCTCAGAATATTCACATGCTACATATGTGCATTGTTGTTGTTGTTGTTGCAACTGTTATTGTTATTGTTAGCGACATAGTAGCTTCATCGCATGGTGTCGTCTCGTCATCGCTGTGCTTCGTCATCATTATCTCTTGGTCCAGCCAGCAGCAGCACAAAATGAAAAACTGAACTATTTCAATCAATATGGACTTCGAGTAGCGCGTTGTGCACTGTTGCTCCTAGCGCGCCTGTTGCTGCGGCCATTTATATATATGCATGCATACATGCATGTACATGCATGTGTGTGCGTGTTCGTGCACGTACACTCAAAAATTTAGGTTAATATCAACGATAAAATATTTTTCGCACAAAACGCATGTTGTTGCTGCAATTGAATGTTGCCGAGAATGCAGAATGCAGGGTGGATGTACTGTAGCTGTTAAAATATCTGTTTGATGGCATCTTTAAGATGTTGTGAGCTATTTTTTTATTTATTTACCGCGAAAATCTGCGTAAATTTTAAAATAATAACTGCAGGAGTTAATTGTTTCAATGTGATGTCATTTCAAATGCCAGATTTTGAGCGCGGAGAATACGTAGTTAGAACGTAAATAGAATGTAATTAAATGAAATAAAATTTATGTATGTATAAGGCCAGAAAAAACATTACACACAGTCGCATTTCTTTTAGCATAAAAGTGTATAAAAAGATAGATTATCTTGATGTGAATACATACTAAGACTTTTTTGATCAGTCAGTTTGTATGGCAGCTACATACTTGCATATACGTATGTTATAGTGATCCGATCAGAACAATATTTTCGGAGATTGTTGAATTGACTAGATCTTGCCAAATAAAAAAGTTCTCCATACAAGGACTAGATTTTAATCGATCAATTTGTATATGCTATAGCGATTCGATCTGAACAATTTATTAGGAAATGTTAGCGCTGCCTTAGAGAATAATCTATGCCAAATTTCATGAAATCTAGTCAAATGAAAAAGTTTGTCATACAAGAACCTGCTTCCGATCGTTCAGTTGTATGGCAGCTATATGCTATAGTTATCCGATATCGGCGCTTCCGATAAACAAGTAACTTCTGGAGGAGAAAATGACATGTACAAAATTTCAGATCGATATCTCAAAAACTGACGGACTAGTTTACGTATGTATATACAAACAGACGGACTTGGTTAAATCGCCTCAGATCTTCGCTGATCATTTTTATACTATGTATACGTTACGAGACGCATTTGCAGACAAAAAAAGAAAAAGTCCGAAATAGCAATTACTTGTCTGAAGAACAAAGCGGCGACGGCCGATGGATTGCCGGCCGAGCAATCAACACACTCTAGCTCTTCGTCGATTTCAAAGATGCTTTTGACAGCACCAAAAGGAGCTGTCTAAATTTGATATCCCCGTAAAACTGATACGGCTGTGTAAACTGACGTTGAGCAGCACTAAAAGCTTCATCAGGATAGCGAACGACCTCTCCGAGCCGCTCGATACCAAACGAGGTTTTAGATAGGGCTACTCCCTATCTTGCGACTCCTTAAATCTAATGCTGGAAAAATAATACGAGTTGTAGAGCTAAATAGAGAAGGTACCTATGAGAGTGTAGAACTGCTAGCGTACGCTGATGATTTTGATGTCATTGTCCTCAACAAACGCGTCGTTAGTTCTGCTTTCTCCAGAATGGATAAGGAAGCGAAGCAAATGGGTCTGGTGGTGAATGAGAGCAAGACGAAAAAGCTCCTGTCATTAAAAAAGCAGTCGTCGAACTCGTAACTTGGTTCTCAGGTCTCTATTGACAGTCATAACTTCGAAGTCGTAGATAATTTGGACTATCTTGGAAACAGTAGTAACAACAACAACAACATTGTCTGCTTCGAGATCCAACGTGGAATAACTCTTGCCAACAGGTGCTACTTCGGACTGAATAGGTAATTGAGAAGTAAAATGCTCTCTCGACGAACAAAGACTTAACTCTACAAGTCACTCATCATCCCCGTCTTTCTATATGGTGCAGAAGCGTGGACGATGACAACATCTGATGAGTCGACGTTACGAGTTTTCGAGTGAAAGGCTCGGCGAAAGATTTATGGTTCGTTGCGCATCGGTAACGACGACTACCGCAGTCGATGGAACTATGAGCTGTATGAATATACGACGACATTGACATAGTTCAGCGCGTTAAGATACAGCGGCTAATCTGGCTAGATCCTGTCGTCCGAATAAATGAAAACACTCCAGCTCTGTATTCGATGCAGTACCTGCCGGCAGAGGAAGAGGAAGACTTCCAATCCGTTGGAAAGACCAGGTGGGGACGACCTGACTACACTTGGAATCTCCAATTGGCACCAAACAGCGAAAGGGAAGAACGACTGGTGGTGAGCCAATAAAGAAGTCCCTCAGTTTTTTAAATATCTATCTGAAAATTTGTATCCGTCTTTTTCTCAACAAGAAGTTGCCTGCCATACAAACTGAAAGATCGGAATATAGTGCTTCTAAGGAAAGCTCTTTCATTTGACAATATTTTTTTTGCGGGTGAAGGGGTGGAAAATGCCTTCCGCATCATCGGCGCTATCCTACCCGTCGCCCGCCCTGGAACCGCGTTTGCATTACTTCAGGGTGACGTTCCATTTTTCTCATTGAGAGATTTACATCTGCGCACCTGCGTCCAGGTCCCGCTTTTTGCTGCGTAGCAAGAGTGCAGCGAATTTCTTGATAATCCCCCAGTTTGATTCACTCTCCAACATGACGCTGATTAAATTGTCCGCGTTTATTGGGCCAAACAGGTCCTCTACGGCGGTGTGTTCTCCTTGCCAGCGCAAAAAAATCTACCCTCCGAATTTTTGGCCTGTCCATGAGTCTAGATCTTTTATAAGCCTGGCCGTCCATCTGACGCGGCTTTCGGTGTCCCATCTTGGTTGCCATGTTATCATTGTTTCTTTCTTTATTTCTTCTATTGCGCTCTTGTTATTATCGGATGACTGCTTTAGCTACTCCCACAGCTTTTTCCTCTCGTATGCTAGAAGGTCAGTTGAGGCATTTCATTTAACAACATTTCTCCACGAAATTTGATATAAATCATTTTCCAAGACAATGCTTCAATATCTGAAGAAATTTTCAAAATCGGACTTCTACATCATATAGCTGCCATACAAACTAAACGCTCGGAATCAGGTGCTTATATGGAAAGCTTTTTTACAAGTCACTCATCATCCCCGTATATGGTGCAAAAACATGGATGATGACAGCATCTGAAGAGTCGACGTTATGAGTTTTCGAGTGAAAGACTCGGCGAAAGATTTATGGTTCTTTGCGCATCGGTAACGGCGAATACCGCAGTCGATGGAACGAAGAGCTGTATGAGATATACGACGACATTGACATAGTTCAGCGCGTTAAGAGACAGCGGCTAATCTGGCTAGAACCTGTCGTCCGAATAGATGAAAACATTCCGGCTCTCAGAGTATTCGATGCAGTACCTGCCGGAAGAGGAAGACCTCCACTCTGTTGGAAAGACCAGGTGGAGAAGACCTGACTACACTTGGAATCTCCAATTGGCGCCAAACAGCGAAAGGAAAGAACGACTGGTGCGCCAATAAACAAGTAACTCAGTTTTTGAGATATCTGTCTGAAAATTTGTACCCGTCTTTTTCTCAACAAGAAGCTGCTTATTTGTTGGAATCCCCGATATCGGAACACTATAACTGCCATACAAACTGAAAGATAGGAATATAGTGCTTCTAAGGAAAGCTCTTTCATTTGACAATATTGTTTTTTTTTTGCGGGTGAGGGGGTGGAAAATGCCTTCCGCATCATCGGTGCTATCGTACGCTCTCTCCAAGGAACCGTCGCCCACCATTTCCATCATTTTCCAAGACAAAGGGGATGTTCCAGTCTCAATCACTGCGGCAGTATAGCAAGGCATCATATTTGACGCAAAAATGTTGCAATATACATAAGTATCAGCTGAGTATCTTCTGAAAAACAACACTGTCGTAATATTGCTGCAGTTATTTGCTTGCTCGAACATCTCCAAAGCTACAATATCTGAAGAGATTTTCAAAATCGGACTTCTATATCATAGAGCTGCCATAAAAACTGTACGCTCGGAATCAGGTGCTTATATGGAAAGCTTTTTCATATGACGAGATATCTTCAAAAAATTCGGCATGGGGTATGCCTAGGGCAATGATTCTTTCTCCGAAGAAATGTTTTGGTTCGGACCACTATCTGCTTATATGTATGTGACCGATCACAAAGGAATTTTTGGTGAAACCGAAGTTAACGTTTACTCTTTTCTTGTTGGTTTTTTTATTTTTTTATTTTGGATTAATGAAAAACGCATTTCTAACGATCTATTACAATATTGGATCATTTATTTTTGAAGGCTTATATATATTTACAATATTAATGGAAGTAAAGTTGTATATCATAATAGAGGTTGGTATAATAAGGGGAGATTGGTAGGTTTGTATATACTTGTATGAATGTAACTAGGTAGTAGGTAGGTAGGTAGTAGGCATGTATGTGTGTGTAATATATTTAACGGCGCAGTAGACAGCGACAACTGGCTGGGCGCACACATAATAATAATAATAATAATTAAGTAGAACTAGGATATATGTATAAGCAGATAATATTAAACTAAAAAATATTCATTTATATATATATTTATGTGTAAGTGTATATTTAAAATTACTTAGCCATTCTGTTCGACAGACTAACTGTTTCAACTTTGCATGCTTTGCTACGTTTTTTTTTTTTGCTTTTTTTTATACGCTTGCTTTAATTTAATTTAATAATTTTCGTTTTATGCAGTTTTTTGCATTATTTTATATAAATTTTTTCATTTCTTTCGCTTTCATGCAATTTTACTTAAGTTTTTATGTTTTTTCTGCATTTTTTTTTTTTTTTTTGGAATATAAATTAATTTAATATTCATGCGCGTATATATGCCTATTTTTTTACTGCGTTTAATATGTATATATATAATATACATATATATATTTTTTCATTTATTCCGCTTTCTATTTCATTATTTTTTGTTTTTGGAATAATTTATTATTTTTTTTTTTTGCTCGCTTTATTTTTCCTCTTTGTTTAATATTACTTAGTCAACAAAGTATGCCCTCAACCCTCTGAATAGGACGACAGACTACTTCGTGTGGAGCCGGTAAAATGATCGCGCTGTAAGGTGTCGGACGGCATGGAGACCACCAGTGCGCCGCCATACAACGATTCCATCTCGTCCAATTGCTGTGCGAATGTTTCCTCCAGCCGCTAATTTAAATGAAATTCAAACCAAATGATGTAAAGAAGATAAACGTGCCACAACAAACGGTACAACAACAACAACAGATGAGTAAAATGAACGTTAAGTGGGTTTGAATATGGTATAGTTTGGTTATATAATCAGTTAGTTGTATCGATAGTGGGAGAAGAGTCGAGTGAGTGAGAGATGAGCCGATTAAGAGAAAAATTACAAAAAATTCAATCAGAAATATATGGAATAATATGTTCGTATTAAATCGCGTATGTAGTTTTGCTATTTACATAATGCAAGTATGTACATTCTACATTCCTACATATGTAGGCAAGGATATGTTAAGTTATGTTAGGCAAGAAAGTTAAGAGAGTGTTAAGACAGAAAGCTAAGCCAGTTTTTTTGTTTTTGTTAATTAAAATTAATTAAATTTTAAGTTATTTTTTTTAATTTTAGAAAATTTTTAATTATGGAAAATATTTGTTTTAATATTGAAAGTATTTTTTTATTTATTCAAAAAATTATTTTAATTGTAAAAAATTAATTTTGTTTAGTTACAGAAGTTTGTTTTTATAAAAAATACTTTTTTTTGCTATAGAAAATATTTTTTTATTTACAGAAAATATTTCTTTTTAAATATAAAAAATATTTTTATTTATTATTGAAAATATTTTTATTTATTATTGAAAATATTTTTTTTTGGTTACAGAATTATTTTTTCTAATTATAAAAATATTGTTTTTTTTTGGTTATAGAAATTTTTTTTTTAATATAATTTTTTTTTTTTGTTTAATTTTGGAAAGTATTCTTTTTAAGTATAATTATTTTTTTTTAATTTTAAAAATAATTATTTTGAATTATATTTTTTTATTTCAAAAATAATTATTTTTAATTATATTTTTTTTTTAATTTTAAAACCAATTTTTTTTAATTATGAAATTTTTTTATTACGTAAAATATTTTTTTTTCTCAAAACGCTTCATTTTTTACAGAAAATATTTTTTTAATTACAAAATTTTTTTAAACTTTAAAATAACTTTTTTAATTATAAAAATTATTTTTGAATTACGAAAACTATTTCTTTTTTCTTCTGAGAATGCTTAAATTTCTTTTATTTTCAAAAATATTTACTTATTTATAAAAAATATGTTTTTATATTAAAGTAAAATAAGCGCACATTTTGACACCACACCTACCCGCGCCCTATACGCAAACCCTTTACAATTAATTTTTGTTTTCTTTTTTTTGATATTGATTGCAATTAGTGCTAATAACTCGTAAAATATTTGGCATTACTTGCTTGCTTTTATGCTGCGTGTGTTTATGTTAGTAGGAAAATATATGTTTTTTTGTTTAATATTGACACTCACTCGTGCGTATTTTTTGTTTTTGTAATATAAGTGCATCGAAAACTTTATTTATAAATGCTACACTAATACTAATTAAAGTGTATGTATATTTATTTATTATTTATTAAAAGCAGCGCGCCTATTGGTGTAAGCGCGTATTTGCAGCTGCAGCAAGACTTTGGCAAGATTTTTATGGCAAGGAAATTTATTAAATACATCACTTTATAGAAAAAACATTAATAAAAAAAACTGTTAGACAACGCTGGAATTGAATGAAAATGCTTCAATATTTCTTTATGCGCCCAAAAGTATGCTACACGTTGTTATTTTACCATGTTACATGAAATAGTATATAAAGTAGGCTAAAAAGCGCCAACAAATTATTTATAAAAACACATACAAAATTATAATTTCGCAAAAATTGGTTTGCATACTTTTAGACTCATTCTTTTGTATCTTTTAGGCTCTTTCAAGAAACCCCGAAGTCAAAAAATTGTTTACAAAAATATATATATAGTATTAGTATATTTTTAGGCGCATACTCTTGTGTAACTGAGGTAAGCCTCCCTTACATAGTATATACCATTCATCACTCTATGCGGACAAAATTGGCGCACCCTATTACAACTCACCACACCTGAGAATACTACACTCAAACATCACCACATAGGACAACAGAACACCCCAGAACACAACTCCAATACACAGCTTCCCCTCAACACACATTTGATTCTACACTGCGTCCCGTTAACACCATCTATTACAGCGATCCAATTCATCGGAAAACCCGGAATAATAATAACCGACATAAAGAAAACCCGGGGTATGCGCCTAAAAGTATGCAAAACTTTTTATTTTTAACGAAATTATTACTCATAAATAATTTTTCGGCGCTTTTATGTTTAATTTAAAAATTATTATTTCCAAAATGGTTTCACTAATTTGTATTATGATACGCCTAAATGTAGGCATAGGCATAAAAAAAGTTTCACATTCCAAGATAATGGTATTTAAGTAAACACAACAAAAAAGAGCACTAATAAAGTTATTTTTTTTTCTAATTTTTTTACTTTTATAAAGAAAATATTCGTTCATATTTTTTTTATAGTTTTTTAATTTTTTTGTTTGTAAATTTTTGCTTATTTTTTGTTTATTTTATGTTATAATAAATCATCGTTTTAACGCTTTCAAACTGATTTATCATCAGTTTAAAGAGTATAATGCGCCTAAATGTAGGCAATAGCCGTAAAAGAAATACGATCGCAACAAGTTAATTGGCTCTACGTAAACAAAACAACAAAAAGTAATTATACAGCTTCCAGCTGTTATGAAAAAAAACGTATAATTAAAAATGGCATCTTTCAGGCGGTAGATACATAATAATGCACTTTATTATGGCGCGCGAATGTGTGCAACAACACAATTAACAAAAGTATGGCATAAATAATAAAAAAATGTTAATACATTATATGTTTATGTTTTCTTTGAAAAGTTCAATTTTTTTGCATACTTTCAGGCGCTTAAAGCGTTGAACAGTGCTTCATTGCGCTTGTAGAAGTTCAAATGGCCATCATTTATATTTTTGCATTTTGAATGAATTTTTAACACATTTTTTTGAAATTCTTAAGCAAACGTGCGCCTAATACTATACTTATCATTTTATCTATACATTTTAATATGTAATTTAATCAAAAAATACTTGGAATTGGAATGTTTATTTAGATTTACGCATATTGCTGTTTCGCATTTAATACAACCGAAAAAAATATTCAAAAATATGGCAACGTTTTTCCTAACGCATTTACACTATGTAATGAAGAATTGCTAATATGCAGCATATTATACTTTGTTACATAGCGTAGCGCATGCTAAAACACACCAACGCACACACACACCACTATATACATGTATTAATGCACAACAGTTAGTGTTCCACACACATACACGCAGTTACATTTGCATGTATGGCAGTGCCGTAGGATGGTCAATGTAATGGAGTGGGGCACGAACAAATACAACAAGCATAGGAAACAAAACGAAAATAAGTTAGTGTCAACACATATGTGAGTTCAACGATGTCTTATGCAGCAGCAATTATTTAAAGCATGAATATGTATGTATGCAGATATGCGATGTAAGTAGAATTTGGAGTGATAGTACACTTGTAAACCATTTAATTTCTTTCTTTTAGAAATCGCTTTCTTTACGTTTGCGTATTAAATAGCCTTAAGATTTACAGTTATGAATTTCATTTGCGTTTCTCTTAGCATAAAGCCATAAAATTTTATTATTAATTGCATGTCACACACGCACACACGTTGCTCTATGCCATTGAATCCTCTTCTAACGGACTGAACGCTTTATTTTTCTTCGATTTCCTATCAGTTGTGCCAATTCGCGGTATCGTATATTTCACCTCGTTATCATCCAAATTCTGCAGCTCCTGCACGCTGCTCAACTTGATGGAGGCGCGCAACGAGGGCTCAATGCTGTCCAACAGTGCGCTCGCACGCTTGCCCGCCAAACCTAAGGACGACGGCGGTGGCGACAATGGCGCTGTGTGTTCGTTGTTGTTGCTGAAGCGTGTGCTACCCTCGTAAATGTCGTAAAGCGATTGTGTACTGCCCAGCGAAGAGCGACCGCTGCCATAGAGTGAGGGCCGTTTTATAGCAAACGATGAGGAGTAAAGCAAATTTTGCGCTTGTTGACGCAATTCGGTTTCATTGCCGGGCAATGCGCTTGCTGTTGTTGCTACAGTTGCTGCTGCTGGGGTTGTTGGGTCAACAACTCTTGCATTATCTCTTTTGTTGAAGCGTTCATGCACAATATCCGCATCGCGCAGTGGCGCACGAGATGACTTTGTTGCAGTAGTGGCATATTGACTCGGTGGCGGCATGGTGCTGCGAAAAGTCGAAAGCGTCGGCCGTTCAGTGTCCACTTGCCGACTGGCGCCGAGTGTAGGTGTCTGCACATTAATTGCCTTCAATTGGCCAGCCGCGCTTGGCAAATCGACATTCTCGTTGGTGGTGTTGGTGTTAGTTCTTGCTGTTATTGGCGCCGCTGCACCTGCGCCTGAGGCTGCGAAACGCGGCGTAAGCACACCGTGCGCCTGCCGCAACTCAACAATATCCTCGGTTGCGCGTTGCTCACGCAATTCGGGCGCGCGTTCTAGAGCTAAGCTGTCGCTGCGCAGTTTCGGTTGCGCAAATTTACGGAAAATCGGTGTGGTGGGCACGCTGCGGCTCAGATCGGGTGTTGAGCCGGTGAATTTGGCACGCGGATCGGATGAGAGCGTAAAGTAGGTGCGTGAACGTAACATTTGATTGTCGCTGAGGAAGAGGCCGCGCGGTAGCGTGCGGGGCGCGTCATTGAAGAAGCCGCGCAACTGCAGGGGCACCTCAATGTCTTGCTTGGTGAAGGGCACGCGTTCGGGTATAGGACCATATTTTTGTTCGAAACGCTCAGACATGGCGTTAAGCGTGTCGATGAGCTTCTGTGGTAGTTTTTTTTTGGATTTTGGTTTGTTTTTGTAAAGCAGTACCAACGCCAAAGCATACACAGCAAAATTTTCCCATGCCCAATATATGGAGTTATGTATATAAATATTTTAGGTTTTTTTTTATTTTTTAGAAATTTTTTTTGGCATTTTTGGCAGGTTTGCATGCAATTTCAGCATATAATGATTAGTAGTAGTAAAATTTTGTTGTATTAAATTCAATACCATTATTAATATCCGAAATTCAAGCCATATTAAATGTAGCGGTTAAAAGAGAAGAGGATATACATAAGATATAAGTCTTTAAATCGAGGTTTTAACCTTAAAAGTATTTAGTAAACAAAATTTTTTTCGCAAGTTTGACGCAACAAAACAAACTCGCACATTAAATTAATAGAAAATACCAATAATAACAAAAATTATTAATAAATTTAAAAAATACAGCTAAGCCCGACAACGCCACCGTAAATTAAGCACCAGAGACAGCGCCGAGTTGAGCGCAAAGCCAATACATAACGCACTACAAATGAAAGCTTTCGCTAAAAATTAAAGTTTTCGATCAAAAATTAAATATTTACGCTGTAAACAACACAAAACTGTTAAAATATAAAATAAACAACAAAAATGTTGAAGCCTAAGCAACCAAAGCACAACGCAGACGCATTCAGACGGTTGTCTAGCATGTAAATAAACTCGTAAATATGTATATTTAAACTGACTATATGTGCACAGCACACACATATATGCGCTTTTCGGTGTATTATACAAACAAAATAGCATCGCAACAAAAAAATGGAAATGCTACACAACAACACAAACGTTATAACAAAAAAAAAATAAAATCACTCACTAACAACAACATATAAATACATCTTCGGCACAAAATACACAAAATGATAAACGAAAATTATTGCAAATTCAACTTAGACAAATGCTTGAATGCTTTTTACTACGCCATTCGCGCTCAACTCAGCCGCTAGTCTTTTGCATTGAAACCAAAAACAAACAAAGTGTTAAAAATATAACTTTCGTGCGGAAATTATAACGGCAAACACGTTAAATTGAACGAATATTTACCTGCTTTCTAGGTACTAATTGTTCCTTCCATTCACGCAACTCAGCCTTTAGGCGCTCATCGATGTCCGTTAACTTGGCCTGTTCGTGTTCGACCAAAGCTTTGCGTTTTTCATTTTGCAGCTGTTCGAGTTCTCTGCAAAAACGAAGGGAAAAAAGCATGAAATGTGATTAAAATGAACAAATACAAATATTTGAAGTTCTTTTAGGAAAATAACCTATAATTAGAAAAGCACCAATGCTTAACCTAACCTTAAAACCAATTTTAGTAGACACAAAAAAAACCAAAAACAGTAAAAAAAATGATATACAAAACATAATTTGATCGATCAATTTGTATGGCAACGGCTATAGTGATCCGATATCGGCGATTCCGGCAAATGAGCAGCTTTTTGGAACAAAAGACACATTTGCCAAATTTCAGCTCGATATCTCAAAAACTGCAAGACTAATTTGTATTTTTGAAAACTTTTGAGATTAGAATAAAAACTTTTAACATTTTTAGCCCTGCAGTGTTACAAATTATAATTTGAATTTTCGTTCTAACGAGTCGAGTCTACGTAATAGTCCAGTCATTATGGTATGTACATCCTACCATATGTAGGTTTTGAGACAACTTTAGGGTGTCAATATACAAGTATTTACAGACATATAAATGGGTATATCGAATTCCGAGATTCTTACCTAATTTAAGCTTAAATGACTGGACTATAACAACACCTAAGTACTGATTAGTCCGCAACAATCTATAAAATTATTTGTATTTCAATTCGAATACGCGAAATTAAATAAGGGACTCGAAAAATCAACTTTTACTGCCACTGAGTACTTGGTTACTTGTTGTTGTTGTTGTAGTGACAGCAAGCATTTCTGACGTAATTTCGAGAAATGCTGCCGAATTGACATCTTAGGCCGGATAAAAGTCCGAGTCCGTTCCGGTCACTTAGACTCGACTGTTGTGGGAACTGTTGGTTGGTTCCCTCCAATCAAGCTCAAATCAAATTTTGCGCAATTCAACGAAAATAATTTCTGCTTACCTTATCGCACCCTCACGTGTGGCGCGCAATTCCTCTAACTGCTTTTGGTGTTTAATTTCAAAACGACGCTCCTCTAACGTGTAGCGTTTCTTTTCTTGTTCTTGGAACTGAAAATTTTAAATTAAATATAAAAAAATGTTATTGAGACATTAAAGTTCGCAAACACACCTTCTTAAGACGTTCTCGCTCGACCTCTGGATCCAGATTCGTGGATATGCGCAATGACTCACGGAACATTAAATCGCGCGCCTTGCGTTCGGCACGTATACGCTTTGGCAGCGCGCGCTTCTCCAATGCCTGCTTCTTAATCATGTCCTCCTCTTTGCGTTGCAACATTTTTTTCACCTGATCTAATTCCTTTTCGTGTCGCACAATCATTTGATGGCGTTGCATGAAGCACAACTCCTTTACGTGCCGCTTGGACAACTGATGGCGTTCGTGTAATTGCTTCTCTTCCAATTCCCAAAGTAACGCTTCGCGTGTACGCATGGCATTTTGCTTTTGTTGTAGGAAATTACGATTGATGGTGGCAAGATGATCACGATGCTTTTCGCTTAAGCGTCGCAATAGCAATTCATGGCGTTCTTTGAGCGAATCCAGGAAGGCGCGCTCTTTCTCCTCATGATCCAGCTCCATGGCGGAACGACGTTGCTTGAATTCGTCCTTACGTTTATCTTTGGGCAGCAAGTCAACCTCTTGTTTGAGCAAACGGATTTCTTGTTTCAAATTCTCACGGAATATTTTCAATTCCTGTTCTTGGTCGGAACGTATGCGTTTCGATGAGCTACGCAACTATGAATGCAAAACAAAAAAATTGAGAAATTTCTTTTTAGAATATCTTTTAGCACGAAAAAAGTAAAAAAAAAAACATTTTTTGTGACGATAGTAAGTAATTTGGAGGAATGCTGCTGTTGTTGCTGTAGCGGTTATTTAATCCCCGCTACGGTAGTAAAGGGAACGTGCTGTTTCGAAGGGGTCGGGCCATAGGGAGATGAGTTCGGTGCGCTGGATATGCAAAGCGATGGTTAGAGGCATGCGGGCACTCATTGCACGATGGACATATGTTTAGTATGTCGGAGTCGATTCTAGATAAGTAGGTGTTTAGCCTGCCACAGTATCGAGAACGAAGTTGCGCAAGAGTCACTTTAGAGTCCAGAGGCAACTCGAACTCTTCGTCTGCAATGGTTGACGGTTTGACTTCAAGTACGCCATTCACTGAGTTTGTCTGGTCGGCGTACTATTTCATGTCGTCGACGTAAACAAAGAAAGATCTCTTGGTGTTCCTAGGAGGTGGGAGACGACTGCAAGGCTAATTTCTGCGAAAACATCCAAACAGAAACTGCCTGGAGAGGAGTTCATTATGTTCCTTGACCGTAAGCAAGCGGGCCTCGCTTTGCAAAGACACCAAGAGGTTCGGACTGTTTTGACAAGTCTAAAGTTTCTACGTCTGCGTTTCATTTCATCCAGCCGATTATATGGGTGCGACGTAGTTTACGACCGGTCAGCCGATTGCCTTATGAGGTGATGGATATTCCCTCTTGTAGTTGAGGAAGTTTCGAAATATAGATTAATTAATGTTTAATGGGGAGAGGGCACCACGGTGAGTACCCAGTTGTCTGTCAGTCAAGTAGGTTGACAGTCCTAATCGGTTTCGGTTACGTGGACCGTCAAACCAAAACACAAAAAAAAAACTTTACACTCACCTCACTTTCCTGTGCCTGTTCCGTACGCTCAATCAACTGCTTCTGTTGTCGTGCCAATGTATCCATATCAGCTTCGTAGGTCTTCTCCAACGAAATGCGCTCCTGTTCGAAACGACGATCCTGTTGCTCACGCGCTATTTGCTCCTTCAATTGCAAATCGTTTTGCTGTTTCTTCTCCTGCTTTTGCAACATTTTCAATTCGCGCAACTCTTGCTTGCGGAACACATGATCATCGTATAGTCTGCCGGACTCCTCGTCACCGTATATAACACGACTTGTGGTGGTAGTCACCTGTACACCATCGATTTCGAATTTTCGCGTGCGTTTTCGTGTCTTCTTACGTAAATTACGTAATTCAATTTCCTCTTTAGTCGGCCCAGTGGGCGCTGCTACCTTCGGCGCACCCTGTTTTCGTCGTATGACAACTTCCTCATCTTCGGGTATCTTCGTGCCCATTATGGGTGGCTCCGCCTCATTACGGCTATCATGACTAGTTGTGGTGCCGATACTCTCAACGTCACTTTGATCAACCGTTGCAATATTCAAGCCGACAGCGCGTCGTACCACACCGCCAGTCGAACGCAACGAACCGCTATCGCTTAATGTACGCGAATCCATAGAACCCACGCTATTATCCGGTGACGGTCGTTTGCCGACACCAATGTCTTGTGGCGTATTACGATTTATAATAATATTTACATCTTCGGTCGATGTGCCTGCGATAATTTGGCCGTTTTGGTGATTGTTGTTATTGTGATTCTTTATGAATGGTCGTTGATTATTCAGATTGTTGTTGTCGTTGCTGAGTGTCGTATCATATTGATCAGTACTTAGATGACTACTATCCTTGACTTTGATCTCATCGCCAACAGTCACAACAGACACGTGACTAGTGTCCATTAGATGTTCGCTGTGTTCGTGACTGCCGGTAGCTGTATTATACGCAGAATCATCATCCACATAAGATGGGCTAACTATTAGCACCTCACTCTCGTCTAATTTACGCGCACGCGATCCTTTACCGTGTATAGACTGATTACTGTCGGCGTTCATGTCAACCTTGTCCGCTTCCTCGGCATTCTCCTCGCAAACGGCCACTATCATGGATGACTGACGAGGTGATAGCGGTGAATCGCCCAGACTGTCATCGAAGGAAGTGAAATCATCATCAGTTGAAGATTCCGGCACATGTGTGCTCTTATTCAAATCATTCGAAACAATGATCACTTCACTTTGCGGCACTACAGTAGCGGCAGCAGCCGGCACTGAATTGTCAATTATGACCGGTGGATGCGTACTGGTCACAACTCTTATCTGACTGACGCCAGCTTCCAAGCTATTGGGATGAACTATATTTTGTTGTTGTGCCTGATTGTTGAATGCACGAGTTGGCGTGCCGGTTGGTGACGCCTCGCTATTTATAGTGATAAGCGAAGTGGTCGAGCTGAGCATAGCACCGCTCTTCACCGACGACGACGAAGCGGAATTCACCGAAACCGCCGCTGACGATGTGGTCGGCGATGGTGGTGCTGGCACGGGCGCTTGCTCTTGTGCAGCTTGTGCGACAAGCGTTGTTTGTACATCGATTTCCACATTTTTGGTCAGCTCGATGGGCATCGTTATGGGCGCCAGCGGTGCTGGTGTACGTTCTTCGTTGCTGCGCTTCTCCGCCTCAGCGCGTGCATTTGCAGTTGCCGTTGCGGGTATTGGTGCTTCGGTCGGCTTGGTGATTACAGTAGCAGTAGACGGCGGTGGTGGCGCTTTACCCTTCTCCTTTTTGGTTATCTGTTTGTTGAATAGCGAAAAGGTAATAAGTAAAAGGGTTCTTATTTACTAAATGTGTGCATTACTCACCTTCCTATCGGCGTCAACGCCTCTCTCAGGAAGACTATCAGCAGCTTCGTTGGCAGCGTTGGGAGCAATTGTTTGCTTACTGACCACTCCAGCTGTTGAAAGCGTCTTACTACTCGTGTCATTATCTTTGGGCGCATTATTAACGCTAAATATTGGTTCATCCTCTTTGGTTCCCTTAGAAGATGGTGTTATATTATTTTCAAGAGATTTTTGCAAAACAGGTGAAGCATTCTCTGCAGCTCCGCCTTGTTGTTGTGATAGTTTACTTTGTGGTATACTATTTGTTTGATTTGGTTCTTTAGAGTCCATAGATACTGATGTTGGGGTACCTGGAACTAAATAAATCGTATCATATGGCTAGGCTTGGCACAACAACGAATGCGTGTGTGTGTATGTGTGTAAGTGTATGGCAAGTTGAAGCTTACGTTTGTCAATATCTTGGCTCTGCAAAGAGGCAGAGTCATCGTCCAGGTCGAGCCGGAGCGCCGAGTTGCGGGGTTCCTAAGTTGAAGGAAAATTATTTATGTTGAAGTACACAATATTGATAACTTTATGGCACTTTTGCAGATATTTAACAAAAACGGTATATAAAAAATTATAACATTCACATTTTCTAAAACTTTAAATTTTGAAATTACTCGAAAAAATTATAAAAATATTTAAAAATATAAACTCTTTGGTTCAGTAAAAATCTTATTATTTTATTGATAATAAGTACTTCATAATTTTTTATTTATTTATTTTTTTTTTTTTTTTTTGAAATCTGATATTTTGTAGTTCTTTTTTCAAACATATCATATATTAAATTAATTAAATTAAAAATTACACAATTCAAAAAGATCTTAAACAAATGTTGAAAATGTATACTTCAATATTCAATTAAATATTTTTGTTTTTTGAACAAATTTTTAAATAAATATTTTTTTTTGAAAATTCGAAATTTAAAATTTTTTTCAAAACTTCAAAATTATTTTTTTGAATTCGAAATTAAATTTTTTTCGAAATTTCGAAATTATTTCTCTTTAATTCGAAATTACATTTCTTTTTTAATTGGAAATTAAAATTATTTTTCGAAAATTCGAAATAAACATTTTTTCGAAATTTTTAAATTATTTTTTTTTCGAAAATTCTTAATTTTTTTTCGAAATTTGGAAATTAAAATTTTTCTCGAAAATTCGTCATGAAAAGTCATGAATATTATTTTTTCAAAATTTTAATTTAATAAATAAAATATGAAAAGATTTATATTTATTAAACATTTTCTTCGAAATTCTTTTATATACGATTTTTGTTAAACATTATCTGCACTTATTTCACATAAAATATAGCCACTACAGTGAAATTAAAAACAAAAAAAAATTATTACTAATCTAAAAGTTTAAAAATGTTTAGACTACAAAAAAGCTTACGATGACACTGAGTTTACGGATGTGCGAGGTGAATTACAAATTTATAATTTTTAGAAAAATATTAAATTTAAGATTAAAAAAAACTAAGTTAATAATTTTTACAAAAAATTTTATAATTTTTGAAAATACAATTACTTGTGCTTTGAGATTTTAATTAAAAAGATTAAAAAACATTAGTTTCTGTCAATAAAAACAACAAAATCAGCTGTTTAGTTCTAAATTAAATTTTTTAAGAATTTAAATTAATTAAAAATTAAAACAAAAATAATTAGATTTAATTAAAAACTAAAACAAAAATAATTAATTTTAAATTCATTAAAAATTATAAAAAAAAATTGTCAATTGAATTATTTAAAAATTAAATTAAATAAATTAAAAATTAAGAAACATTTTGATCACTTGAAAATTACAAAAAATATTAAACAAATTTTCATAAATTAAAAATTTAAATAGTTAATAATTTTAGTTATATAAATATTGAAAATTTAAAATAATTTTAAAATAATCAGAAAAAAACTTTTTAATAAAAATATATATATTTTTTTAAGTTTTAAAATTAAAAAAAAAATAATAATTCAATAAAATTAAAAAATTTAAAATTATTTTAATTAATAAACTATTTGTATATTTTTATTAATTTTACCATTGCTTTTTTGTTTTTGTTAGTTTTGGTTTTGCATTTCATAATAACTAAAGCTCTATAATTTAGAAAAGTATTCGATTTTTTTCCAATAAGAAAATCTCACATTTCTAAAAAAAATATTGTCATGAATTTGAAATGCATGATTTTTCATGAAATCAATCGAAAAAACAAAATGTTCTTAATGATATGATGCAATTTCAAAAAATGTGGCATGCAATCATTAATTAAACTTTAATGAAAAGTTAGAAAAAACGACATGAAAAATTCTGTGGTAAACAATAAACGACACACGAGGTCGCTCAGCAGTCCACCACCGACTTACCAACCCTCTGATAAAGAGAGCGCCGCTTCACTTGACGTTTAAGCTTCTAAAAGCAACAACAATGTACGTGAAACGTATGTATACAAATAATTTGTTTATTTTATTTGTAATATTAGTGTGCAGTTTTATGGAAAAGAACGCATTGCGCGAGGTAATTAGCAGCGTGTAAATAAATTATTATATTATACTTATTAATTATTAAATAATGAAAGCATGTGTTTATTTTTGCGCTTGTACATACAAACTGTACATACTACATAAATATGTATATACATATACATACAATACAATAGTAAGGCGCTTTTAGAAATACGCAAAGTAACGCTTACCTCAGCATCATCATCGACAACTTCTTCAACAACTTCAGCTTTATATTCTAATAATAAGTCTTTTATGGGTTTAGCGTCTAGTTCACAATTAATGAATTTATGTTGTAATAAAATATCTGTGGATGGACGTTGTTGTGGATCCTAGAATGAGAAAACGAATACACATATATAAATTTAAGTATGAAAATAATTATGGTATATTGCTTAAGAGGCGCTCACTTTGACCAAAGCTTTCTTTAGAAAGTCAACGAATTCCTTACTCCACTTTGATGGCTGATCCAGTGTTGGTGGATCGCTTTTTTGTATTTTCAATAAAACACGCATCGGTGACATTTCACTATTTGGTGGTTCCATTTGCGCTAACTCGATTAATGTTATGCCAAGTGACCAGATATCCACTTTTAAGTCATAAGGATTATCCCGAAATGTTTCGCACAGCACTAGCTCTGGCGCCATCCAATAAGGTGTGCCTATGAAAGTGTCGTGCTTTTGTAAAGTATGCTTATTCTTAGCCGACACGCCAAAATCAGCTGTAAAGCGAAAATAAAAATTATAGTTTAATTTTCATAGCAAAACTAATGTACAAACCTAATTTAACACCGCCTTCCATGGTTAGTAATACATTCCCAGCTTTCAAATCTCGATGGATTACTTTATTATTGTGTAGAAAATTTAAACCTTCAGTCATGTGCCGGCAAACGTAGGCTATTTGTGGTTCCGTGAGTGGTTTCTCTAATTCCACCATTATGCTGTCAAGTGCACCGCCATCGCAATACTCGATTAACATCTGCAGAAAAACAAAGATTTGCGCATTTATGAAAAAATAATAGATTTTTTTGCAAAAAAATAAAAATTTTAGCAATATATCACATACATGAATGTTTGACTATAAAAACTCACCCACAGCTTGTCCTCTATTGAGAAGGCTTCATACAACTCCACAATATTTGGATGTTTTATCTCTGACAAAATATCTATTTCAACCATGTGATCACTTAGATTCTCTTCATCTTCTAATGTGCACAACTTAGCCGCAGCAAAGCGCTTTTGTTCCTTGTGTTGCGCCTTATATACCTTGCCAAAAGCTCCATCTCCCAACTCGCCTACCATTTCCCAAAACTCCGCCGGATCTGTGTCCATTTTGATGTTATTATAAAGGCGTTTCTTTTTCGCCTCTCCACCACCAAGATGGAATACTTTCTTAAGATTATTTATGAACGACATTGTTATGCTTATTTAATGTATATAAATTATAGCTAAATATTTATGTCGTAAGGGTATGTTGCTACATTAATGTTACAAAAAAAAATTATCCACAGCAGTTTTACACTCCAAAGGCACTACATTTTGCTTTTAACATACAAAAGTAGTTGTATTTGTTTTCATTTTACTCAGCTTTTTTCATGCAGCAGCTTAATTGCTCTTCAGCAGCTAATTCTTCTTCTTAGTATCTTTGCTTCTCGTTTTTTGTATTATTTTCAAATCAATCGAAAATCATGTCCACCAATGTTACACTCAATTCCAATAAGCAAAGGGGGTCACCCTTCTCGAGCAAACTTCAGCAGCAGTAGCAGTATTTGTTGCGACGCACGTGTTCCCCTACCACCGTTTGCGTTTTAGTCGTTCAAAAGTTCTCTACAATTCTGCTCTCTTCTCTAATTTAATTATCGGCTTTAAATTTAGGTCTTCATGCCTTTGTGATCGGGTACGTTTAGAACTGTAAAACCAAATAAAGATTCAATAGCGTCAAAAAATTCACAGCAATAATAAAAATGATGAACAATTGAAATGGGTTGAATGGAATTATTCAACAGTATGAAATTAAGAAATCAATATCTTGCTTTTTTTCTACTGAACGGGTCAATAATTTATCGAATATGTTTATGCAGGTATTATGTTTTAAAATATAGACTTTAAAATCGCAAATTGATATGGTGAAAGTAGATTTCGTCCGACCCTACTGAATATTTTGTTTACGAAGATGTTTAGCAGATTGCTTTGACTGTTGTCACATCTGGCACAGTGATTAGCATATGATTCAAGTTTATGAGCAGCGTGAAAAGTTTACAATATTTATTCAATTGTTTGCAAATGCTGAAATTTTCTAAATTTAAATATTACATCAGTGCACAACATATGACTCATTTAAGCTGCGAAAAAAACTGCATGTTTCACTAATTTTATATAATTCAGCTCGACTTGAATATGCACTCTAGTTGTATACGTTTATATTATTTTCAAATTAATTCGATATTAAAATCACGTATCACTTTTACATTGGACTTTTAACTACACCAGATCATGGTACTTTCCAAGTCTAGACGTTATATTGAGAAAATCAATTTTATATGCTTTTTTCTTGGCATCAGTAACTCTCACGTAGACGGCCTTGCATACCTTAGTGGAAACTAATCGGTATTAAAATTATCAACTTGTCTGTTATCATTTAATATGCAATAGCGATAAGATTTTCACGACTTTCAAAATAGTTTCATTTATACGTAAATATGAAAGTGCTAACACCCAACCAACAAGCCAGCCAGAGAAACTAGTCGATATTCATTGCATTCCTGGTTCATTCATGCACAGGCTAGCTAGTCAGCCAACCAGCCATCAGCTGCCATTCGTTAGCTCTTCGCGTGGCAACTCGGCAATTTCATTCATAGCTCGTTTATACTTTTGTTCATATAATTAACATCATAAGCCAAGTTTTCGCAACACTTTTTTTTGCTTCTATTAAACACAAAATTTTTTAACGATGAGGTAAAATTGCGCCGCTTATCACTATCGCTATTAGTCACTCATATTTACATTGATTCATGACAGCACCGAAACCGTCGAAAAGAACATATAACTAAAATAAAATGGCGGTTACTTTAGGACTGCCAACTGTCGTGGTTAGCCCGAAATATGTAACCAAATGATAACTTTTAAATTATATGACATACATTTCAGTTTATCTTTATTGCAAAATGGGAAAATTTCCAATTAAAATTAAAGCACTATGTCACTTTCTTATAACCAAAGGCAAGGTCACTGATTTGAACGCACACCCATTTTTTCATAGCGATGCATCAGCGCGAAAGCGTACAAGTTGGCAGCCCTGTTCGTGGTAGGACAAAATATGATTAAAATTGGTCATGCGAGGAATAAAAATTTCAAAAAAATGTATTGGTTCAAAAACCAATAGTTTTGATAATTAGGGTCACATCTTCTTTGGCACTGAACTGAAAGTATTTGAGCTTAGATGCAGCGTAAGCAATCTGCCGAACATGTAAGGATCTGCTGCCACAATGCACATTGGACATTACAATTATATTTCACAGCAATGTAACAAATAGTAACACCAAATAAGACTATATACTTGCAATTAAACGATTATTTGACAATTTTAATTTTAATATAACTAAAATTTATTAATCTATAAAAACATATTCCGACCGATATTAAATCAACTTACGAAGTTTAGTAGAAAGTAGAAACTGACATAAAAGCGAAATATGAAAAAAGAGTTTCCTACTCTCAACTTGCAATCAAATAATTGCGCAAAAAAAAATCGTAATCAATGCATTCTGTTGATGGCGACATCTATCGGGTAAACATAATTTAAGACTAAAATATCTAAATTAAAACAATATTTTAATTTTCAAGTTAAGTATACTTATTATTATTTTAGTAACAATTGTTGAATACTTCTTTTAAAACATGCAACGTTTTCATGCACTCACACTCTGTTATCAATTAAACTGTTTTATCGACTCAAATTGTCAGTGCCGACAACATCACGCAATTTTATTCCACTGTCATTGCTCTTGTTCTTGATCGGCATTATTAGCAAAAGTTTTCCAAAAGTCATCTAGTTGGTTTTAATTTTGCCATCGACCTTACAAATATTAAAATAAATAATAAGAAATAAATAAAATGCCATCACTGGAGGTAAATGTAAACAAAGTGATTGTGCACCCACTGGTGTTGCTGTCTGTGGTGGATCATTTCAACCGTATGGGCAAAATCGGAAACCAGAGACGTGTTGTCGGTGTGTTACTGGGTTGTTGGCGTTCAAAAGGAATTCTTGATGTCTCCAACAGTTTTGCTGGTATGTACATAATTAATTCTTACAACTGAAATTGAATTTTTAATTACATTATACTATATTTCTCAAGTTCCTTTCGATGAGGATGACAAAGACAAGTCGGTGTGGTTTTTAGATCATGACTATTTGGAAAATATGTATGGCATGTTCAAGAAAGTAAATGCACGCGAGCGTGTTGTCGGCTGGTATCATACCGGTCCTAAACTACATCAAAACGATATTGCCATAAACGAGTTAATACGTCGCTATTGCCCCAACTCAGTGCTGGTGATAATAGATGCGAAACCCAAAGATTTAGGTTTACCAACTGAAGCATATATTGCAATAGAAGAGGTACATGACGATGGTTCACCGACGAGTAAAACCTTCGAACATGTGCCCAGCGAAATTGGCGCTGAAGAAGCCGAGGAAGTAGGCGTCGAACATTTGCTGCGTGATATCAAGGACACCACAGTCGGCAGCCTCTCACAAAAAATTACCAACCAACTAATGGGTTTAAAAGGCTTAAACGCACAATTGCATGACATAAAAAATTATTTGCAACGTGTTGGGGATGGAAAAATGCCCATCAATCATCAAATTGTATATCAGCTGCAGGATATCTTCAACTTATTACCCGATATAACGAGTGAACAATTTACCGAAACCATGTACGTTAAAACGAACGATCAAATGCTGGTCGTCTATTTGGCGTCTATGGTGCGCTCCATCATTGCATTGCACAATCTCATCAATAACAAATTGACGAATCGTGATGCGGAGGAAGGTAAAAAAGCCGACAAGGAAGCGGAAAAGGAGAAAGAGAAGAATAAGGATAAAGATAAGGAGAAGGATGGTAAAGATGTAAAGGACAAGGACAAAAAAGCCGATGATAAATCTGTTAAAAGCACAGAAGACAGTGGTAAGGGTGGCAAGAAATAGGAACGAAAGAACAGGAAGAAACCACATCGTAAGAAGAAGAAAAATAAGAAAAACCACTAGAGAGCATAAATGTTGAATCTACAACGTAGGAAAGTAGTTGCGAAACTAAAAAGATTTACAAAGAATTTATAGGTTGAAGTTAAAAGCAGCAGCTGAAACCATAAAAGTTAAATTATAAAAATAATAATAATTCGAACATTTATGCATACACTTCTTCATGTACATTTTAAGTTTCGTAAATGTTACGCAAGTACTTTACATATACAATATAATGAAAATAAAAATAAAACAAAAATTTATAAATATAAATATAACCAAAAAGAAAGCAGTATGAGTGGTCACTATAAAATATACAACTTTACTTACTCTAACGGTTCATTTCATTAAACTGCACTCAGCTAATTAACGAGTAATGTGTTTCTTCTGCGCTTGCAAAATAAGATTTTTTCGATTAACGCTAATGTTTATAATAACTACATACAAATTTATGTGCATAAACAACAATAGTAATAGCAATATAAGAAATGTTTTGTAAAAAACGAAAAAATATTTGTTAATAATTTGGATGTGATTGCACGGTGCTTTCAGGTTTGATATTGTTTGGCTTATTATTGGACTAAAACACATACGGTTATATTTCGGTTATTTATAACCGTTGATCGGGCATGATGTGAAGTGTTTTCTTATGCTTCACTTTTGCTAGGCTTAATGTTTGTATGTATGTGTGTGTAGTACTGCGTTACCGCTCGTGTAAGTATGTAAATATGTATGTGTATGCCAGCTTACTTCCGGCGGATACTGCGTAGGTTATGTAAAATTTTATTTTTTTGTTTGTTTGTGTATGTGTCAGTTGTTAAAATAGTTTTTGTGTGTAAATAAATTTGCCAGCATTAAAAATGTCAGCGCCCAATTTATAAAACACAATAGTTTTGGTCACACACACACGAACGCATATATGTACCACGCGAAACTCACCACACTCGGTGCTATTATCGTGTCGTATAGTGTACTATAGCATGAATTGACCCGTGTTATCAACGAGCGTGCCTCAAAATTATTCAACGTAAGCATTTGTTTTTATTTTTTAACAACAACAAATTTGAGTGTTTCGAGTTCAAAGAAACTTATCAAATCACCTGTAGTTCGCACAGCTGTTTCATTTTTGTGGGTGGAGTGGGTGGCAAAACTGCGCATGCGTTTTAGTTAGTTGGCGAAATAAAAGTTAATGTGCAAGCATGTAGAGTTAAACTTGCTTGCAAGTGAAAAAGTGACTTATTACAGGAAATATAGCAAATAAATAATTTCAAAGCACCCATTTCAATATAATATTATAAAAAATGTGCTGTGCAAGCTGCTTTAAGCTTTTTAATATTAAAACACGACCAAAAATGCTGGTAAACTAATTAATTTTGCTTAAAGGACACTTGCAATAATCTTTGGCAATATATTTATATATTTAAGTGTAATTAACATATAACATACACACACACACGCCGAAAAGCACATCCACTTGTGCTAAGTGCACAAATAACAGTGAAAAGCAATTAGTCAGCCAAGTCTAGCGCACAAAATTACAATATTAAATATATTTTTATGTACATCTATGTATGTATGTGTGGGTGTGTTTGTATACCGACATAAAATTTACTACTATCGGGCAGCGATCGATTGATTGCATATTTGGCATGCGAAACACACAAATCGCCTGCATGCGTCGTAAAACATATGCCAATTAAAAGGAAAATACGAAAAATAAAAATAAACTAATAATAATAATTTTATTCAGCGTTTTGCCTTTGTTTCTAGTGTGTGCTCGGCGTTTAGTTTCGATTTATAACGCTTCGTGTTCAGTTCAAAAATAAATTCAATACGTTTGGCTATGTCCAAGCAAATCACCTTGACAGCCACGAATTGACATTCGGCTTTACGCAATTAAATTTTTTTCCATGAAAAATAATGTGTTAATGCTTAAAATGTATATTTAAAATTAACTTAAAAAAAAAACAAAGATTGGAAGATATAAAAAAATTAAATTGAAAAAAACAAGCTTTGGAAAAAATTCAAAAATTGGAAAAAATATTTACAAAAATTTTAGCAAAAATATTTAACAAAAAAATTAAAAATAAAAAAAGTTAAAAATGCCTTAAGACACTGTGCAGCAATGTTTGTGGGATGATAAACACTTTATGTGAAAACCGAGTGAACTATAACAGTATAACGTCACCGTGTCAACTTTACCGTGCATGCAGTGACCTTTCTTTCTAGCGCCAACGTTAACGTCTACGCCACCGCCACCCAACCCAGCATATGTTAACCGCATGACATGAGCACAAAAAAACAGTCAACACTAAAAACAACAACCATAACAAAAAAGTAACAACTGCAACAATGAACAATACAAAATGGAATAGCACACGCTATCACTCACCTAGCCAGCAGGAGGCGAATATGCGGCGCAGTCTCGAGGAGATCTCCAAGGATATCAAAGAGATTGAAAATGTTATTACCGCCACAGAAATAGCAGTGCGTAATGCCAATAAAGCCGAGCCACCGCTGAAGCGACGTCGCAGCAAAGCGCTGCCGAATAAGGAGAATAAAACACCGAGTCCCACCGAACGCCAGACGCATAGTAGCACGCAGAAATCATCGCCGGTCACTTTCAAAGTGCACTCCTTCAAGCGGCAACGCCAGAAGATGCGCAGTCCACGTCTGACCAATTCGAAGCTCTACTTCCGCAATGGACGTATCGGTTGTTTGGAGGCCGATCCGCATGGTTCCAATGTGCAGAGCACGCATGCTTTGGTCAAAGATATTTTGAAGTATGTACATGAGAAACCGTTGGTGAGTCCGGAGAGCGTGCGACGTGTATTGGACGGCACAAAGACGCCGACGCCACAGTCATCAACAACGACGACGCCAACAACACCGACCACAGTCAAAACGGATGTGGCTACAGTTGGTCAGGCGTCGGAGCAGGCTTGCGAAGCGGGGGTTTTGCTGCCTGGTGCAGTGCCCGATGAGAATGATGATGATGTTGTTGTTTGCGGTTTGAATGGTTGCGCTAGCGGCGGCAACAATAACGTCAATGTGCCTGACAGCAGCAGTCATCGACGTGGTCCAAGTGTGGGCTCCTCAATGGCAGAGAATACGACGTCCCAGTCACAGGCGTTGGTCGATGATGATGAGCAGGATGTGCAAATTTGTTATGACGAACTGCCGGATATATTGAATGATGAGCAGAACTTCGGTCCGGAGTTGGTGAAAAGTGATTTCGCTGCAGTGGAACCGGAGACGGAAACCGCTACTGATAGGCGTTTTAGCGCGACGAGGTAAGCGGACTGTTGAATTGAGGAATCAATCCTATTAGATAGGGACATTGCTGATTTATTGTTCCCTTGAACTCGTTGGTTTAAACTTCTATTTGGTACAAATACAAATACGCATGCGGTTAGCGTACACCGTCCTGAGCCAGTCGGGTCTTTAGTTCAAATACGAACGAATCGGAGAACGTAGCACCGTTCGGATTTCGAAAATCTTTGAAGTAGCATAATCCGTACTAGCCAAACGCTTCTTAATTTCAATAACGAACGAATTGGATAAGACAGCGTTACTCCGATGTTAGAAATCTGTGCGGTTAGCATACTCAGTCCTAGCCAAACAGTTCTTATATTCAAATACGAACGAATCGGAGAAAGTAGCGCTGTTCGGATCTCGAAAATCTGTACAGTACGATAACCCGTCTTAGCCAAAAGGTTCTTAAGTTCGAGTACGAACCAATCGGACTTTGTGTCAGTTATTTAAGATAGTACTTATGGTCTCTTTCAGAAATCTCAAAGAGTCATCTTTGACAATTTATATAGTAGTCTTTAAGGCCTTTCAGACCTTTCCTCACTGAACCCGATATGATATCCCGCAGACAACTCTGAGTAATTAGAAGTTTTCTTAGAACTGACGCCCGTAATCGACAGCCCAAAATATAAAAGATGAGCTTAAAACTTAGATCTTCACGAATCAGAAAAAGCCAACCCTAATTGCTTGCCGATAAAATCTTTCAAGAACTGAAAGAAACATTTTTGTGAACTGAATTGGTGATACAAATATTTCTTTTCTACTCCAACACTTCCTTTAAAACTTTCCATTTAATTATCTTTACTCCCCTCTCCGCAGTCTCAACGAGGACGTGCGTGACCAGGTGCGTCATCTGGTACGTCGCTTTACCGCACGCGCCAATAAAGTGAAGTCACACATTGAGTTGCCACCCACACCGTCGAGCAGCAACAGCGCCGGTGCCAGTACCAGCAGCAGCACCGGTGGTTCAGCTTCCCCTGTACGCTCACTCCCAGCCGGTTTGAAATCGCTAAGTACAACACGCGAGAATTCGCCCTTCAAAACTAAACTGAAAGACGCCGCCAAGTCATTGAATCGTGGACGTCTCTTCGAAGCCGACACATCGCGTTCGAATGTCTGGATCTGCTCGAGTCTGTGTGGAAGCAATAATGAGGAGAAGACACTTGATCCGCAGGGTAAAATCTACATATCGTGGTTGTGTGTGGTCTCAATATCGTTCCTCTACAATGCTTGGGTTATACCCTTACGTTCCACATTTCCATTTCAAACACCGGAGAATACGAACACTTGGTTGATTTGTGATTTCTGTGCGGACATTATTTATCTGTTGGATGTGATATTCTTCAAGCATCGTATCATGTACCTATTCGAAGGATTTTGGGTGAAGAATAAGAATCTGACACGAAAAAATTACATGAGGAAACTGCAATTTAAGGTGAGTTAGAAATCGTGAGCATTTGTCGTTTCTTAGGCTTTTATATCCGGCATTCACAGTGGCCCAAGTGGGATCCACTTTTGGATCGGCCCTTTTATATCCGGCGTTTTTAGCTGTCCAAGTGGAATTCTCTTTTGGATCGACCCTTTTACATCCGGCGTTCTCAGCTGTTTAAGTGCAATCCTCTTTAGGATCGACCCTTTCCAGCGTTCTCAGCTGTCTAAGTGAAATCCTTTTTTGGATCGGCCTGCTAACCAAACTTGGCGCCTAAAACTAAGAAATGCGTGCAGAATATTTGTTGGTCCACCGTTCTTCGTAGAACTTCCGTATTTTGCCAGCAATTCTCAACCACTTTATATAATATTTACTTTTCTGACTGAAACTCTTATTAAACCACAATACAATTGTAATTTTTTATAAATTTATGTTTTTAACTTTTAGTTGGACTTGCTCGCCCTACTTCCGCTGGAGCTTTTCTACTTAAAATATGGCACTGGCGCTGTTTATCTGCGCTTCCCACGTCTATTTAAAATACAAAGCTTCTGGGAGGTTTTCAAGTTGTTGGACCGTGTTATATCTTCACCACATTTCGTAAGTGATGTTTCATATTTTATATACCAGAATTATAATGCCTTCTCCTCTTTTTCTTAGGTACGAGTAGCTAAGACACTAACCTATATGTTGTATATGATCCACTTAACGGCTTGCGCATACTATGCCTACAGTGACTATCAAGGTAACATAATCCTAACTCACCTAGATCTTTTCATACCATATACTACTTGCTATCTACAGGCTTAGGTGTGAACCGTTGGGTTTTCAGTGGCAAAGGACATCCCTATGTTCGTTGCTTTGCCTTCGCGACTAAAACAGCGACATCTATAGGTGAGCTTTTAAACTCCGCATATTTTAAAACTATCCACACTCTCTTCCTACCTCCTTTCTCTAGGTAAAAATCCAAAACCCGAACGTGAAGGCGAATATGTTTTCATGACCGCCGCATGGCTGATGGGTGTCTTTGTATTTGCATTGCTGATCGGTCAGATACGCGATATAATTTCCACTGCGACGCGCAATAAAAATGAATATCGACAATTGGAAGATGAGACCTTGGAGTATATGCGACGTCTGAATTTACCGAGTGAAGTGCAGGGACGTGTAAAAATGTGGTTTAAGTTTACGTGGGAGCAACAACGTACTTTAGGTAGGTAACTAAAAGAACAAAAAAGCTTCAACACTAGCCTAAGCAAAATTCACTAAAAGCTTACTAAAAGTTTAGTTTAAAAAAGCTCATCTAAAGCTTCCACACTGGCGTAAACAAAATTCACTTTTATGAAAGTTTAGAATACAAAAGCTTAAAAAAAGCTTCCACAACATCCCTAACAAATTTCACTAAAAGCTTAACATAATAAAGCTTACTAAAAGTTAAGCTTATAAAGCTCACAAAAGCCTACAACACACAAACTTTTACAATAATCAAAGCTTTCTTGCTTCCATTGCAGATGAAGCCAACATTTTGGACTCATTACCGATCAATTTGAAGACGGACATCGCTATCGCCGTACACATACAGACACTATCGAAAGTACAACTTTTTGCCGACTGCGAGGAGGCGCTGCTCCGTGATTTGGTCTTGAAATTGCGCGCTGTAACCTTTCTGCCCGGCGATTATGTGTGTCGCAAAGGTGAAGTGGGTCGCGAAATGTATATTATCAAACTCGGACAAGTGCAAGTGATGGGCGGTCCAAATAGTGACATTGTCTTGGCCACACTCTCCGAGGGTTCGGTCTTCGGGGAGATCAGTTTATTGGGTATAAATGGCGCCGATCGGCGCACAGCCGATGTACGCTCCAAAGGCTATGCCAATCTCTTCGTACTCTCCAAATCCGATTTGAACGAAGTGATCGCCTACTATCCCAACGCACAAGCGATGCTGAAGAAACGAGCACGCGCTCTAATGCGTAAGAATGCGGCACGTGAACGTGAAGAGGAACGTGCCAAAAGCGAGCTGAAAGCCGATGTGGTGATTAGTAATCCAAAAACACCCGAAACGCCACCCAAACTCTTGAAGACTGTCATACAGGCATTGCCTTATGAGTCGCCCGCCGTCATGCTGATCACGCGCGGCTCCAAGCGCATGCGCAAGAAGAGCAGACCCAATGTGCTGGCCAGCATCGAGGACGAAGAGAATGTGGTACCCGCAAATGAGCAACGTGCGGGTTTGTTGGGCGCCATAGCAGCGACGGCCGGTAGGCGTGCCAACTCGCCCGATTTATTGTCATGCATACAAGATGAGCTTAAAACCAAGCATAGCTTTATCAACTTAACTGATTCACAAAAAGCATTAATCATATCGAAATCCAATAATAGTTTAATGGAGCTGCCACAGCAGCCGAGCCGCGATGAGCAGCTGCCACTGCGTAGCAAAGGAACCATTTAAGCGTGCCATCTAGCGACGAGTGTGCGACGAGATTTATAAATGTGCATGAATTAATCACGAAAAAGTCTTACAACATAAAAGAACAAAAAACTTGTTAAAAACGAACAAGAATGCAATAAATTATGAAATTTTATTATTGTGACAATTGATGTGCTGAAATTGCGGTGCTTAACAACCCACTTATGTCTGCAATGTGACATTGAACCGGTTCTAAACCGTTAATGTACTGAAACATACATGCAACTACAACAAATGTGCGCTTCAATCAAAGATTTGTGTGAGTAAATTTTTTATTTCGTTTTTATTTGTAACTTCACTGTGACGAAATCACATTAAATTCAAGTTGTATTTAATAAAAAAAAAATGAAAAAACACGTTGTTTTTTGTAACAAGCGAAGAAATATTAACATAATTTTTGTTTCAGTCTGTTTTCTTAACTCAAATGTTTATAAAGCGTACGCATTAAATGCTAAGCAGTCGATTTAATTGGTTCGCGCATCCTTGTAGTGCTTCTCGTTGTCGGTTTTGTCTAAACGAATGGAGTATTTAGGTATCAACGAACCCTCAACGGTGGCTTCGCCATTCTCATCAAACTGTGGTCCATCGCCGATCTCTTGAGTATCCTCCTTGACCACACGGTAACCATTTTCATCGGCTTCATAGTACACAGTACGCATGACATAACCATCGCGGTACGAGTACATGCCCTTAACCTGAAAGTATGAAGAAGAATAGTATGTAAGCCGGTTATAAAAAAAGAAAGCATTAACTTCGGCTACACCGCAGCTATAAAACGCTGCACAGTTGCTTTTCTTATAGCATAAAAGGTTATAAAAAGGTCGAACAGTTGTAGGGCAGCCTAATGTTATAGTGTTTCGATCTGAACAAAATTTTATTATTTTTAGAACTCTTTAGGAAAATAATCTATGCAAAAATTAATGAAGATACCTCGACAAATAAAAAAAATTTGTCCTACAAGAATTTGATTTTGATCGATCTGGTCCGATATGGGAGATTACACTGTTGCCTTAGACAATAACTCGTGCCAAATTTTTCGAAGATATCTCGTCTAATGAAAAAGTTTTCCATACAAGAACCTTATTTCGATCGGCCAGCTGCCATACAAAGCTATATAAAAAATTCGAATTCGATTCGAGTTCATCAACTAACTTCATTTCTCATCTCGATCAATATCCTGCGGATCTTCAACTGTCTTTCATTTTCATTCCGGTCTCATCAAATCAAATTACAACCCAGGCTTATCCCTCGACTCTTTAAAGTTACTTCGTCTAAAGATGAATTAACCTCAAAAAATTCCTTTATCATTGTCTCTCAATTCTACCAACTAATCTCATCATTATCCGGAACTATTACTATTATTTAAACAATTTCTTACCTTTGTACCATCACGCGTCTCTTCGCGTTGAATGGCGCCGTCATTTATGTTGTCCTCGATATTTGAGCCATAAGAGTACTGTGCGCTCTCATTTTGGATACGCTCCAATTCGGCCTTCTCCTCAGCTTCCGCTTGGTCCTGTATGATCAAAAAAAAAAATAGTAAATGTACGGAAAGATAAACAACTTTTCAGTCCAAAACTACAACTCCATATGTGTATGTATGTACATATGTATGCATATACATACATGTAGTGCCTGTATGTGTGTATATATGCTTGTACATAAGTGCTTTCATTGCAGTAGCACATTCACTCGACGACAAAAGTGGTGCTTTCGTATACGACCTTGTGACCAATGAGACAAGTAAAAAACGATTATCGACAACAAAAAAAAAGTAAACAAAAGTGAGTGAAGCCGGTTAAACTCAAAGAAATGTAAATATTGAACCTGTTATTAGGCATGAATTGCACAAGCTCAGAGATGCTGTTGCCGATGTGGAAATTGTTTGTCTTACAAAATTACTTGAATGTGTTTTGTATGTATGCCTACTTGTGCACTTGTAAAAATATAAAAAAAAAATATTTGTTTAACCAGTTTTAGCACGAAGCGCTGTCGATAGCCTTAAGATGTTCGTGCGGAGCTTTAGTGCCCTGCAAATGATTGATACAGCCAATTAGTTATGTATGCTGGTAGGTACATATGTATGTATATATATGTATGTATACATATGTATATGTACGTTTAGTTTTAAACAGACGTGTTTATTTTGTCTTTTGAGACATTTTGTGAATCCCGAAATTTTCGGGATCCCATAAAACAATTACGGAAATTTTCGGTAGTGCATTAAGTATTTTAACAGACTTGTTTGAGTTTGCTGACAATTTATGAATTCCGAAATTTTCGGGATCACGGAAAACGATTACCGACTATGTTAAAACAATAAAAAAAAAACTGAAAATGTTCCGTTAAGGCAGGCTCATGTCAAAATCCCGAAATTTCGGGCGAAAATGTATAGATAAGCTTACGTGCAATGATCAAGATTGCTGTCGATTTGTGAAACCCGAAATTTTCGGTATTCTAAAAATAGATTACGGAATTTTTCGGGACTACGTTAAAATATGCAAAAAGTTAAAATATTATGGTTAAGGTAATCTCAATAAAAAATCCCGAAATTTCGGCATCCCGAAAATAGATACTAAATGCATTAGTAAGCACTTGCACGTATACTTAAATGTGTAAATAAGTCAAGTGTAGATAAAAATTTGTGAATCCCGAAATTTTCGGTATCCCGAAAATCTTTCACGGAATTTTTCGGGCTACGTTAAAATATATAAAACCCGAAAATATTGTGTTAAGGCAATCTCGAGGGAAAATCCCGAAATCGATACTACATGCATTAGTAAGCACTTGACTTACAAAAGTGTCGGAAAGCTGATGTGCATTTCAAAATGTGTAATTACTCGGCCATTTGCATATTTTTATGTCTCTCTATGTATGTATGTACATATATGTATGTATATGTAGATACGAGTTCTTTTTATTAATATCCAACTGTGATTTCTGGTTTAATTTGTTACGTGCAAGTGCCCCGTCAGCGTTAAAAACGTGATGCCATATTATGTACATATGTATGTATGTATGTATATGCTCGTTAATACATACATATGTATATATGTATATGTAAATGTGCAACATGATGTCACCCAGAAGGTCGGAGCTCTACACAATATAGATAACTTGTCTTCGGATTTCTTGGAAAGTTCTCAATTTAATAATTTAACTCAGGGTCCAATAAGCCTTTTTTAGCTAGAATCTGTTTAAGTTAGGAAAAACACAAAACGACAATAGAGCTAGAGCAACTCGGGACGTCCCTACATCGACGTTTAACAATGACTTCGAAGAGAAAATGTCCAATAAAAATGTCGGATGTCAGTCGTGAGGACACTTGTACAGGACAGAGGAAAAAATTCTGATTGAATATGGCTGGTATTAATTTATTATTTAGAGTACAATATGAGCTCCCGGCCTGTTCGAGCTATTTGGTTCGTTGGACAAATTGAACTAACACGTAATGTTACAATTACTTGGAAAGGCCACTTTCGAGTTCAAAACAATTTCTTACAATTACTAATTATACGTATGTACATATGTATATACATATGTACATATCTCACGAAGCGATGCGTCATCGAGATAAGAATATATCTCACTTCAGAATAAACCCGAGCTCTGACCGCAGCCCTCTCTTCAACATTTCGAGTATATCGTATCTTTCGTAATTTTTTATCATCTCCTTGAGGAAAAAATAAATGTGGAATAAATGAAAATTAGCACAAAGTGACTTAGGTATAGACATGACTCTATGACAGAGCTTATACCCTCTCCATAAAGAAAAGAGGTTGAAAAAGACTTAGAGTTGTGTTCAGTTTGGATCAGGAGGGTTAGAGCGTTGGCGTTTATACAGTCTTTTTATTTTATTTCTTGCGTTCGAACAGTCTAAAGAAAGGTCGAAAGGAACGAAGGCTTCTCCGTACCAAATTACTGAAATTTGAACCGGTATGGTTGGAATGAAGAAAAAAGAACTAAAGAATCAGATATTGTTATGGCTCGCTCATTAGATCTCCAGAGCTCAAGAGGAAAACTTTTAGTTCATCTTTTACTGAATAACTGTTTAAACAGCGAGTAAGGGGGGAGGAGAAAATGTCTCAGACGAGTGTTTTTAGCTCAGCAAAAGAGTAGCGGTATGCTCAACGCTTGCTGTTGTCTCTATGAGAGAGCTGAGAAAAAGATTTATGTGTGGTTTCTTATAAAAGAGAGATAAAAGGTTTACCAACTAAACAAAGTTAGATAATAGAATATACTGTGGACCAAACCTCTCAGAAGAGTTTTTTTTAACTCAGCGAGAGAGCAGTGGTAGTCGTTATGCTCGCTGTTGGGAATCCAACTCTTTGAGAGAGTTGAGCTAAACTGTAAGTGACTATGTAAAGTTTAGTGAGCGCTGAGTAACTACGATCAAACTGTGCGTGAAGGGTATATACTTGCATATACATACATGCATATATTATATACCTATACACATAGATACTTATGTATTGTATGTAAATAAGCGAAAAGAACTGGAAAAAAGTAATCTTAAAAGTTTGCTGGCGGCAAATTAATAGCGAAAGATGCGTTGTCAACCTCAAAACGTAAACAAGTTTCCAAGAGCGGTGAGCGGACGTACCTACATACGTTTATATTAGGGTGGTTCTAAAAAGTCTCGAATAATTTTTTCGCAAAAGACGCTCATAATGCAAACTAGTTTCCAAGATCGGTACGCGGACGTACATATGAGTACATACATAATTTTATACTAGGGTGGGTCGAAAATTCGGAATTTTACTATGAAAATTAATAGCAAAAGACGCTCAAAACGTAAACTATCTCCCAAGAGCCGTGCATCTGTTCATACTATGGTGGTTCACAAAATACCGAATATTTTTTTTTCGCGTGGTACTATGAAAATTAACAGAAAAGGTGAAAAATAGGATCTTAGAGACCTCTCCTAAACAATTTTTACGTAAAACTAACCTTTTAAAAGATATTAATGGTAGAAGTTTTATATTTAAAAAAAAAATTAGATTTTTTGACCCACCCTACTTTATAAGTATGTAGATGAGTCTCTGCGTGTGTGTACCTTTGTAACTAATTTCTTATTAAGCAAAATAAACGCAAGAAACTTCAAACGAAAACTATGGACTGGTGGGGGGAAGGCAGGCGTGCAACTTCGTGTTTGCAGAGCGCAAACAAACATATAAACACGTCGTGTGCGCGTCGCTTTTAAGGTAGTTTTCATTTAATAGCGCAGAAGTGAACATGTTTCGCCACAACGGATCGTCAGCATTTAACACCAACAACAGCAATTACCGTCTCTTTGGTAAATGACAATTACACACAGAAATTCATTTGTACACATTGCATTTCCGATTGCGAAAAAATCAGTCAAAGTGTTAATTGAAAAAAATTTGCATAAAAATATGAGTGAATATGTATTTTCCACCCTTTTTATTGCCTTTTTTTGTTGTTTTCTGACAGGCGGTGCAACTTTCAAAGTGTTGCTGCTGTTGTTATTGGCGTTGGTGGTAATGAGCAATGCACAAAGTATGTGTTAAATTGTTTTTGTTTGCAGTTCTTTTTTTTTTAAGTGGCAGCTATTGAGTAAACTTTCTACACTTTTTCGTTTTTGTGTTAATTTCTGTGAAGTAGGTTGTCCCTCGTCCACGAAGGTGCTGAGCTGCACACCGAAGTGCAAACAAGACACCGATTGTAGTGCCATCGGCGGCAAATGTTGCCCGAATTTGTGCAACGAGCGCTCTTGCATACAGCGCAACCAATTGGACCAGGGCAATGGCAACTCAAAGGGTGGCGACAAATATTGTAAGTACAAGCCGATTTACTATATATTATATATAAATGAAAAATCGGTGAAATTTGTTTGTCACGCGAAATCTTTTGTTATTGTTGCTAGATTAATAAAAAAAATAAAAAATAAAAAAAAATAAATAAATAAATAAAAAAAAATTTTTAAAATTTTTAAAAATCTGTTTAGAAAAAAAATTAAATAAATAACAGTCACTGAGCCACATGAGTTTCAGATGTAAATTTTCACATTTTTTTCTAAATTTTAATTTTTTTTAACTGCTAATGTCCTCCAAAAAAATAAGTCTTATCACCAACAAAATACTTAATAATTTTTTATCAAATTTTCAAATTTTATTTCTTTACTATAACTTAAAAAATAACAATTATTTAATTATATTTTGGTAATAAAACTTAGTTTCTATAAATTTATATATTATTTATACTATATATTTAAATATTATTTATATTATTTTATTTCTTTTCTATAATTTTGTATTTTTGTAAAAATAAATAACTTTAGTAAAAAATTTACCTCCAAATACTTAAAAAAACTGACATACAGTTTTTAAGAAAGCTTTTTAAAATAATTAAAAATAGCTGCAAAATTTTTAAGTTTTTTCACCAAAAAATATTTTTTAATAAGAAATATATTTTTATCAAAAAAATTATTTCATAACTTATTTAATTTCATTTTTTTAGAAAAACATCAAAAGCAAATACTTTTTCTTCAGCATTAATAAATTTTCTTACCAAAAAGTATTATTTTTTTAATAAAAAATATTTTTTTTTTAAGTTCCATTATCAAAAAAATGTATTTCGTAACTTTTTTAATTTAAATTTTTAACAAAGCAAATACTTTTGTTTAAATATTATTAAAAATAGTGACAATTATTTCTCAATTTTTTAAGAAAAATATTTAATGTAATTAAAAAATCTGTAAAAATTTTTATTAATCAATAATAATATTATTTTTTAATTAAATATATTTTCTTGGAAAAACTTTTCAACAACCAATATAACTTTTATTTATTAACTAAAAATATATTTTTTTTTTATCAAAAATAAGGTTTGGTACCAAAAAAAATTTTATCTAAGTATATTTTTTAATTTTTTATACCAAAAAAGTTTTATTTTCAATTCCTTTTTAACAAAACCAAAATTTCAACTTTTTTAATCAAAATATTTAGTTTTTTAACAAATCTATTTTAGCCAAAAATTAAACATTGTAACCAAAATCATAAAAAAATTACAATAATCAATTTTTTGAGAAAAAAATTTTACAAAAGAATATTATTTCCATGTTTTAACAAATTCTTTTTTATCAAAAAATAAGTTTTAGTAGCTAAAAATATTATTTATATAATTTTTAAGAAAATGTTTTAATTTCACTAAAAAATTCCATCAAAAATTGTTGAAAACTCAATTTTCGCCTATATGTATAACATACATATAAAGTAATTGTTATTTAATAATTGCAGCCAGCGGCAACTCCGGCGCCTACTGTGGCAACACTAAATGCAGCCCCTATGAGAAATGCGAAATGGATCGCTCGACAAAACGTCAAAAATGTGTCAGAACTTAAGCGGCACAGCAAGTCACAAGGAATACATAGCAATTTAGCATACTAAATACATCAGGGGGATTCTCTTGCTCTTGCAAAACCCTTGCAAGGTGCACGAATTGCAGAATTTTGCTCTTGATGCAACGCCTTAACAACAAACACACGTAGAAAATTATTTGCAATGGCTTTAAAATATGTCTGACCAAAACCCATTTATATTTTATTTTCGTGCAATGACACGTAAAAAAATAATTGCAATCCTGTGCTAGCTGTCATTTTACTTAAACACATATTTTGACGTTAAATTGTTGAGGAAGGTAAATTTTAAATAGATTTTATAATTTCTATTTAAATTACAAAGAATTGTTACAGTTTTTTTGTTAAGAATGAATGCAGAAGGTGCGCCAATTCACAATAGCCATGCACAATAGTCATTTACAACAAATTGACCGAATCAGCCGTTTATATATCACTAGATTCTGCAATGGGTGCTCACGTGCCCTTGTATAAGTATTTCGGTATAGGATTTTTTCAATCTGCAATCTTGCAAGAGCAAGAGAATCGCCCTAATATTTTTTTCTTTACAAGCAATTTTTTGTACATACATACACACAAATATGAGTTTTTGGATAATAATAAGCACTTACAATGGGGGCCGCTACGGCGATTTGTACTAAGAGACAGGCAACCAAAATAAATTTCAGCATTTTGAATTTCGAATGTTTTTCTACTTTTACACAAAACTTTTTTGTTACAAAATGTACTTATTTTTTTATTTTTATTATTAATTTGTACGTCTGGCTGCGACGCGTGTTTACAGACTAACCACTGGCTGCAGTCATCTTAAGCTTTTATAGTCAAGTATGACATGTTACGTACCTTTGTATATACAGACATACATATGTATGTATGTATGTGTATACATGTAGTGTATATGCATGGTATGTTTACATATTTAGCAGGCGCACACACCTCAGCATCTCCACATTCAAGGGCCATGCCAAATATTTGGTGGTTATGTATAGCAGATTGCTAGATTGCTGCTGTCGCCAGTAGCCAAAGTGACGTGGAGCGGTTTTTGGGATCTGGATACAAATACTACGTTCACACGTCTTGTTGTTGTTGCTATGTGGTGATCAACTGCTGCTGTGCGCAAGCTCGCCGATCGTCAGGCTAGTATTTTCTTAGCGCAATTTGCGGTGCTGATGTTTCTGTGTGTACGCGCATTAAGCTCTTCTTTAGCGCCTGTGTTGTCTTTCCAGACTAACCTACTTTTTGAATATTTTTTTCTTTTCTTGCTGCTTCTACTTAGCACCTTTCTGTCTTTAAACTTTGACTGCTATATAATAGTATTACGCAACGGCACTCATTCACACACACACTTATACATTTTGTACACAATTTTAATTGCTCAAGTTATACCCGTTATAAGCGTTAAATTGCTGATGTTAAGAATGAAACATAAATAATTTTCCATTGTCAACGCAATAAACTCTACCTTTGACCACTTTAAAACGGAAATTATTTACCGTACATTAACGACGCCGCCGAAATGTTTTCGAAAATGACAAAAAACACATTTACGGTTAATGACAGTGTGAAAGTGTTAGAACTAATTTGTTGATGTTGAACACAGGCAGCTGGAAATTTTTTCGGTCTGAAATGCAGAAAGTGTAAAATTATGTAAATAATCACCTTACTAATTATGAAAGTATTTAAAAAAAATTCAAAAATCCTTTCTATAACCCTTCGCCAAATTTCCGCTGTTATTATTGGAGCGTTAAAAAATATATATTTTAGTCAAAAATTTTAAATAAGGACTGTGTGTTAACCTTATTTAAAAGGAGTATTTTTTATTTACACATGTTTATTTTTGTGAGGTTATATAAGAAAAAGTGTATAAATTAAAAAATCTGACTAAAAAACATGAAACATACAGCATCATATACACCTAACTTTGGGTGTGGTTATAAAGATTGTACACCCTTTTGTTTGTAATACTTTTGAAATTGGTTGTTTCAGCTTTCAAAAACAAACACGCATACACACAACCACATGAACACTTGTCCCTAATTTTCACACGAGCTTAAGTCTATTTGCGGTTTGTAAGTCAATGTTAGTGATTAGGACAAAAAAAGCAAAATTTTGTCATTTACGCGCAGGCGTGTTTGTATGTAGCACTTGTTCATTCATTTTATTCACATCTTTCATTATTAATATTGAAAAAGTTGTGCAATTTTTCAAATTCGTACACCAAGCCCATGCCCGTTAGCTTTAAAATTAGCATATGAAGACATACATTTGTATGTGCTTAAAAAGACATAAACTTTCCTCAAGGTTGAGATTAATCGGGTTGCATGCACAGATATGTGCATGTGTAAGCGCATATGTATGATATGCGTGTTTGCTATTTCATCAACGCAGCTAAGCCATTCCTGTTTTTAGTTGACCCAACTCTGCAGGTGGTTTTTATACCTGTATGTGCGCCGTCGTATTAATTTAAATCACACATACTTATGTATATGTATAAGGTTTGTACATCTTCATTTTACTGATTTGTTGTCGCTCGAGTTATATTAAGAAGAAGAGTAATAAATAAATTAAATTTCAACAAGTGATGGCTCAATGATGGCCGGTTTAACCGGCTTTAAAACACCTTACATATGTGGTTTTTACTGTTTTTTTTTGCTTTTACTACAAAAAATGAAGAAAAGTAAATGTAAGGTTACAAATCTAAAAAAAATTATGTGCATAAATCGGTTGGGCAGGAACAAGGAAATGCTTATGTGATTGCATTGGTATATATGTATGTAAGTCTAAATGTGGAGATAAATATTGCTTGTATTCTCTCGTTCATTTTCTATTAGTAAAGGATTTTAAATCAAGCATTTTTATATATTAATATAAACCAAAGGTGTTACTTACCTGTAGATAATCCTATGATTGCATATGAAGCAAGAATGCAGGAGCGATAAATGTTTCTACTGCTTTCTAGAGCAAAATAAGTACTTATGTATGTACATACAGCATATCCAAGAAACTCTTCACACACTGAAAAAAAAACATATTTTTTGACTTTGCATGCAAAAATAACGCCTTTAGTTATTTTTTTCCAATATTTTTTTTATGCAGAACTGTTATTAAACAAATTTTAAATTAGTATGCACAAAAATATATGTATATGTACAATATAACGAGAGAGAAAATTTTTAAACAACTAAATATGAGTTTACACATTTTTGACACTGTCAAGAAACTAAAGTGTGTAAGTTTTCGATTCTGTTTTGTTTTATTTGAAGAAAAAACGGTACTTTACTGTTATCTATGCTTCTGCACTATGCGCTATGTTTGTATTCCTTAGCATTTTATTGGGAAATCTTTCTGCACACGTGTCAAAAAGCTAATTTTAAAATTATTTAACATGCCTGGAGCTAGATTGACTTTTGACGTTACCCAATTGATTTATTATAATCACCAAATCGGAAAATCTGTAGCAGAGCTAGTGAAGATGTTTCGTGTATCGCGAAAAACAATTTATAATGTCTTAAATGACAGACTGGAAGCAAAGTGTGGAAGTGGTCGAAAGAAGAAGATTGACGAGCGGGCAGACCGCCTTATCATGCGTAAGGTCCGTAAAACCCCCAAATTTCAACCAGAGCCCTTGCCAAGGAGTTGGAAGAAGAGTGTGGCACGGTCGTTTCACATGAAACCGTCCGCCAACTAATTCTGCGAAACAAATACTCTTCAAGGGTTGCGCGTAAGAAGCCGCTGCTTTCGAAAGTAAATGTTGAAAAGCGCTTAACTTTTGCTGTCAACACGAGCATCAAGCCGGACAACTATTGGGATGACGTCATATTCTGTGAAGAAACCAAAGTATTGCTATACTACAATGATGGACCAACTAGAGTATGGCGCAAGCCGTTAACAGCTTTAGATCAGCGCAACATCATTCCGACAGTAAAATTCGGCAAATTGTCGGTGATGATGTGGGGATGCATTAGCAGCAAGGGAAGGGGAGAGCTTGCGTTTATTGAAAACACAATGAATGCTGAGCAATATCTCTCCATTCTCAAAACAAACTTGAGGCAAAGTGCGGAAAAATTTGGCTTTATTGTCGATAATAAGCCAAAATTTAAATTTTATCAGGCCAATGACCCCAAATATAAGGAGCTTACTGTGCGCACATGGCTCCTTTATAATTGCCAAAAGGTCATAGATACACCTCCTCAGAGCCCCGACATGAACCCCATTGAAAATTTGTGGGTTTATCTGAAGAAGAAGGGGCAAAAAGGCAGCCCAAAAACCGCGTCGCATTAAAAGTAGTAGTACTGGAAGAGTGGCATAAAATTCCGTTGGAATATGACTTACAAAATCTGGTCAGTTCCATGAAAAATCGCACTAGGCTCGTAATTGAAGCTAAGGGGGCATACTAAATATTAAAACTAGTTTAAGATAGTATAAGTTATTAAATATATTCATTAAACTGTAGCTTAAGTCCTTTGTGTAAAGAGTTTCTTGACAGTGTCAAAAATGTGTAAACTCATATTCCCTTTCGCTGTATTGTTTTTATTTTTGAACCTACTAACTTAAAATTTGCTAAATAATAGTTCTGCATTAAAAAAATATTGAAAAAAATGACTAAAGGCGTTATTTTTGCATGTAAAGTCAAAAAATATGTTTTTTTTTTTCAGGGTGTAAAGAGTTTCTTGACATACTGTACATACATATATAGATCACTTGGCAAAGTCTAAATACATTTGAGGTTATGATAGCCGAAAACTTGATAGTTCTTTAGGCTACCTTAAATTATATACATATATTGTACCAGTATACCACGCTATTAAGATGCCAGCCTGCAAGCTTAAACGCCATCAAGTTCAACGTCGCATCAAACAAATTAATTCAGCAACAAAACCAGCGTCTTGCACACAGCCACTTCCGTATAGCCCTTAAAAAGGTACAAAGGTACAAAGGCAGAATACAAACCAAACTAAGTGTTTAATTCTGCAAATACAATTTACTCTTCACTTAGCACTTATTTTGAAATTATAACTTGCATTATAAACAAACAAATTTATAAATATCCAAAAAAATGAAATCTTACATTCTTTTGATGGAATTAAGAAATTTGAACAGGCGGAAATAGTGTTGCCAGAGAATAATTTGAGGCAATAATTATTTTGATTATTCTATAAAATGTTTTGTATTATACACAAATATAACTCCATATGTATGTATATGATATGATATATATACATATACATATATGTATATGACTTTTAAACTCCAAACAAATAATATTGTTTTGAATTATACAGCGCAATTTTATATCTTTAAGCAAATTAGGTTGAAATAAAAGGAGAAATATTTCCGCACAAGCAAAGCAACACTGTTTCGGTGTAAATATTTTGTGTTTTTAATTAATTGGTTACTGACTAAACCGATTATTTGTTTAGCTCCGTACACTGCAACTAATGCTAATCAAATTTTATTGAATTATATTATCGAATTGAATTCTACTTAGCTATAATAAAAAAGTAATGCGATACATTAAGAAAAAATCTTGTAAAAATATTTTTGAAAGCTCTATTAAAAGAAGTATTCGGTTATTATTTGCTACAGCATGAAGTACCTCGTTACCACTCAGGAATTCCACATCACTACTCCGAAAAGTTGATTTTGGATGTAGAAAAGTGAAATATTTATCATTTGACTTAAAAATGGAAGAATCTGTTGAGGAATGTGATTATTTGGTGGAAGCCAATCGTTTAGCTACTTTTAAAAATTGGCCTGTGAGTAGCTATCGTGTGTTGTGCTCCGCCTACATATTTACAGATAAAGAAGCGTATCATTTGTGTTGAAATACAAATTTGTGTACTATATTTAGTTTACTCATTGGTGTAAATATATACAACTCTGTATGTTTGTTTTTCTAATGAAGTGCGCAGTGTTTGTGTGTATATATTTTCAATTTCATCAAATACTGAATTAATATTTATGTTGTTGTGCTTCTAACCTAGAATCCGAATATTTCACCGCAATCACTGGCAAAAGCAGGTTTCTACTATTTAAATCGTTCGGATCAAGTAAAATGTGCATGGTGCAAGGGTATAATAGCTATGTGGGAGGAACAAGACGATGCATTTGAGGAGCATAAACGTTTCTTTCCCAACTGTCCGCGCGTACAATTAGGTCCACTTATAGAAATGGCGAGCGATGGCCTGCGTGATTTAGGCATACAACAAATTTCTACACCGAAAAAGCCAAAATTTTCCTCATTGGATTCACGACTACGCACATATGTCAATTGGCCCATACCTGATATACAGAAACCCGATGCGCTCGCACAAGCTGGGCTCTACTATCAAAATGTCGAAGATCAAGTGCGTTGTTTTCACTGTAATATAGGTCTCCGTTCATGGCAACGCGAAGATGATCCTTGGTTCGAGCATGCAAAGTGGTGAGTAGTTACTAACTAACTGCATATAAAGCGGTACACTTGATGAGTATATTATTTTATTACCATAGGTTTCCACAGTGCCAATTCGTGCGTCTCGTTAAAGGTGCAAACTACATACAGCATGTACAGGATCTGACACGACAATCAGGTCATCAACCACACAACGAAATTTCCATTGATGAAGCCATGATGACAGCACCCGTACTGCAGGCGCTCGAAATCGGCATTGATGGTGGCTCAATACGAAATGCCACACAGAGGCAATTATTGGCTTGCGGGCGTCCATATGAAACAGTAGAAGATTTAATAAAAGCGGTATTCGGTGATCCCGACGATGCTGAACCAATTGCAAATAGCCAGTGCACGGAAGGTATTACTGCTTCATTGGCGGGCGATGTTTCACGTTTAATAAATATGCTAGATGAAGCCGGTGTGGGTAGTAATTGTGGTGAAAGTCATAATAACGCTACCAATAGTACGGCAATGTTGGATCAAAGTAATGTTGAAAATCAAGTTTATGGTAGTGTGTGGAATGGACCGAGTTGTTCCGCGGCGGTAACCAATGCCTTGCAAGTAAAAAACACTGGTGATAACACAGAAACAGCAGCTAAAACAGATAAAGCCGATGATACGTGCACAAACAAAGTAGCCAGTGAACAAACGATTAATAGAACCTTATCACTGGAAGAAGAAAATCGTAAACTGAAAGATGCACGGCTATGTAAAGTGTGTCTGGATGAAGAAGTCGGTGTGGTGTTTTTGCCGTGTGGACATTTAGGTGCGTATGCTGCATTTAGCAGTGAATATTTAATTCTTATAATTCTTTTTCATTTACAGTTACATGCGTGCAATGCGCACCCGGCGTTGGTCAGTGTCCCATGTGTCGTGCAGACATCAAAGGTTTTGTACGCACTTACCTATCGTAAATAGCTGAACATTCTTCACTATTTATTTCCTCTCAAAATGTGTTATATTAATTTATTATACGGTAGTTGCTATTAAACTTGCTTTAGTACATACATACACATACACTTATATAAATGTTATGCTAGTTTGGAATGGTAAAGTAAATATAAATAATGATTTTACAAATATATACACAAATAAATATATATATACTTTATATATATCGATATATAGATAATGTTAAACACTAGTAGCTTTTTACTTATCATTGAACGACAAACTAAAATTTTTGTTTGTATGATAAACCTATCTACCTTGCAATAAAATCAAATCATGTATTTTATCTGTTATGTTTTTCGACTTTTTAAAAGTCAAATTGATACCAGTTCCCATGAATATCGAATGCAATTTATCGAAATATTGTGTTTTTTCTTTAGTGTAGTATTATTGTATGTGAAAATAAAAATGGTTATGTAATAAATAAATTATTTAAAGATTTGTTGTGTTATTAATTAGATTTGAAATGTTAAATGCCTGAATGTAGGCAAGTCGTACGAAAACTCACCACAGTTCTGAGTAACAGTAAAGAGTTCTACCTGAAAAAATAAGGAAATGCCGTCGTTTGATCGACCAGGGATTTCAAATTTTCATTTCGATTTGAAATGTTAAGCGCCTGAATATAGGTAACAGTGCAGCAGGGAGTTCTATGCGAATAAACTAAAGGCGTACTCGAGCTGGATGGGAAGGAGTTATTTGTTTGAAAATTTTATATTAAAAAAAAATTGTTTTGCGAAAAAGCGGATCATGGGAAAAGATTTTTTTTTTGCTATTTTGCTATTTTTTCTATTATGGAAGTTATGTAAATTTTTCATTTTGAATTGTATTTTATTTATTTTTGAAAATTTTCGTTAAATGTTTTCCTTATAATTTTTCACATTTTAATTTTTTTTGTTTTTATTTTTTTTGTTTTAATTTTCACTTTTCATTTTTTTTTTGATTTTTAAATAAATATTTTACGAAAAAACAGATTATAAGGTATTGAAATTTTGTATCAATTCATTTAAATTTTTTCAGTGATATTTGGAAATTTCCGTTAAATTTTCTAAATTTGGTTTTTATTTTTCACTTAAAAACTTTTTTCTAGTTTTTTTTTTAATTTTTTTTTCTAAATTTTAAGAAATCTACATACATATGTTTTAATTGTAACTTAAAAAAATTTAGGTTAGAACAAATTTCTATTTAAAAAATTAAAATCCACCAAAAAGACATAAGAAATTTTTTGTGTCACATAAGAACTGTCAACTCGGCACCGTTCCCCGAAATTACTTGAGAAATGTTTTCTGTCGCTACAACAACAACAACCACAATGCTTTCCTTTTATAGAGCCAGCTAACAGCCCGCTTCCCGCGTGATCACATTATGACTGTTAAATCACATCACATCGCGGTGCGAGCGTCACTGAAGCACTGACCAGGCACCGCGCCTGCCTATCTTTTATAGAGCCAGCTAACAGCCCGCTTCCCGCGTGCGAGGGATGTTGGCTTCTAACTTTAACTCGACTTCAAACGGATGTTTATTGGCTACCCAGAAGATACTTGGTCTAGGACCGGAAGTCGTGAGCTACATGAGCCGTATGAAAAATAATCGTTTTTGGCCACTCCCAAGTAAATGGCGTCACTTGCGTCGACTTCCACGTATGGCTCAATCTTCCACCCTCTTAGTGCTACGGAAGCAGTAGATGCTAAATATTTTTTCTAACCACTAAGCGTTCCTGCTCGACATTACTCTCCACCATACATCTGCAAAGGAACGAGTCCACGAGAGGGGGTAACTGGGAGCTAGCCAAAGTAGAAAGTTATACATTATTTCCAGTGACTCTATAGTTAAACATTTCTCAAATCAAGTTCAAAAATATATAGTTTCACCCCTAAAATTGTACTTTGGATCCGTCCCTGCATCCGCTCTTTCAATCCTTATTCTAAGAGGGCTTTTGATATAGTCCAATCACGTCAAAAATTTTCTTTCCCAAACCCAATCTTAGCTGCCCTTCATGGCAAGCTTTAAACTCCACAGCAGCATTACAAAGCCCCAACTATAACTGCGTGAATCAATGTTTGAAATACGAGCAGACAAAACTCAACCGTTTGTGGGGTATAAAGTTAGCACTAGCTCTAGCGATCGCATGCGCATGCTAACGAAAGCGAAGAGAACACAACACATAAGAAAATACTAGCGACCAGCAGGCGTATGAAGAGAGCATTATGAAAATACAATTGGTGTCTGAGAACACAAACGTTTGTCTCTTGATATCTCGTCAGTTTGGCGACTATGCGCCTTCACGTTCATTAGCGTTGCTTCAGTTTGGAATCTTCACTCGCCAAAAGAGCACATACTCGTGGTAATAGCGTAAAAGATCGGTACGACGGTCGGTCGGTTGGTCGGTCCAGTGTCTGTGCAAGTACATATAGAAGACATAGAAACGTGCATATATACAGATTTTATATACCTAGGTACATGTGATATGTGCCACAATTTCTCCAAAGTTTACAAAGTGAGCAAAAATTCTTGTTTTTTTCTCTGTTTTCTTCAACAAATATCTACTAATGAATATATTTAAAATAGTAGAGATAAAAACGTTGAGTATACAAATTAGTGCTGAAAGAAGGGGGCGCAAGTGAGAGCGGTGTAGGAGAGTGAAACCAGAATCGTGCAAAAGACAAAACAATTCGAAATTCGGCATTCAGATGTTCTTGGTAATATGGTTGCTTAATGAAAACCACCATGTATCTGAGTAGCTGAAAGTGATGCAGCTGTGTGTGTGTGTGTGTGTGTGTTCGTGCGACCGTGTGTTTGTGAGGGTAGTGGTGGTGATATTGTGTGAGTACATCTTCAGTGCAAGCGGAGCATCGAAAGCGGCTAATGATGTACAAACATACATACATATGTATATGTATGTACATATATATTTATGTATCTTTGCACGTATGTATATAAGTATTAAGTAGCCGAGTGATAGCGAAGATAGTTGCAATTTACTCAGCGCACACAAATATTGAAATACATCCATATAACACATTTGTACATACATACATCCACACATACATAGATATATGTACATACATATGTACATATACATATACATATGTATATGCATGTATAAATGTTTGTATGTACACATGCAGTTCTTAGGCGTATGCTTTCATTGGATTATATGCAGCAGCGTATGTTTGTAAGGTTGCCTTATCCATACGCAAAATAGGTCGGTGTTCCAAGTAGGTTTTTCTCTTAACGATCGCTTATCTTAACAAAAATAGTTTTCCACTCCAATGTGGTCACTTCCACAACCAACAGCACTCAACGCAGACTTAACTGAGTCTTATTTGTTGTTGTGGTGACGCAAAATATACCTAAAAAAAAAATTTGTAATGCTATTGACAAGACGAGCAGAGGAGAAGATTACAGGAAATGTATAGAGCAGGGCACCACGGAAACAATGGAGCATCTCATGTGCACTTGCCCCGTGTTGGTAAGACTTCGCTGTAAGCATCTACAGTCTCCACGGTATGCTACATTGAAAGAGGTCTCGATAGTGAGGTCACATGGTCAGATAAAATTCGAGTCAAGCTCAGGCATTCTAAAGGATGACTACTCCTCTTAAACTTAGCAACTGAACTCCATCTGGTAACGCAATAGGCCAAAACTGGTATATTCGTGGCTTGTTGGCCTATCAGATTAACCTAACCTAATCTACTGAATTGACAGTTCTTGGATGGCTAGAAATGCGGATCCATACCGACATTCGCCACAGCTTAACGAAATATATTTTCGACGAGAACTCTCTACTTATTAACTAAGTTTGGCTTCAAGAGCTTAAAATACGTTCTCTTCTTGTCCGCCGTGAATGAATATTCAACAAAATCTTTCCATCATTGTTGTTTTGTAGCGGTAATCGGATCATATAAAGAGGGGTGTTAAAAGATTAGGGTTCGCCGAAAATGCAGAGAGGTAGTTACAGTGTACTCTTTGCACGCTGAACATATACATATGTATGTATACTTACATATGTATTTGGTTTATCGGGATCGATTCTGGATAAGTAGGAGTTTAACTCGCTGCAATATTTAGAACGAACATAAAAGAGGAAAAATTACTGGCGCTCTGTTGTAAACTCGGCCATGGCCATGTAAGCGTTGTTTACGCCAATAATGAAGAAGAAGAGTATCCAGAACGAATTTTCCCAACGGTCACTCTAGCTTCTTGAACTCTTCGTCTGCAAAGTGTTGTGGTTTGACTTCAAGTACGCCATTAACTGAGAGGGAGTTGGTGCAGTTGTTAATGGCTCCACTGTGAATGGCGGTCATTACGTGTCGAAAGTTAGCCGCGTCTGAGGTCTCGTTGGCGTACTGATCGATGTCGTCGACACAAACATGGAGAGAACTCTTGATGTCTCTAGGATGCGGTCCGCTTCAAACAGACGATAGCAGTGTTGGTTTCTGCGGAAACTTCCTAGCAGAAACTGCTTGGAAAGAATTAAGTTTTATTTTTATTTATTCCTTGACCGGAAGCATGCGGACATCGTTGCGTAAATGTTCAACAGAGAACATCAAAAGTCATCCTGTAATCGTACAGTATTTTTACATGTCTGCATATTATTCGTCTATACTTGTATTATATTACATCCGATTATATGGTTGCGGCGTAGTTTATGAGCGGCCAGTCGATTGTCTTGTATGTTGCTAACAACTTTGGCATGAACTGCCAAACAGTCGGTTATATGTCCAGATTTTGTCCGGTAAAGGGTTTTTATTTCGGTAATCTAACGCTGTTTGACTAGGACAGTTTTTAAAATCCTTTCTATCGAGCTTTCTTAAGGGTTAAGTGAATAGCAATTGAATTGCTTTCAGACTCTATAAATCGATTGTGAAGGTAAAATTTTCCATCAGATCACAGGAAATAGTCTATCTTGGTGGCCAATCGACCGACCCAAAGCGGTAATTATCTGCGCACCGAAGTGCTTTCTCAATAGGTAGAAGTCCTCAACTTCTAGTACTTCTGAATTTAAAATGCTAAAAACGCTATAAATTCCATGTTTCCAAAGCAATTGGTTTATTCCCAAAACAATCAATTAGTTTCCAAAGTAATCGGGTACCCAAGGTCTTTTTGAATCGATAAAAGTCGAGTTAAGGTTTTTGATGTAATTTACTCTGTTATGAAATCTTACCGTCTACTAAAATCTTGGGTCCTTTTCTGAATTGATATTCTACTAAATGAAGTCCGGTGATGCTCAGGATATAGAGTCGCTTATAGAACCATATATACAGTGAATATTTTGCTTCAAAAACTTGGAGGCAAAAGACACAAGTCCATGACCCTAAAAAAGTTTGATCCCAGATTGAAAATAAAACTGGATATAATTGCTAAAAACGCTCGAACAATTTCATTAATATCTAATCCATTTATAAATCTTATTAGAAGCTTTTTGACGACAAAGCGAAAATTTTTTATTGCATTACAAAGGGCGACCCCAGAATATTAAGCAGAATTGCAAAAAAGGATCCAAAAAATTCATGGATCTATGAAATGTTAATGAGTCTTCTGGGCAGTTTTTTTTTAAATCACTTTGCGAACGTTTCCAATTGCCTACCAAAGGGCGACCCCAGGATATTAAGCAGAATTGCTAAACAGTTGGATTCAATTTCATGGATTTGTGTAAGGTTTATGGTTCTTCTAAGAAGCTTTTCTAATTACATTGAAAAAGTATTCCATTACCTATCAAAGTCGACTTTTGTCGAAGCTGAAATCATGATGAATGGAGGTCCTATTATAACCGAAATAACCGAAAGGACTTACAATTTCAGAATTCAGTTTGATCTGACGTTCTTATTGGGAATTATTTCTTCGATAAGAACATATACATACATAGGTATGTATATGACAGCCGAGTATGATTCGGTTAATCTTCCGTTCCCACGACAGTCGGGTCTAAGTAACCGGAACGGACACGGATTATTACGACCAAGGACTGTCAACTCGGCCAAGAAATTACTTTAGGAATATTTTCTGCCGCTATAACAACAACATTTGGTTAATCTTGTTGTTGAGACTTTAAAAAGCAGTAATTGTAAAACTTAGCTAATATACCAATTAAGAAGTGTTGGAAAGTGATTGAAGTAAGATGTTGAAGTTTCGATAAAATACATTCATATATTCAATCTATTACGGAAAACCCAAACTGTAGAACCCTTTTTATTTTCAAGTGAAACAATTGCCAGCGAAAAAACACATTATTAAATTATACTTGGTAATTTTAAATTGCAAATCTAATTGACTTTCTAACTAAAAATAGTGTTACACACGTACATATTCCTATGAGTGTGTTTGTGTGTAGCATACATATGGCTTTATATATCACAAAGTGTTCGCCAAAGCATTTAATTTAATAAAAAGTCACTATTGATGAACAGCAAACTTGTGTGTTGCCCAGCGATAGTGATGACGTACTATTGCCTGTTGTTGTTGTGATTGTTTTTATACCCTGAACAGGGAAAATTATGTTTGCCACGAAGTTTGAAACACGCGGAAGGAAACGGCGGAGATTCTATAAAATATAAACATACATATGTATATAAATGATCAGCTTGATGTGTTGACGCGATGGCTCTGCGAGCCAAGTCCGTCTCTTGGTATGTAAATACGCGAACTACTGCCTCAGTTTCTGAGATAACGAGGAGAAATGTTGCACATGTTCTTTTCTTTCAAAGAAGCTGCTCATATGTTGAAACCGCCTATATCGGTCACTATAGCATATAGCTGCCATACAATCTCAACGATCGGCATCAACTGCTTGTTTGGAAAACTTTTTCATTTGGCGAAATACTTATCTTTATGAATTTTGGCATGCGTTATTGCCTAAAGCAGTGAAGCAATCTCCGAAGAAGTTATTCAGATCAAATCACTATAGCATATATGTAGCTGTCTTCCAAACTGAGCAATCGGCATCAAATGCTTGTATGAAAAAGTTTTTTATTTTCCGAAATTTGGCATGAGTTATTATCTGAGTCAATATTGCAATCTCCGAAGAAGTTGTTCAGATCGAATCACTATAGCATATAGCTGTCATACAAACTGGCCGATCAAATATTTTTTTTTGCAAAGGGTATTAGAGCTTCGGTGCAGTCAAAGTTTTTACAGATTTTGTTTTTTATATTTGTTGTTTTGCATTTGTAGCATTTGAATTTCGCAGTCTAGCGCTTAACTACATTTAATTGAGTTCAAGAGTGTAAATTTCGTCAAATTAAAAATGTGCATAAAATATTACGACAATATTGTTGTTGTTGCCTTTTATTGAATGTTGCATTTGATGTCGCATTGTATTTTTAGAAATAAGCACAAGTTCCTCAATACAAACAAATTCGAATTTTGTAGGTGCAGTAAATAACACTATATATCCGACTAATAGCTTAGCGTATTTAACAAGTACATAGATATATGACACGTTAGTTATACATATGCATGTACATATGTAGTATGTTTATGTATATATGTACATATAAGCACCGCTAACCCCACTTGTCGCAATTAATTGGTTGTTGGCAATTTTTCGTTGTGCGCCGACACACCAATCGCTATAGCAACCAACGTGTTGTCTCCAAATAGGCAGTAACTACTCTATAATGCATACATTACATACACATACATACAAACAAACAACATTCAAATGCAAATAACATGTACAATTGCATGTATGTATGTATTTATGTGTGTGCGTGTGTGTAGTTGAAAAATTGCTCGCACAAGTCTTTGCTAAATATGCCACAAAGCCAGGTGTTTGGCGAGCGCTTAAGTAACGTGTTGACGGTCAGTGACTAAGTTCGCCTAAAAGTCAATGCTCAAGTGTGGTAATGAAATTGTGAAATGCTATTTTGTAAAAAATGCAAATGAAATTGTGGAAAAAAATAAAACAATTATACTAAATAAGCAGCGAGTAGCCGCAGAAATTACTGATAAATAAATAAACAACGTGGTGACTACTTAAATATACATATATGTGTATACATACAAATATAGATATATGTACATATGTACATGCATACAAACATATGTAATCTATACACACGTGCCTCATCATATATGCACATGTATGTATATGCTAAAAATGCATTTTCAAGCCGTAAGTGATCTCAGTGAAATGCTCAATGCACTGCTGAGTGAAATCAAATCAAATCAAAATGAATGAAATGAAATTTTGATGTGAAACGGGAGTGTGGTGCAACGCAGTGAAATGTGCAGCAAAAAGTATTGATATGATAGGCAGCATGTCATAGGCACACAATATAATATTATTGTATATACCTAACTATCTCACAAATGCCTCACTATATACAAATAAACTCGAACAATATGTATGAATGTACATACTTATGTATACATACATTACATATCTTTATAGATTTACTGTTACTTTTAATAGGAAGTTAATGTAACATTAACGGCACACAGTATATTTGAGAATATGTAAATACAACAATCCCGAAAAAACGGGATTAAGTTTCGAGATCCCGAAAACTTATTTTGTTGTAAAATCCTGTAGTAAGTTTTATAACTACTTACCATTTAGTCAAGTAAGAATATACATATACATACATACTTATGTATGTATGTAAATGCAACAACTCGAAAAAACGGGTTTGTGTTTAGGGATACCGAAAACTTATTGTGTTGTAAAATTGTTGTTTTAAGTATTACAACTATTTAATATACATATGTATAGACAAAAGAGAATAATACGTAATTCCAACAAACCCAAAAAAACGTGATTGAGTTTTGTGATCCCGAAAGCTTACTGTTTTATAAAATTTCTGTTATAAGTATTACAACTATTTAATATAATGAATATTAAGAATATAACTAAAAATGCAACAATCCCAAAAAATTTGTGTTCGGTGTCTCGAAAAAATGGGATTGAGTTTCGGGATCCCGATATCTTTTCGGTTCTACAATTTATGTTAGGAATATTGAGAATATACATATACATACATAAATGCAACAAACCCGTAAAAACGGTATTGTGTTTCGGGATACCGAAATTTGATTGTGCTGTAAAATCGCTGTTGTTAGTATTACAACTATTTAACACACGTTTGAAAATTAAATTGCAGTTTTTAGAAGCTTGAATTACGATATTAGACGCTCGGGATCTCGGTACTACCCAATTTATGTTCTAGTCAACAGTAACTAACTTCATTCGGCAAATGGATAATGCACAGCTTATGCTATAGTAGACGTATTTGTATACATTAAGTTAGCTGTGGTAATACTTTACGGGAGCTTGTTGAGACTTTTTTTTATAAAAATTTAGTCTTTGTAAGCCCGGAAGGTATGACATGATTCCCTTATAAAACTCTATGTATGCACACACTCACATATGTACATATGTATGTAGGTTATGGACCTTGGTAATACTTTGCGCGAGCTGGTAGAGATTTTTTAGAATCAAAACCTTTGTAATTCCGGGAAGTCGTAATTATTACATGATTTCTTTAAAAAACTCTATATAACTTAACATAAAACTTTTTAAATTTGAAAAAATGATAATTTTCGAGAGTTCAGTCGAATTAGAATATAATAGAAGCACAGAAGCTTGGTACGTATTTAATTTTATGAATCTTTAATGAACTCGAATTTCGGGATTCAACTTTGTTTTTATTGTATTTTTGTAGTTAATTTTACGAATTTTTCCAGACCCGAAATTCATTACTCAAATCCTGAAAATTTTAATTTATGTATGATATATTCTTTCCAGTGCTTTTGCAGTTATTTTTAAGAATTTTCCCAGATCTCGAATTTCGGGATTCAACTTTCGGGTTCTCGAAAGTATTAATTTAGTTATACGTTTGTGTGATATATTATTTCCAGTGCTTTTGTTGAAAATTTTAAGAATTTTGTAGGCCCGAAATTTGGTATTCAAGCTACGGGATCCCAGAAAATAATGTATTGTAGGTACGTAGCAAGAATGGGAAATCCCGAAAGGTACGTAAACGTCCAAACCTTTCAATTTTCGAAATCACGGAATTAAGTGACACAAAACACATAAATGTACATACTTACATATGCATATGTACATGTATATATGTATATACATTAGGAGGTGTATATGTATAGGTACATAAAAACTCTCAGTAAGTGTATGCGTGCACATACCAACATTTTACCGCTCTTGTTCTTATCTCTTGCCTTTGCGCTTGGAAGTTCCTTTCTCAAGCAAGAAGTACACCAACATACATATATAATAAATATATATATGTTAGTGTGTGTGTGTAGCTATGTATGTGTGCTTGGATTTACGTGCATGTGTTCGTATTTAGTAAGCATATGTTTCTTTTTTATCGAAATGCGTTTCACTGAACTCTGCTTGGCTGTCTATTTGACTCTTTGGCTGTCGCGTTTGTCTCTCTACTTGCCTGTCTGCCTGCCTGCCTGATTACCAGGCCATTAGCCGCACATGCATTCTGTATGACATTTATGTTGCACACCGCGCATGCAGCGACAATAACCGCCACCGTAACACATACATGTATATAAAAAGTATATGGTATGTGTGTGTGTTAGGGAACGCATACATCTGCACATATCGGAACTTACAAAAGGTGGTAAAGTGACTCACAAAATTGTGCGGCGGCCACATAATTCTTGGCGTTGGACATTTTTCTCCACCTTTGAGCTTTGAAGTTGGTCAAACTTGATTCGTTAGTTGCCTAGGTGATTCGGTTTTGGTTTGTCATATACATACATATATCAACCCTCCTAAAAAGTATATTAAGTCTGCAGTTTTTTTGTTTTTGTTCTTACTTTGTCGTATTTCCGCTTATTACCGTGAAAAAATTAATTTTCGGCAAGTTGCAGTGGAAAAACTAACAAACTCGCCTTAACCTCGTTCTATAAAAAATAATCAAATTTAAACCAGTCAAAAAAGTTCTTTTATTTAATCCTAGACTGGCTTCGTTATTTTGCCATGTTTTCAAAATACGTTGATTGTTAGATGAATCGCTCTCCAAATAGTCTTCTGAGCCAATACTAGCAGCCCATGTTTTCAAACACTGGTTGAAAGTCTTGGGTTGGGAAAGGCCTTCAGTGACTTCTAAGAATTTTGATTTTTTCGGTTTTGATTCCTTTCTAGAGCATCATTCGCAGATTGTTGGACAAGTAGGCCAATTTTTCACACACTGGTTGGCCTTCGGTGCCTTCTAAGAATTTTTGTTTTCTCAGTTTCTATTCATTTTTAGAGCGCCATTCGCTAGATTGTTGAACATTTTTGACAACGTAGGTATTTCGACCAATGAAGTTGGCTATTGATCTTGTACCTCCTGAAAACGTACACCAAATAATTTGAGGAATTCGACAGAGTTGCATGTGCTTGGTCAGCTTTTTAGTTTTTTCGGGTAAAAACCCAAGTTTATTCGTTCGTTTACGAAGCACCGACTGTCGCGAAAACGAAAGAATCGGGAATGTCACCACTCTGTTGTTGGTAATTTATCTATTCAAATGGCTAAGATGTTTCGCTGAGCTTAATGACATCGGACAGATATCGGACGTTATAAATAATAAAAGGACCCAAAGTTCGAAACTCTTCCAATATCAGTATTACTCTGTCCAACGACTTCGTCCGGCTTACAAGAAAGTCCAATTCTTACTAACGGACGGACACCATACATATGGATGTAAAAGGTCCAAAGGTTTCGTACTCTTCCAATATCAGAATTTCTCTATGCAATGACCTCATCCAGCTTACAAAAAAGCTAAACTCTTACTAACGTACGCTTATCATATATGTGGAATATTAGTGGTTAGTCCACGGAACCTTGGCAATTGTCTCAGTCTTGCGCTTGTGAAGTAGTGTTCCTGCCTTAGTCCACGACATGCTTCAGAAATGCTCGATTTTGAAATAATCTATTCATAAGCCGACGCCAACAAACACTTTTTATTTGAAAGCGCCACGTCCTTGTCCAACATCCTTATACATATATTAACTGTTACGTTACATGAGACACTTCCTTGGATTATTACACTTTCTACAACGGATAGACTGTTACGTTACATTTTATCAACGTCTTATTGTTCGTAAGTGCCAAAATTAGGTAGGCTCATGAAGTCGGAAGCGCAATATTACTACCAAAAAGACCTCGCTTGCCGCTAACGAAGGTCTAATCGAACTTACGAGCTCGCGAAAAGCGGAAATTAGCAACTCGAAACCGGTTAAACCAACACTTTGTGTATGTATGTAAATGCGAGCCTAATCATTAGAGACCAAACGCCAAACCGGCGGCTTTGCGACACACGCGTTGCCAAGCCATGAGTCAAAGCGAAGACAAGTTATGAGTCAAACAAATGTCAACGCGAGCTGAACAAAGCCGCAAAATATTAATATTTAGGACTACATGAGCATTTTAGCGCGCACTGTGCACGCGCGCTGTACGCCTACTGGCTAAGAACTTGCAAGCGTTTACTATTTGTTCACCGCGCTTGCAAACGCGCGGCTGGCCGCAGTGCAAAGGGTGAACTTTTCTTAATATTACCTGCAATTCATGCAACTCATATTTGTAGTTCTGCAACAATGCCAAGCGAAGACTGGTTTCTTCACAAATACACACGTCCATATACTCACGCTCACACACAGGCAGTTGCTGCGCGCACACACGTCTAAAAAACCCAACTAACGCGCGCTTAAGCAGACATACAAACACATGCTTGAAAGAGAGTAACGTAGCGCTTACGTTACGTTGCTTACGTGCTACGTTACGCCTGAAAACACACTTATGCACAGCATATACACACCAAATATGTATGTATGTGTGTGACTTTGCTTTGCTGTTGTGCCTGTCGCCGCGCACCAATACCACGACGTTATAACGCTCATGGGACTACGAGATCAGCGCGTATTGCTAGTCTAGGCAAACGTGAGACGTTGACGGTCACTAAACGCTGCCCAGCTAAGTTGTTATTATAGTCAGCGCTCGGCTCAAAGCAACTTTTCAACTTTTCAAGTTTTCAAGCGTTCTTAGCGCAATTCGGTGTTCAACAATTTGAATGTAAACAGCTGAAATTTTAACTGTTTTATTGAAATAAAAAAATAACAAAAATAATAAGCGATAAATTTAACAGTTATTTTGTTTTTATTCTCTGTGTTATTTTTATTTTTTTTTGGACTAGTTCAGTGTCGTGAGTGTTTAAGCAGTTTTTAAAGCAATTTTATTTATACTTTTTTTTAACATTTTATAGAAAACAGTGTGCAGTGTGTTATGCACGTACGTATGTATGTATGTAAATATGTGTGTCTGATAGATAAGTGAACGTGTAAAGTGTATTTATTATCATATTGTGCGCCTCCAAAGTGTTGAACGCATAAAAATTATTACCCATTATCATGTATACACATACATACATACATATGTACATATTTATGCACATGTATGGCTGTGGTAGACGCCCCCCTTTAAATACACAATCAAAAACCCAATAACACCACCACCAGCGACAACAACAGCAATAATAATAACAAGCAACGTGGATCACGCTTCAGTAAATAACTCGAATTTCCGTGTTACATTCATTATTTTTTTCAATTTGTTGTTGTTGTTGGTTAGCTTCTTTTTCGTAGTACAACTTGTGCAATCGTAAAATGGTACTATATGGTAACTAATTAAAAATGTTGCTTATTGCGCTTAAAGTGTAGAATAGTTTGGCGTAAAGGAAGCTATGTGGCATTCATTAAGGCTGGCCAAGGCATGCCATATGAACAAGCGCGTGAATGAACGTACAAACGTATGTATGAAAACACAAAAATACATACATACATATGTATCTATGTATACCGTATATAGCAAGCATATGCTCTCCATTCATACTTGATATTTGTAAATACATATTTCTAATTCTTCAAACTCAAGCGGTCGCTTGCCGACGAGTGAAACATAATATTTTTGCTGCAAAAAAAGGAAAAACAAAAAATAAATAAATAAAAAAAATAAAAATTAAAGATAAATAAAAAAATAAAAATTAAAAAATTACAAAAAAAAATTAAAAAGTAAAAAGTAAAAATAAAAAAATAATAATAATAAAAATAAAATAAAAATAATAAATATAATGTTGCACCAAAATTACATATGTATGTATAATACTCTTCACAGGTGCAAAAAACAATAAAAAATAAAAATTAAAAAAAAAAATAAAAAAAAAATAAATAAAAATTAAAAATTATAAAAAAATATATAATAAGAATTAAAAAACAGTAATAATAAAAAATAATGCTGCACCAAAGCTACATGTGTATAATACTCTTCACATGTGCAAAAAACAATAAAAATAATAAAAATATAAATTAAAAAAAAAATTAATAAAAAATAATAAAAATAATGAAAAAAATGAAAAAAATTAAAAAAAAAAATAATAATAAATAATGTTGCACCAAAGCTACATATAATATTCCTCACAGGTGCAAAAAACAATAAAAATAATTTAAAAAAATTGAAGCGAAATTAAAAAAAAAATAAAAAAAAACATAAAAAAATTATGCCACACCAAAGTTATAATACCCTTCACAGTTGCATGTTTTATAGCATAAAGGCTTAGAAAATATCTTATCTTGATTTTGTTCGGTGAGTTTGTATGTCAGCTATATGTTTTAGTGATCCGATCTGAACAAGTTTTTAGGATATCACATTATCTTCTTAGATGATAACTCAAACCAAATTTCGTAAAGATATCTTGTATAACAAAAAAATTTTCCATACAAGCATCTAATTCCGATCGTTCAGTTTGTTTGACATTATAAGCGATAGTGATCCGATCTAAACAGTTTTTGCGGAAATTGCCTTACAACCTTAGATAACAACTTGAGCCAAATTTCGTTAAGAAATGAAATGAAAAAGTCTTCCATACAAGCACTTGATTCCGATCGTTCAGTTCGTATGGCAACTGAAGGCTATAGTGTTCCGGTCTTCACAATTTCTTCGGAGATTGTAGCATTAGCTTGAGCAATATTCTGTGTCAAATTTCGTAAAGATATCTCGTCAAACAAAAAAGTTTTCCATACAAGCATTTGATTCCAATCGTTCAGTTTGTATGACAGCTATAGATAAAAGTGAATCGATATCGGCGATTTCGACAAATGAGCAGCTACTTGGGAAAAGAAGGACGTGTTCAAGATTTTGAAACGATATCTCAAAAACTGAGAAACTAGTTCGCGTATATTTAGGCATGGCTAAATCGACTCACGCTGTAAAAAAATTAAAAATAATAAAATTAAAAAGTAATAAAACTGAAAAAGTCATAAAAAACTATATAATTAAAAAGAAATAAGAATTATATAAAAATAAAGATTTTAATCAAATAAAAAATATTTCTTTTTCTTTACGAAAACAATAAAACACCTGCCACATGTATTTTCATTACAAAAATATACAATACATATTATATATAGTATATACATACATACATATCTACGCAGGTAAACAATTTCTTGTTTATTATAATCTGCGTGTGTTGGTTTTTTTTTGTTGTTCGTTTTCCATTCGCTTGTTTGCTACAGTTCGCATTATTACTATATTTGTGCTAAAAAATGTTTATTAGCTTATTGCCATTTTTGTTGTTGCTCATTGCAACTTTCATTGTTTATGTTAAGTAGCAGCCGACATATTTATGGACATTTATAAATGTTTGTATGTATGTATTTGTATTAGCTGCACACGATTTTCCGCAATGTACCGCTAATTCTGTCGATCACTAAATTATTTGACCTCTCCGTGCCATTCCAAATGCAAATGAGCAAGAGTATAAGACGCATTTGATGTGCTAACACATTGAGCGCGACAGACTGCAAGCGACATCTGTTAAATATTAAAGCACACACGTTCTTATGCACACAGTTATTTTGACAGCTGCACGACCACACGACTGCAGGCCGACAATTGTCGCTCTCGCCAACTTCAACATATTTTTATATTTGCCAACGACAGTAGGATGACAGTAGAGTTGACAGTAGAGAGATGATGCCACTAATATGTAAAATGTTAAATTATTCAAAACTCTAACAAACCTGACGTTATTTTACAAATAAAAGCATAAAATAGCCCTATTATATCATTTGTTATAACAATTGATAATTTAAAACAAATAAATTTACCTATTTACTTATTTTTTGCATAAAAAATTTCACTTTGAACAAAATATTAAAATTTCATTGAAGTGCAAGGTATTAGTATGGCCACAACGAAATTGTGCACATGCAAAATGGACAGCTGTGTTGTCTTGTGTCCATGCCGGCCATTGTTATATTGCTGCCTTCTCACAAATGTTCATGTAGAAGGATTCACAACGCCATTTTCAGTTCACTGTCGTGCTGCCATGTCGTGTCGCGCTCATTGTGTTCAGCACATGAAGGTGCCACATAAGAAGAAGAGAAAGAAGAAATGTTCTTCTTAATTGGCGTAGACACCGCTTACGCGATTATAGCCGAGTTAACAACCGCGCGCCAGTCGTTTCTTCTTTTCGCTACGTGGCACCAACTGGATATTCCAGGCGGAGCCAGGTTCTTCTCCACTTGGTCCTTCCAACGGAGTGGAGATCTTCCTTTTCCTCTGCTTCCCCCGGCGGGTACTGCGTCGAATACTTTCAGAGCTGGAGTGTTTTCGTCCATCCGGACAACATGACCTAGCCAGCGTAGCCGCTGTCTTTTAATTCGCTGAACTATGTCAATTTCGTCGTATATCTCGTACAGCAGTTCCATCGAATGTGATATTCGCCGTGGCCAATGCGCAAAGGACCATAAATCTTTCGCAGAATTTTTCTCTCGAAAACTCGCAACGTCGACTCATCCGTTGTTGACATCGTCCAAGCCTCTGCACCATATAGCAGGACGGGAATTATGAGTGACTTATAGAGTTTGGTTTTTATTTGTCGAGAGAGGACTTTGCTTCTCAATTGCCTACTCAGACCAAAGTAGAACCTGTTGGCAAGAGTTGTCCTGCGTTGGATTTCTAGGCTGACATTGTTGGTGGTGTTCATGCTGGTTCCTAAATAGACGAAATTATCTACAACTTCAAAGTTATGACTGTCAACAGTGACGTGAGTGCCAAGTTGCGAGTGCGATGACTGTTTGTTTGATGACAGGAGATATTTCGTCTTGCCCCCGTTCACTGCCAGACCCATTTGTTTTGCTTCCTTGTCCAGTCTGGAGAAAGCAGAACTAACGGCGCGAGACCGATGACCAATGATATCAATATCATCGGCATACGCCAGCAGCTGTACACTCTTATAAAAGATTGTACCTGCTCGATTGAGTTCTGCAGCTCGAACTATTTTCTCCAGCAGTAGATTGCAGAAGACGCACGATAGGGAGCCGCCTTGTCTGAAACCTCGTTTGGTATCGAACGGCTCGAAGAGGTCCTTCCCGATTCTGACGGAGCTTTTGGTGTTGCTCAATATCAGTTTACACAGCCGTATTAGTTTTGCGGGGATATCAAATTCAGACATTGCGCCATAAAGGCAGCTCCTTTTCGTGCTGTCGAAAGCAGCTTTGAAATCGACGAATAGGTGGTGCGTGTCGCTTCTCCTTTCACGGGTCTTTTCCAAAATTTGGCGCATGGTGAATATCTGGTCAGTTGTTGATTTGCCAGGTCTAAAGCCACTCTGATAAGGTCCAATCAATTTGTTTACGGTGGGCTTTAATCTTTCACACAATACGCTCGATAGAACCTTATATGCGATGTTGAGGAGGCTAATCCCACGGTAGTTGGCGCAGATTGTGGGGTCTCCTTTTTTATGGATTGGGCATAGCACACTTAAATTCCAATCGTTGGGCATGCTTTCGTCCGACCATATTTTACAAAGAAGCTGATGCATGCTCCTTATCAGTTCTTCGCCGCCGTGTTTGAATAGCTCGGCCGGTAATCCATCGGCCCCTGCCGCTTTGTTGTTCTTCAGGTAGGCAATTGCTATTCGAACCTCTTCATGGTCAGGTAATGGAACGTATGCTCCATCGTCATCGATTGAGGAATCGGGTTCGGCTTCTCCCGGTGTTGTGCTTTCACTGCCATTCAGCAGGCTGGAGAAGTGTTCCCTCCATAATTTAAGTATGCTCTGGGCATCGGCGACTAGATCAACTACAAGAGTATACTCCGGTGTTGAAACCTTCTGTAAGCCGCCGCATTTTTTCGTAGAATTTTCGAGCATTACCCCTGTCGGCCATCTTATCAAGCTCTTCGTACTCAGGCATTTCGGTGTTGTGGACGATCGTAACGTTGCGAGCTAGGCAGCCTGTTTTCTCTACGCTGCGACACGCCACTCCTCGTCGTACCAGCTGTTCTTTTGCACTTTCCGAAAACCAATGGTTTCGGTTGCAGCTGTACGTAAGGAGTTTGAAATGCCGCCCCACAGTTCCCTTATACCGAGTTGTTGACGAGTGCTCTCAGAGAGCAGGTGTGCAAGCCGAGTAGAAAATCGTTCGGCTGTCTGTTGTGATTGCAGCTTCTCGACGTCGCGGGTGCGAATGTTGGCTGCAACAAGATAGTGGTCCGAGTCGATGTTAGGACCTCGGAGCGCACGCACATCTAAAACACTGGAGACGTGTCTTCCGTCTATCACAACATGATCGATCTGGTTGGTAGTTTTTCGATCCGGAGACAGTCAGATAACTTGATGAATCTTCTTATGCTGGAATCTGGTACTTCAGATAACCATATTTCGGGCCCCGGCGAAGTCGATCAGCCTCAACCCATTTGGGGATGTTTCCTCAGGGAGGCTGAATTTACCGACCGTACTCTCCAAGCACTCATAAAAGGCATCTTTGGTCACATCGTCCTTCTCTTCCGTCGGGGCGTGGGCGCAAACCAGCGATGTGTTGAAGAACCTCGCTTTGATGCGGATTGTGGCTAGACGTTCATTCCCCGGAGTGAATGATAATACTCGGCGACGGAGTCTCGTTTCTGGCCACTCCCAAGTAAGTGGCGAACAGAGAACTTTCCTCACTTGCGTGAAATTCTACATATGACTCCATCCTCCATACTATATTTACCAATAATAAAAAAAATTGTAAATTAAAATAAAAAAATTCAATATTAGGGTGGGTAAAAAAACGAATATTGTTTCGCTTGGTAATTTTTTACTCTTTTACTTTGCTCAAATTGTGTTATCAAGATCCATCTGGCAAAGAACTGAGTTTGTGTGACCTTCTATAAAACATTTCACTTTTGTTAAAGCTCTCTGTAACCCTGTAACCCAGTTCCTTCCGCCAATAACTATTCAGTTCAAATATCTCTGAACTCGACTGTAGGGTATTCTCCAATGACGAACAAGTAGTTTCAATGGAATCAAAAATAGATTATTTTGAAGGCAAGTAAACAAATAAAAGCGCGCTGATAAGCGGCGACGCGTTTATACGCACTTTCGAAAGCTTATCTGAGCTTACGCATTAGTCTCTGCTGAACTCTTCACATGAGCACTAAATGAGTTCAAAAGTTATCTAAGGGTGGAGCATATATCGAAAGTTATAGTTATGTATGTATAGTTAAGACTTATCGTCCATGTTTGAAAATTAGGTCTTCAGCAGCATTTATAGAGAAAATAATAGAAAAGAACATGATCCCACGTGAGCTACTGAAACTAATCTCAAAGAACAGTCAGAAATAAAGTGACACCCAACTCTCATGGTACTGAAAGTCAGTATATTTCTATTGCGCAAAGCTTGGAAGGAGGTTGGTGGAGGGATTTGCTGTTGGGAGCTCTCTATTGACTCCAACACCAGACTTGCTGACTATTGTAGTGTCTTACAAGCCCAAGTTTCAGTCCTTAAGGTAGCAGTAGATCTGCTGGTCTGGAGTGCAGACCCTGTTCACAAAGGACTACATATAGCAGTCCACGTCTGATCTTCAATTAGCCATTTAACCCAACCTAACCTTTGTCTCAGCATGTTTGCTTCGGTGATATGAAGCATTTTCACAACAGACGGAGCCCAATATGGATATCGATGATAAATTTGCAGGAAGCCTGTTCTTATTATTTTATTATTGTCCAGCAAATCGCTGTACTTAAGTGTTCTATTCAATCACTTCAAAGACACCTGCTCACAGCGCGAGCTGGCGCCAATAGTATGAGTAATAAAATCTCAGGAAAAAAACCCAAAACAATATGGGTCATTGCCGTCATAGGAGGCTCGCTGGGCTTGAAATCCAAAACGGCTATCGAATTTTCATATTCTACTGAAATTTCACAAGACCACTGCTTTCAGCAACAACAAGCATTTAACACCTGAATACGACATCCGCCAGTTATGTGCCAAGCGCGGCGCTAACAGCCGATAAGACGGCGCGTCAGTGAGGCAGTCAAGCGACGCGGAAAGACTCACTCGAACATGAAATATGAGCGGAACGGCAGCGCATTATTGCAAACGGTCGCAAGAGTATTTGCACAGACTATTAAACTGCAGTATTTACATATTTGTTTGTGTGTGTGTGTGTGTGTATACTAAATAAATAAATATACACGGGCTTTGGCGCTATTGCACTGACATGTTTCCTAACTTCACTTTTCTTCTTACACATTTGCAGTTTGAATAGCATACGGAGGCAGTGTTGGCGGTGAAAAAGCATACTACAACTACAATAAGGAGAAAGTTATGTTCAAAGCAAGCAATGCTGGCAACAGCACAACAACAGAAGAACGTGATCGCCTAACAGATGGCGAAAAGTCACGCACCTCCTATCGCTCCCGACCATTTTCTAGTCTTCCACGACGTTTCTTGTCGGCCAAGAACTGCGCAGTAGTGGAGACTGATGCAGAGCGAACGCACGCTTTTGGGAATGAGAGCGCGCAGCTGAGAGACGTGAAGACAGCGAGAAGCTTATCACGCTTGAATACGCTTAACTATGATAATGCTGCAATAGATTTAGCTGAGGGTAGCTTAGGAAGCGCAAAGAATAGCTTTCAAATTAGTAGTTTGGATATATTTCCACAAATAAGTAATAGTAACGATACAACGGTCTCGATGGAGATGGAGCAGTTGCACGATATAAGACGTGAGGATATTTTCCCACACGAGCGCTCACCGACTGATTCCTCATGGGATGGCAGTGATCTCGAAAATGAATCCATGCGATCAACAGATACTAGCGACTGTACGCCCGACGATGCGACACGTGTGCTCAATGAGCTCGACACAATTTTAGATATACACGGTGGGACGCCGCTAAACGCGACCAATTCATTGGAGACTAAAGTCGAAGACTGTTTATTGGATTTAGATAATTATCTAGAAGAGATGGACGATTATAGTTTTAGTAATAATGATGAGGACGATAAGAGTTCGACGGAATTGGCGCGTACGCCAAGCCCGAAACGTTTAACCATACGACAACGTAACCGGTCGTTGCCGATGAGTCGTAAAAAGAGTACACAACTGAATGCGGAGCGGGAGCAGAATGAGGAGGCAAGCGTCTTAGGTGGCAGCATTGAACGCGGTCAGCTTCTGAGACGCACAATTACCTCACCGAAAGAGAAGTTGTACGAGGGTAAGAGCAAATGTAATTCCTCTGTTATTTATATCCATATCTCAAAAAGAAATTTTACACCACTTTCAGATCTAATGGAGCGGTTAGAGCACACACCGCGTGAAGTAACACGCCTGCCCAGCGAGGAGGCTTTCAATGAACTCTTCATAACCGAGGATAATAATGAGCGCACAAATTTGCAGTCCACAGATCCACCACCTTGGACGGAGCCAACATACGACGCACGTCACGACGTTAAGTCTTTAGCCGATAATGACGAGTTGGCCGCTGCGCGTCTCACGGATTTCACAGAACATCACAGTATTAGCGCACAAAATGACGAGACATCGGCAGTGTATGCAACAGCGGCAGTCGACACCTTGCCTTTGCGACCCGAGCTCAGACGTTGTCACTCACAGAATCGGCTGAGCACCACTAGCACAAACAGTCGCACTGAAATGTTGACACAAGAAGATATTTTTAATAATTTATTACTACAAAACGACAACACCAGCAGCACTTTGGTGAATAGACCGCGCCAGTTTGGGCGTCGCGCGGCGGGTCAACCGCCTGTACTCTCCGTACGCCCTGATATACTAGAAGGCAATCATAGCTTTGGCTCAGCTGGCAACAACCAACGGCCGCAGAGCGCACCTGCAATTACCACAGCGGCGCGTCAAGCGCGCAACGCCACACACGCATCCGATGAGCGCCACTCGAACTTCTTGGTGGGTTCGGATGGCAGTTCGGCGCATACGTCACGTAATTCCAGTCCCATCACCATCGTATCCAGCACAGACTCCGCCTCAACCACGCCATCAACCAATGGTGGTCATAACGCGGCTATGACACTCGTCACAAACGGTCGTTACGAACAAACGGATGCGGATCATAATAACACGACACACGCAAGCGCGCAGGACAGCGATAAGGAATGGCCCCATATGTGCAGTCGCGCTTTCGCACTACTCTGCTGTACAGTGGGGCTATTTAATATGTCACGCTTTGCGGTGTTGACCGTTGAGTATGGCGGCAACTTTGTTTTGCAATTCTTTTTGCTCTCCGTACTTTTTGGCATACCGCTTTTCCTGTTGCACATGTGTTTGGGCTCACGGATTAAGGCTGGTCCGGTGTCAATGTGGAAGATCAGTCCTATATGTCGTGGCATCGGTATTTCTTTGGTGTTGGTGCAATGCTTCATTGCCATTTATTCGACCGTCGCTATCGGTTGGGTGCTAATCTATCTTCGTGACACATTTCCACACAAAGGACAGGACGGTTACATGTGGCAGGAATCAATAAACCCCTATCGGCGTGGCACAAATGGCTCTGCGAATATAACCGAAAGCATTACTGATTATTTTAATATTGTTGTGTTGCAGCGTTTACACCTGTTGAAGCCAGCGGATGGTGGTAATGTACGTTTTCGTGTGAGTAATCGGGTGAGTGAGTTGTGGATGGAATTTGTTCGGAATTTCAGTTTTAACTAATAATTTTTTCAAACTCTAATTGCAGTTGGCCTTCAATTTGACCCTAATTTGGGTTTTTGTATTCCTAGTTTTGTGCAAGGGTCTGAAATCGTTCGGTAATGCGGTCTTTCCGCTCATCCTTGTGCCAATCGTCGCTTTGGCATGCGTGATTTGTAAACTACTTTATATCGTGGATCCCGTAAAATTACAGGTATATAAAGGAGGTTTTTTGTTTTAGAAAGTTTCTGACGAGATCTGTAAATTATCTGATGACCGGCCGAAATTTTCATATCTTCGGTTGAGTTCAAAGGTCCAGCTTTTTCTTTTCGCTGTTTGGCGCCAATTGGAGATTCCCAGTGTAGCCAGAGCCTCCTCCACCTGATCTTCCTAACGGAGTGGAGGCTTTCCTCTTCCTCTGCTTTCTCCGGCGGGTGCTGCGTCGAATACTCTCAGAGCTGAAATGTTTTCATCCATTCGGACGACATGTGTGGCCGCTGTCTCTCAAAGGACCATAAATCGTCCGCAGAACCTTCCTCTGGAATACTCGTAACGTCAACTCAGAATCAGAAGTTGCCATCGTCCATGCCTCTGCACCATATAGCAGGACGGGGATGATGAGTGACTTGTAGAATTTAGTTTTTGCTCGTAGAGAGAGGACTTTACTTCTCAATCGCCTACTCAGTCCGAAGTAGCACCTATTGACAAGACCTATAAATGCGTTAGATTTCAAACTGACATTGTTGTTGGTGTTAATACTGGTTCCAATATAGACGAAATTATCTACGACTTCGAAGTTATGACTGTCAACAGTGACGTGGGAGTCAAGTGGCGAGTGCGACGACTGTTTGTTTGATCACACTCTTCTAGAAGACTGTCTTTGATATTACTTCAATGAAATAAGCTGCCGACCTGTTTAAAGATTCCTTTAAATCAGAGCGCTTTGTTTTTATAACGCATTAGATACTGTAAAAGATCAGGTGGATGTACCTGGCCAATGAAGTTAAAGCTGATAGATTAAGTTGTATTAATGTAATCGAATTAACATATTTTAACTCTGTGTCTCGAACCTCTACTAATCTTTGGAAAAGATTGTTATGTGCATAACATTTACTATTTTTCGCCACAGAACGCCTTGAGCAGCACCGACTTCAGTGACTTCTTTGAAAATTCCAAAATGTGGGTTGCTGCCGCACAGGAAGTTTTTCTAACCTGGGGCTTACTTGGCTCTTCAGTAATCTCCATCACAAGCCGTGGTCATCCGCCTAGTCGTAGTGAAATATCTTTAAGACGCGATTGTATCTTTGCCATAACGCTTACATTCTTCAGTCTCACTATGGCAGCAATGATGGGACAACTTTGTGTCCTTATACTGAATCAGCATTCCTACATTTATGTGCCGGGTTCGTTTGGTAAGTCATAAATCTATTTAAAAACGTCATACGAATAACATACTTTGTTTATACAATAGAATCGCTGGAATCGTCAAAGTCCGTCTTCGCGCCAGAGTCCATAACCAACTTGAATATCATTTCGATACCAGCGAAATGGATGCCACATTACTCCAGTTTTATTGGAGAGTCATATCGACGACAGTTAACGCTTCAAGAAAGCGGATATCAAGCTTTACGTTTCGTCAGCGAAATCCTGCCCGCCACATTTATAGCTGCACGTGTCAACCTCTCGTGGATTTGGGCCGCTGTAATTTTCGGCTCCTTGGCCTTGTTGGGTATATCACAATTGTGCGCCATGTGGAAACCCATTGCCAGCGCATTGGGTAATTCAATTAGCGCAGTTTTATTGAGTTGCGTTACTGCCATGCTCTTGGGTGTACCCTTCACAACCGAAATCGGCATATCCATACTGTATTATATGGACTTGGTGCTAGGTGGCTCATGGTTTGTGGCTATACTATGGACGGCACAGATATTTGGTGTATTCTTGATACGCGGACGTCCATATAATGGTGATGATTTGGTGAATAAATTGAAGTTTACGAATTCGCTATCCGCGTTCGTCGCCTTGGCATGGAATGTTTTGCTGCCAATTGGTTTGATAACATTATCGGTGGTCAGCTATAAGTCATCATTCTCGAATCAGTTCTATTATTGGCGTGGCAAGTCGTATTTCACCTACTGGGCCAGGAAAGTGGCAGCTTCATTGCAAATTGGTTTCCTACTGTTAATACCGGTTACAGCGATTATACAGATTTATCGATATTTAACAAATGGACCGCCGGATATATTAGATGTAAGTGTTATTGATCAACTGGTGCTTATAAGAAAATATGAGAGGTTGATAATGATGGTAAAAAAATAAAAAATAATAAAAACCTCCACCGATAACTTCAAAAAATGAGATTAGGAATGAAACCCATTCTTTGAAAGACAATATTTTACTTCCATCTATATTCCTGTCCCAAAAACTTCTTTAAAAAATTCATATGCGCTTCAGAGGTGGCACCTCTAAGAGGTAGTATCCAGTCTCAAAGCTGTGAGCTAGGTGGGCGGCGTCGTAAACCAAAACTTGTTCAGAGAAGAAAGTGATTCCATCCAAAACTATAAACAACTAAGGGTTCTGCCTTCTTTGAATAGTCAATTAATGGCTGGTTGAGTAATCTTCTAAGTGCAACCGTTGGCTTTGTTCTTAGTGCTCCCAAAGCTCACCTGAAATATTTGAAAAATTATAGAGTTACAAGACCTTTGGTAGAAAATTTCCCGTGTACAACAAATAAACAATACATTTTCCGTCTGATTTTCGAAAATTTTCAAAACATCACTAAATATTCTCCCCCAATTTGCAGCGCATCCAACTGCTCTATCGTCCCGGCGAAAGTTTACGTGAAATACGCAACAGTTCCTTAAGTGATCGCAGTAGAAGCGACTATGGACGAGGCGGTGGCAACGGTGCCGTTGGAAATCTCGAACTCAACTCATATCAGGCACAAGATGATGCACCGCCAAAATATACGCCACCACCATCGTACACCACAGCGACTGGCGCGCGTTTCGCTAAGATACTACGACAAAGTATACGACGTAGTGTACGCCGGTAATTACAAACAATTTAAACTTGATTACAAACTAGTACTAATGTACCGTTATCTCTCCCTTAATCATTTGCTTAGTGTACTCGGTGATCGCAGTCGCGCACGCCCCATACTCACCATCGACTCGGAGAGTAATCAGCCCACTACATCGCTACATACACACGAAGTAGCTGCGCCACATTACACGAGCGCCGACATACCGATTACCAATACGGCACTCACAACATCAGATCAACAGCAAACTTTCCCGTGCAGCTCAGGCGAGCAACTGCAGCGCTCACTGTCGCTCGGCCGTAAGTTTACTGTTAAGCAACAACTCCAACAACATCATACAATTGGCGGCGGCGGTGCGCGCAGTCAACGTGCACTCACCGCGGATGCTGGACAGCGCAATCTACGTGGTGCCCCGTACACCGCAGACGACGTGGTCACCGTGCTGCGCTCGACTTCGCATGCGACTGCACAGATGCGTCCCGACACCGTGGCGGTTGTGTCGCCCTCGACACCCGAACTCTGCGAACTCTCAGCGAACAATTATTCGTCGTTCCGTTCGATTGAGAATTTGGTGACGAATGCGGCGCCGATGGCGCGCAGCGCAGCATTCACATCAGCTGCGGCGTCGGCGCACGACGAGGACGTCAACGGCAGTGGAAGTAATACATCTGTGATTTAAAAGAAAATGAAAAGAAAAGTGAGAAGAATGGAGGTGAAATAAGCAAAGTAACTAAATGTGTTTTTGCGTGTACTATGTATGTAAATAGTTATATATATTAAAAGCGTATGAGTGTAATAAATAATTATGATAAATAATACAAATAAAAAATAAATACTAATTGTCCAAATATTTGAAATTTTCAATTTTTCGATTTTAATTTTCTATCGAAATTGTCTCCATTATGCTCTCCATTAGAGTACATTTTCCAATTAGCCAGTCATTGAGTGCGCTGGCTATGTGTTAGCGTCTGTGTGTATATGTGTCTATTGTCCTTTGACACCTTCTTTTGAGCTTTAATTACATTAGTTGTGTGTGTGTGTATTAATGCTTTCACACCCTTAACTCAAGTGGGTACCCACATCTAAGAGGCCTGATTTTGTGAGAAGATTTAATTATAAATTGCTCACCAACAAATTAAGCGAGCACACACACGCTCACATCCTCTATGTTAGTGTGCTTACGCATGTACTGTTATAATATGTATATACATACATATGTACATATGTACTAAGAAACTGTGTGAAGTAGGTCATAAAGTCTATTAGAGTGCTGATAATATATTCGCAAATCGATCTTATGTAGAAGAAACAAGGAAAATTGTTAATTTCGGTTGCATTTTGATCGGCCAGATTGTATGGCAGCGACATATATGCTATAGTGACTCGAATTCGAATTTCTTCGGAGATAATGGGTGGGCCATCTAACGTTTTAAATTTGAATTATTTATATTTCGACATTGGAAACGTCAAATACCATTCGGAAAGTGACAGACATTCAGTAAAAAGTCTAAAATTTACGAAATGGGTCGCTATTCACTAGAAGAAAACTGGGAAATATTGAAAAAAAACCGAGGATGGTCAATTTTACCGAAAAATCATCTTTTCGGACGAGGCTCATTTCCACCTCGATGGTTACGTTAACAAGCAGAATTGTCCCATTTGGGGCACAGGACGGCGCTACGTGCCATACAGCAAACGCTACACTCAATCTTTTACGCCCCATCTTCGAAAATCGCATAATCAGAAAAAGAGGTGATGCGAATTGGCCTCCCAGAAGCTGCGATTTAACTCCGTTGGACTATTTTCTGTGGGAAGCTGTTAAAGAGAAATGTTACGCCAGCCATCCAGAAACAATTCAAGATCTAAAGTACGAGATTCAAGCTGCTGTAGCTGCCATAAGGCCTAAAACCATCGAGAAAGTACTCCAAAATTGGGTGGATCGAATAAGCTACTGTAAACTCAGCCGTGGTGGTCATTTGTCCCAAATTGTTTTCCACAAATAAATTTCATAAAACAACCTTTTAAATAAATGTTAGACCTTTGAAAAATATCAAGCCGTTTTTTTTATTGACTTTTTAAATTTAAAATTTTATATGGTCCACCCTTTAGCACCGTTGAATTGGACAATAACCCTATTGAAGAGGGGGAAGACTAATGAAAAAGCTTTCCATACAATCACTTTATACCAATCGTTCAGTTTGTGCTCCGATATCGGCGGTTCCGTAATGCGCAAAATTTCACCGTTATCTCAAAAACAGAGGGACTAGTTCGCGAAAAGCTAATACGTCTGTGTAAATTGAATCAATACCAGAAGCTCCGTCAGAATCTGGAAGAACCTCTGCCAGCCAATCCGACACCAGACGAGGTTTCAGACAAGGGGACTCCCTTTCATGCGACTTCTTCAATCTACTGCTGGAGAAAATAATTCGAGCTGTCATCCAGCAAACAGTCGCGACTCCCACGTCACTGTTGACAGCCATAACTTGGATGTTTATATTGAAACCTAGAACTCCAACGTGGAATAACTCTTGCCAGCAGGTCCTACTTGGGACTGAGTAGGCAATAGAGAAGTAAAGTCCTCTCTCGGCGAACAAAAACCAAATTCTACAAGTCACTTACCACCCCGTCGTGCTATATGGTGCAGAGGCATGGACGATGGCAACATCTGAAGAGTCAACGTTATGAGTTTTCGAGAAAAATGTTCTGCGAAAGATTTATGGTCTTTTGCGCTTTGGTAACGGCGATGGAACGATGAACTGTATGAGATAGATAAAATAGTCATTGACATAGCGAATTAAGATAAAGCGGATACGCTGCCTACTTCATGTCGTCTGTATGGACGAAAAGACTTCAGCTCTGAGAGTATTCGACGCAGTATCTGTTGGGGAAGCAAAGGAAGAGGAAGACATCCAATCCGTTGCAGAGATCTGGTAGAGAAGGTGCCAAATTGGGATTAGAAGAAACGATTTTACCATACCTCTATCAAAGAAACAGAACTTGACGCCGCGGACGATGTCCTGTAAATGGGGTCAATGAAATTGCTGTGCTGGGGTCAATGTTAAGTGCTGTGCAGAGGGCTTTTATTTTACTATATATATATACTGTAGTTCTCCCATTTGTCCCTACGTCCCCACTATATCGGCTAAAAAATGAGTAAGTGGGCTATTGACTGCTCTAAAGCTTATCAAGTCTCTCTGTTGTTAGAATATATGCCAATCAATACTAGAATGGGCTATTTTGACTCTGAGACCGAATACCAAGCTGCCCAATTATTGTCTCTAATTTGGGGGTTTTCTTACGATTAATTGCGGAGGATGGAATCATGTGTAGAAGTTCACGCAAGTGTGGAAAGTTCTCTGATCGCCATTCACTTGGGAGTGGCCAGAAACGATTATTTTATATGTATGACTCAAGCCGCTCACAACTTACGGTCTTTGACCAAGTATTCTCTGGGTAGCCTAAGAACATCCGTTTGAACGCGAGCTAAAGTGAGAAGGCGAAATATCCCCTACAAAGGGTTGTGCGCAGGGTTTGGGACCCACCACGTAAAAAATACACCCCCTATGAAAATTAACAACCAGCCTCGGATGAGGGACCCACCTTTTGATGACGACCATGGAAAACGAAATAAGGACTACGAATTGAGGGCATGCACCTGGAATGTCCGGTCCCTTAATTGGTAAGGTGCCGCTGCCAAGTTGGTTGATGTCCTCGTGAAAATAAAGGCTGACATCACCGCCGTCCAAGAAATTCGATGGACGGGGCAAGGACAGAGACGAGTAGGTCCTTCTGGCATTTACTACAGTGGCCATATAAAGGAGCGCAAGTTTGGTGTGGGATTTGTGGTGAGAGAGAGACTCCGTCACCGAGTACTATCATTCACTCCGGAGAATGAACGTCTCGCCACAATCCACATCAAAGCGAGGTTCTTCAACATATCGCTGATTTGCACGCACGCCCCGACGGAAGAGAAGGACGATGTGATCAAAGATGCCTTTTATGAGCGCTTGGAGGGCACTTGTGAGAGCTGGCCTCGCCACGATGTCAAAATCGTGCTTGGCGACTTTAACGCCAGGGTGGGCAAAGAAGGTATCTTCGGCACTACGGTCGGTAAATTCAACCTCCACGACGAAACATCCCCAAATGGGTTGAGGCTGATCGACTTCGTCGGAGCCCGAAATATGGTTATCTGTAGTACTAGATTCCAGCATAAGAAGATTCATAAAGCTACCTGGCTGTCTCCGGATCGAAAAACCACCAACCATATCGATCATGTTGTAATAGACGGAAGACACGTCTCCAGTGTTTTAGATGTGCGTGCGCTCCGAGGTCCTAACATCGACTCGGACCACTATCTTGTTGCAGCGAAGATTCGCACCCGCCTCTGTGCAGCAAAAAAACGCACGTCAACAAACACAAGGACGGTTCCACGTCGAGAAGCTGCAATCACAACAGAGAGCAGAACGACTTTCTACTCGGCTTGCACTCCTGCTCTCTGAGAACGCTCGTCAACAACTCGGTATAAGGGAACTGTGGGATGGCATTTCAAACTCCTTACGTACAGCTGCAACCAAAACCATTGGTTTTCGGTAAGTGTAAAAGAACAGCTGGTACGACGAGGAGTGCCGTGTCGCAGCAGAGAGAAAACAGGCTGCCTACCTCGCAACGTTACGAGCGACCACAAGAGGGAAGCGAGACGTATCTGCAGACAGAAAAAGAAAGATGCCGAAATGCGTGAGTATGAAGAGCTTGATAAGCTGGGGTAACGGGGGTAATGTTTGAAAATTCTATGAAAAAATGCGGCGGCTTACAGAAGGTTTCAAGACCGGAGCATACTCTTGTAGAACCCCCAAAGGTGATCTAGTCACCGATGCACAGAGCATACTTAAATTATGGAGGGAACACTTCTCCAGCCTGCTGAATGACAGTGAACGCACAACACCAGGAGAAGGCGAACCCGATTTCCCAATCGATGACGATGGAGCAGACGTTCGATTTCCCGACCATGAAGAACTTCGAATAGCAATTACCCGCCTGAAGAACAACAAAGCGGCGGGGACCGATGCATTGCCGGCCGAGCTATTCAAACACGGCGGCGAAGAACTGATAAGGGGCATGCATCAGCTTCTTTGTAAAATATGGTCGGACGAAAGCATGCCCAACGATTGGAATTTAAATGTGCTATGCCCAATCCATAAAACAGGAGACCCCACAATCTGCGCCAACTACCGTGGGATAAGCCTCCTCAACATCGCACATAAGGTTCTATCGGGCGTATTGTGTGAAAGATTAAAGCCCACCGTAAACAAATTGATTGGACTTTATCAGTGTGGCTTTCGACCTGGCAAATCAACAACTGACCAGATATTCACCATGCGCCAAATCTTGGAAAAGACCCGTGAAAGGAGAATCGACACACACCATCTCTTCGTCGATTTCAAAGCTGCTTTCGACAGCACGAAAAGGAGCTGCCTTTATGGCGCAATGTCTGAATTTGATATCCCCGCAAAACTAATACGGCTGTGTAAACTGACATTGAGCAACACCAAAAGCTCCGTCAGAATCGGGAAGGACCTCTCCGAGCCGTTCGATACCAAACGAGGTTTCAGACAAGGCGATTCCCTATCGTGCGACTTCTTCAACCTACTTCTGGAGAAAATAGTTCGAACTGTGGAACTAAATAGAGAAGGTACCATCTTCCATAAGAGTGTACAGCTGCTGGCGTATGCCGATGATATTGATATCATCGGTCATCGGTCTCGCGCCGTTAGTTCTGCTTTCTCCAGACTGGACAAGGAAGCAAAACAAATGGGTCTGGCAGTGAACGGGGGCAAGACGAAATATCTCCTGTCATCAAACAAACAGTCATCGCACTCGCGACTTGGCACTCACGTCACTGTTGACAGTCATAACTTTGAAGTCGTAGATAATTTCGTCTATCTTGGAACCAGTGTAAACACCACCAACAATGTCAGCCTGGAAATCCAACGTAGGATAACTCTTGTCAACAGGTGCTACTTCGGACAGAGTAGGCAATTGAGAAGCAAAGTCCTCTCTCGACAAATAAAAACCAAACTCTATAAGTCACGCATAATACCCTTCCTGCTATATGGTGCAGAGGCTTAGACGATGTCAACAACTAATGAGTCGACGTTGCGAGTTTTCGAGAGAAAAATTCTGCGAAAGATTTATGGTCTTTTGCGCATTGGCCACGGCGAATATCGCATTCGATGGAACGATGAGCTGTGTGAGATATATGACGACAAAGACACAGTTCAGTGAATTAAAAGACAGCGGCTACGCTGGCTAGGTCATGTCGCCCGAATGAACGAAAACACTCCAGCTCTGAAATTATTCGACGCTGTACCCGCCGGGGGAAGCAGAGGAAGAGGAAGACCTCCGCTCCGTTGGAAGGACCAAGTGGAGAAAGACCTGGCTTCGCTTGGGATATCCAATTGGCGCCACGTAGCGAAAAGAAGAAACGACTGGCGTGTTGTCGTTGACTCGGCTATAATCGCGTAAGCGGTGTCGACGCCAATCAAGAAGAAGAAGATTTTTGGATATCTGGTCATAAGGTAATAGAAGAAAATGAAAATACAGACGAGCTGGCCCGTTCGGGGACGGTTGTACGCCCAATTCCCCCAATCTGCTTTAGGTCATCCAGCGCCTTCAAGGGTTCTTTGAAGCAATGAACCCTACAGGAACACCTCAGGTCTTGGAACACAAGCAACACAGATCATACGACAAAGTTAATTTGGGCTAGTGGTGATGGTGGACCAATAGGCTCCTACATCGAGCACAAGAGAGCTTAGTATTACTGTTTGGGGTCATCGCAGGGCACCAAACCTTAAGATATCGCCTACCGAAAATGGGAAGAGTGGAATCGGCGGAATGAACGGACGATGATGAGACGCTGGAACAATTTCCAAGTGAATGCCCAGCCGGGGTATCGATTTTTCGTAAATTCGTAGCAAGCTTCTAAAGTGGCCTTAGGTATCCCCGAAAAAAAATTCCCCACAAAATTAGACACTTCTCGTGTGGTCCAATGGAATTTCTTTACATTCCAAGATGTGTCGAATTATTTCCTTCAACATCGCAAATAAGATATTTCTTCTTCTTTTAGAACATTAGCGCAATTGGACGCTAATAACATGCCACTATGCCCCGAAACGCATATGCAACACGGTTTTCACATGCGCACAACCTACAACAAAAACGCCAATTCCGTTGCTGACTGTTACAAATTGTCACAAAGTAGTTGACTCTTTGTTGAGGGCACGTTCTATTCAGCATTACTCCCCGATGGTGAATTTGTGTGTTTGTCAGTTATGTGCAGCATGTGTGCTTGTGCCGTATCGTGCTCCGTGTATGATTGCGCCTTTTTTATGCTCGCATTATTACCAACAATAACACTTAAAGCTTAATCCCTCGATCGCAATAAAAACGGTGTCTGATCTTCTATTTGTTTTCTCCTGTACTTATGTAGTTTACTAGAGTACCTAGTGAATGCCGTACTAACTGCGCGTCATTTCGTCTGATTTGCCAGCGTCGCCAAGCACACATATGTCACATTTATTAAAGAGATTTTGGAGAACAAAACAAACAGCGAAACAAAAACAAAAACACAATAACAATAAGCCGATTAGAGTCATTCTGGACGCGAAAAACGGAAGTGAATGTGATAAAACGGAAAAGCGACAGCAAGCAGCCAGCAGACATTTCCAAAGCCGCTAAAAATAACAGCAGTATACATATATACAGCACTTTTTCGTCAATTTAGTGAGCATTAATTATAATTAAGCTTTGGCTCTAAGCGAATTTTAAACTTTGTTTCCGCTACCGACCGACCTTTTCTTATTAGAAGTAAAGTTTGCTTGCTCATCGGCACCTACTTGGTTAGCATGCTGGGTATTGTTGGTGCCATAACAAAACGAAATCCACTCACTACTCAATCTCAGCGGAAAATCGCTCTATATTATGAAAACTCGATAGCGTTCTCTCTCAATCGCATTGAGAGGAATTGGTGATAACAAGAAAAGAAATAAGAATTAAGCGTAGGTAATAGATTAGTTATCTTAAATCTTGAATTAAGAATAAATTCTCGCTTAAATTTACTCAATTAATCTGTTTGTCTCTTTAAGCGAGCGTACAAGAGTAAGAGTAACAATTCTGATCATGAAAAATAATCAAAAAATGTTGTGGAATTTATAAAAAAAAACTCAATTACATGCTCAATTATTATACTATTTAGTACTAAATAATAAGCTGTAGCATATTGAACTCGAGTGAAAACACTTGTCACTCATTCTATTCCTGATTAGTTGAGTATGTAACATCAGTTTCGTATGCCTTGTTAATAAAAATCTTACTTTATTTGGTTGGTTCGGCTGAAAAGAAAAGCTCGTGAGCGCCAGACCGCTGGCGGTCCCTCTTAGACCGCCATTAGGCCCATTGTGCTTCCAGGTGCTAACCAAATTAAGCCTTATCCAGCAGCCCAGTGGTGCTATTCCATCCCAGCTGCTCAATGTCTCTTAAATTGGGGCATTGGTAGCCGTGAAATATGTTCCATATCATCTGGATGAAGCCTGAGTATTCGGTTAGACAATGTTCCGACGATTCAATCCGTCGGCTCCACTTTTCCCATTTTCTGCGGGTGGCATCTTTTGCCAGAAGTATAAGCTTTGTCGGCCATCAAAACTTCTTCTTTTTCGTTATTGGCGCAGACATCGCTTACGCGGTTATAGCTGAGTTTACAACATTCCGTCAGTCGTTCGTCCTTTTCGCTGTTTTGGGCCAATTGGAGATTCCAAGTGTAGACAGTTCATTCTCCATCTGGTCTTTCCAACGGGGTGAAAGTCTTCTTTTTCCTCTGCTTTCCTCGGTAGATACTGCGTTGAATGCTAAAGTAATTTTGTGGTGTGCACTATGTTTCTTGTGTTCCAGGTTCTAAGGGGCGCTGCAAAAAACCTTGAAGGAGCTGAATGCCCTAGGACAGCTTAGGGGAATTGTAATTCCAGCATCCGCTGAGCGAGTCAGTTCGTCTGTCTTTTCATTTTCTTCTATTCCCATATGGCCGGGCTCCCAGAAGATCTTAACCGAGTTACCCACTGAGAGTCTAGCTATTGCCTGCTTGCATAATCTAACGCAGTGGGACTTGGTATTGCTACTACTGATAGCATTAACTGTCGTTTGGCTATCCACTAGAAATTTTATATCATACGTGCTGTTTAGCGCAGAAGCCCACTTGGCAACTTCAGTTATGCCTACAATTTCGGCCTGAAAACTGAACTCTAGTTACTTAGTTTGAAGCTGCCTTCTGCAAATGCAATATTATAGAAGAAAGTCTCTCCTGTTCCTATATCACCCTTTGATTCGATTGGTAATTACACTATAGATTTCGCCTTTGGAACTCTATTGGGAAATGAAAAAGTTGTGTTTACTTCCTCATGGTTCTACCTTTCTCAGTGGCCTTGCCAATTTAGCCCGAGTTCATTAACAAGATCAAGTATGATACTCTGCCCGTAGAGGCACCTTATGTCCCAATGATCTAAAGTCATTACATGGATAGGTTGGTTTATTGGGAGCAGGGATCTCACTAAACGAAACAGTAGGACCTTACCGCACCAATAAGACCTTACAGGAGCAGTAGGACCTTGCCAGACCAATAGTATTGACGATTGCTCGTTGGCTGAATTTCCGTTGGAACAAAATGCCCAGAAGTAAAGCACTAGCGGACAAGGCAACTCTTGTTCTATCTCTGTCCGGTAAAAATTATAGATTTTTCTTCCAAGCTTATAAGTCTCGCAGCGTCTGTTACGATCCGCCGCCTATATGAATTTTATAGTCAAGGTCGAGTCAATTGAGAGTAAAGTCTAGCCGTGAGCCACAAAAGGAGGGCAAAGTTGAAAGAAACAAAAATCGAGCTAAGTTTCGAAATTCGAATGCAAATATTTCGAGTTGGAGGCTAACTCCGAAATACGAAGAAAATACCAATTCAGAAGCCTTCAAAAAATATAAAAACGAAGAAATGTATAGTAGAGTGACACCCATCGGATAGGAAAGTTAAAAAACAAACATTAAAAGAAAAAATATTATTAAATTTACCGGCGATCTGAGACAGGGAAAAGTAAGAGGTTGGGCGTAGCTGAATTCTTAAGGGTTAAAAACGGTTCATCTCGATTTCCGACAAAACTACGAGTCCTTGAGAAAAAAGTTATGTGGTAATGTTGTGGGTAATGAACATAGATTTACAACTTTTGTATATAGATTTTTTTCACGTAACATCAAATTACATGTGAAAAATTTAAAAAATATTTGGGTTTTTTATTTTTATCTCGTACAATATTTTCCCCCGAATTTTGGTATAAATTTAACTTCTTATATACAAAACATACTGCATTTTTTATTTAAAATATTAAGGAGGAGACCTGATCGACTTAAAATTGAAAAACCAAAATTTTCATTTGAAAATTCTTAAGTAGAAATTTCAGACTTTTTTAGAAAGTCAGTGGACCTTGTGTTTATTGAAAGCTCTACTTTCTGATAGTATAAAAAATGTATACATACATATATTACTATACGAATATTTAATTTAATATTAAACTAATAAATATTTAAGCGCTTAATTTATTCAAAAACAAATGTTTCTTTAGTACTATGCATCGCATGTTGCACACACAGTGCCACACATACATATCTACAAGTATGGAATAACAACTCACCACCACGACTGCATGATGCCCATGGAATGACCAACAATTTCACTCAATCAGCATGGCGCACGCAGCGCAGTCGACAGCACTGAGCGCCACTCACTCAGGCAACACAAAATTATTCACAATTCACAACTTGCAACTTCAGTTGATTTTGAGCACGCAACGGTGAAATACAAAGTTCTAAAAGTGCACGCGTTCAAACGATATTGTGACAAACCTGAGTTTTTAACAAGAAAATAAGTGTACATACACACACGCACACACACAAGTAATGTAAGAAGTTGATTTAATTAATTTTGGCTATGGGAAAATTTACTCCTGTGAAGCGAATTTTCGTGCACAAAAAGTTTTGTAAATTTCATTACAATTATTTGTTAAACAGAGTATATAATACATAATAAATCGAATTGAATTCCAATTTGCTGGCGGAGTAAAGCAAAGCCGTCAAATAAGTATATAATACTTTGCCTAAATTTTTTTTTATGCGACAACCGACCACTACGACTGCTTTTGTATGTGCGACTCCTCCTGATTGTGGTGCTGCTCGTACACGAAACGGGTAGAAACCCGAAAGTGGAGAAAAAAGTGTGAAGTGAAAGGTGCAAAATTTTTGTGAAAAATGCTATATGTTACTAAATACATACATATATACACACGTTAGCGTATACTTGTTGTAAGTATATGCATGTAGCTGCATAAGCGACGTTTCGTGAAAAACCAATTTTGACAAAAGTGTCAATTGGAAGTGAGTTTTCCACACAGGAGCCCAGCAACAAGAACAACAACAAAAAAGCAATAATCAGCGTTAATACAATTTGTACGAGCGAAAAATTGTCAGTATCGATATTTTTGGTGGAAAAAAGGATAACTCGGCGTCGCATAAATCGGTGTACTAATGTGAGTCAAATTTTATCTACAAAATGAATAAATATAGGAGTGCTGTGTATATGCCAGCAAGCAAGTATATAATATACTTCGAGTATGTAGTTGCAATGTTGGTAATGTGTACATATTTCATAGTTATATGATGTGTACTTATGCATATAAATATTGTTTATACTTTGCCCTGTTTAATTGTTACACGCTATTTTTCATTTCTCTTGCCGCTATTTCAGCTACTCCTCGCAATCATAGGCACTTATTAGCTATACCTACAAGTCTTATAATTTTTTAATTACAACCACAAGTGAGAATAGTCAGGTGGCGTAGCCACATACAGCCACACATACTTGCGACTTTGTTTATCTGCGTAATTTATGGGCCGCGAGATACAATGTACAAAAGCAAATATGGCATGAACCACAAAGAATGGTGACAGCTTAAGGGCCCTTCATGTTGTATGACGACGGGTCAAAAGCGTTATTTACTCTTTTCCGTTTTTTTTGTATTTCTTCTTCATCTAATTTCTATTTTGCAAAGTACTCGTATAAGCGTTGCGCAAACACTTCCGTGCTTTGCATTGCTTGGCTTGGTAAATTGCAACGTTTTTATTGAGAATTCATCATCACATCAACGGCGGTAGTCTCTGCGGTTGCTGCTGCTACTGGCTTCGATATCGTTGCCAATGCTGCAGTGCCAATGTTGCCACTTGTATGCTTTTTAGCTTGCCAAATATTTTTTTCAAAATGGACCACAATTTACATAAAATGTTGGAAACGAAATTTCGGTTGTGAAAGAAGTGATATATATTATATTATTATATATATATTATATATATATATATATTATTATATATATATTATATTATTATATATATGTTATACTATTATTAAAATAATTTGAGGTCATATTTTTGACGATAGATTCCAAGCCAACTTCATATATTATTTGGACAAAATTTGGGTGCTTCTTTAATAAATTTTTAAATTTAGTGTTGATTTAAACAAATAACTCTTTTCAAGACTCTGTCCTTGACGCATCTTTGAACGCACCACTGCCCTGCAGGTGGAACATAGACCACGTCGTGGCAATTGATTTTAGCTACAGTACTTTGAAACCAATTTTTTTTCGGGTTTGCTTATTGTTTGTAATCCCAGTTGCAAGTTATTAATAGACAAAATTTTTTGGAACATTTGAAAACCTGATAAAATTACTGTTTCTGAAAAAAAAATGAAAGTTTGATTATATCTCTCAATTTAAAACATAACGAGTTGCTCTAGGAATAAATAACAATTTACAGATTTCCCAAAACTTTTATAATTTAAGACCATTAAAAGAGAAATAATTTACGGTCTATCTGAAATCAGGTAAAGGAAGGTAAGGGACGTGTTTGAGGGTTAAAAACGGTTATTCTTGATTTTGGCCTATAGCAAGAGGCCTATAACAAAATTTATATTTATGGTATGATAAATCACGGGTGTTTTTATGATTGCATGCTAAGTCTAATTCAAATTCGTGTTTTTCTTGTTGATAATTCGTGCTAGCTTTAATAACTAAACTATTTCTTCAGAAAATCGTGTAAGAAGATTTTCGTTTTTGCACACTCCTAATTCGATTTTTGTTCAGATTAAAAAATATGTTGATCATTCATTGAACCAGAGTACAAACCAAAAAAAAACTTGGTAATGATCGGATATTTTTTCTTCTAGTAAACATACAAGCTTATTTGAAAAACACTGTTTCTGGAAGAAAAATCGTTTAAAAGTTTACATGGATTTTGTCGAGTAAACAAATCCCTTTTAATAATTTTTCCAATTAAAAAATTAAATAAGTTATTGAAACTTTTTATTATTCTAAAGATACATTTTTGAAAAAGATTTTGTGAATGCCGGAAAATATTCAAAATTCGGCTATTATGACGGGTGTTTGTCGAAGGGGAAGAAACGGGGAAATTTTATTTTTAACAAACGTTTTACCAAGTAATTAAAGTTTGTGTGAAAATTTCTCGACGCTTTTATAATTTAAATTGTTCTAATTGAAAAAAAAATCTTTCTTCCGCCATTGAAAAATATATTTCGAAGATCTGTGTAAAATGTCACAAAGTTGAAGACCTCTCGATGGTTTTTTAAAGTAATTTTTTTTTTAATAAATCTCCGTTCGACCGTGTAAAACATATCTCAAAGACTTGTGTAAAAATTCATAAAGATTGTTTGAGTAGTTCACGAGAAATGTTGACAATCGACTTTGAAACACACAGTTTCGAGAAAAACACATTTAAAATTTTAAGTGACTATATAGCGGAACTCGACCGCACAATTTTTCAAGGCTGTATCTCCAAAACTATTACTCGGATCACGTTGAGAATTTAAAACAGTAATTATTGATGTTTTTGAATTGAATAATATAATAAAAAAAAACAAATTTTTGAAGTCGTGAAACCCATGAAACTTATAAAGGATAAAATGATTAAGCTGATTGAGTTGTGAGGTTACATTTTAGAAGGTTGTAACTCAAAAACTAAAAAAAAATGTTGAAGCCATAAAACCCATGAAACACCTAAAGGATGGACTGATTGAATTAAGAGGTTACATTTTAGACGGTTGCAAAACAAAAGCTAATCGAGATAACGATTTTAAATTTTCGTATGTTTTATTTTTCGTGGTAGTGATTGACGAAATATGAAAATATTTTTTTGTTTTCATTTCACACTAGTTACGTCACTTAACCAATAAAATTCTTTTGAAACACATAGAACGCATTTTCTATATCCTTGGTGACAATAGTAGAACTACTAAACTTTACCAACCTATCCTACCAATACTCGCATATGGCAGCACCATACACCGCATTATTACCTTCAAACATACACACCTTTCCGCATAATTCCGTCGCTGCGCTCTCGCGACGGTTAGCTACCGCGTTTTGAGTGAAATCTCGCGCTCAACGCGGTTTCATCTCAATCTCCGGTTTTCTGCCCGCATTCACAATAGATTTAAGCGCTGTAGCATGAAGTTTGGCCAGCAGGACACCCTCAGCAAGCGGCCAATATAACCAAGTACATACGTACACCCATATATTTACAATACAATATGCTCGTACCCGCGCTGAAAATCCAAAGTCGCATATTTATTGTTGTATTTTGTTTTCGTATTCATGTACTCATTGGCTTTTGCTTTGTGCCACATCTTTGTTCGTTTTTCATCATTTCATCTTTGCCACTTGCGCTATGCGCACTATATCTGCTTGTGTTTCTGTGTGTGTGTATCGTGCTGCTGATGTCCGAAAATTTCAGTTTCTGTTTACGAGTTTTGCTTTGCTCAGCTTTAAGGTTTTCTGACGCGTCTGCCTGTGTCTGCATAGTTTTTCGATGCTCTTATGCTTAATGTTGACTATTCCTTTTCTGCTTTATTTTGTATTTTAACTTAATTTTTATTGCTTTTTCATTGCGAGTGTGTTTGTGATGCGTGAGCGCGCGCGTGTGTGTGTATGGGAGTGTGCGTGTTTGTGCGAAAATGACATTTCTGGCGAGCAAGGAAGTCAGTTGAAAAAGCGCCTAGGGGCGTTTGCCAGCGACAGCTTTAAAATGCGAAAGGATATGCGCTGTAGTTGTTGTTGTCTTTGTTGTTTTTTTTATTGCTTTGGTGGAATGATGTTGGCCTTTTGGCCTGTTCGCAGTTCCCAGCACTTCTAATTTCATGTGGCGATGAGGCAGACATTTCAATTTAAGTTTTCGACCACTAACTTTGTGCCGCTGTGCCTGTGTCTATATACATATGCGCGCATATTTATGTATGTATGTATGTATATGTGTGAAAAAATTAATTCAGCCTAAATTTCGCTGTTCACAAAGCCATTTTTCCCATTGTGTTAGATAAATACATACATTTGCATGTAAATATATACATATCCATTTATGTATGTAAATAAATAATAAAAAGCCGCTAATCCCGCACTTATTTAGTAAATCTGTGAAATCTCTGAAATCTGTGTGATTCGTTGGCGTGTTAAGAATTCGATTAAAAGTTGTTTCGTTTAACATACATACGTAAAGTTAGGCATCGATTTGCATATGAATGACTGCATTTACAATCAGTGCGAGTGGATTCTATCTAAATGCATACATACAAACATACATTCATGCGTACTTTGTGTGTTTTTTTTTGTTTTTTTTTCGAATAGTAGTTGTACTACATACAAAGCTTGCTTAGGGCACACCTACGGCTATGTTTTGTCAGCATTTGATTTGTAAATGCAATTGAGTTAGGCTTAAACCCAGATAACTTATTGTGGGAATCAGTTGAAGAAAGCCATTTGTTGTACTTACGAGACTTTTTATTTAAATATTTAACTAACAAAAAACCGTTTTTATTCCGTATTAAGAGGATCATCTCAAATATTTACATCAATTAATTGTGAGAATTGTTTAACAAGGCAGGCTAAATTTTGGATTAAATTTACAGATATCACAAAAAAAATCTTAACTTCGACAGCAGTTATAATCACACCTATGTACATACTTATCTTAAAGCATGGAAAGGTATAAAAACATGTTTAGGTTAATTTCGATCGATCAATTTGTATGACAGCTATATACTATAGTGGCACGAACTGAACTATATGTTCGGGTATCTTCTCAAATAAAAAAGTTTTCCATATAAGAACTTGATTTTGAACGGTCAGTTTGTATGGCAGCTATTTGCTATAATGGTCCGTCAATATCGGACAAATATACAGCTTCTTTGGGAGAAAAAGGCGTGTACAAATTTTCAAAACGATGTTTCACAACCTAAAGCACTAAAATGTATGTATATAGACTGACGGTCAGATAGGCGGACATGGCTAAATCGAGTCAGCTCGTCCTGCTAATCAATTATGGTTCATAATAAATATATAATTTGTGGGGTCTTCGTCTCTTTTGGATGGTAAAAACTTCGTAGCAAATTTAATATACCCCTTTCAAGGTATGAAAATACACTGTTTCTGAAACAACAGTATTCTGAACATCATATTAATTTTTCATACACTTTTATATCGCAGTCGTGTCCAAGTTGTACATACATATAGTATTTGTGAGAAAGATCAAAGATAGCCAAATTTATTGTTAGTTAAAAAGTCGATTCCCCTGCGGTTAAAAATTCGGGTCCATCCCAGTTACTTAGACCTGATTGTCATAGGAACCTCGAAATCTTTGATATGATGGCCGAACAATGACTGTTGATTGTGTTTCCTTAGAAATAAGCTCTTCTTTATCATTTACTCGACACTTCTTTCAAAAAGTAAATGTATATTTTGGTACGAAACAGACAATCATGTTTTCCATACATAAAAAAAAAACACCAAAATGTACTGAGATTTTGAAAAAAATCTGGGTTCTCTATATTATAAACTTTCCTCGATGTTATATTTAAGAGGTTATATCCACATGCAAGTCAGGAAATGGCTTTTTGTGATTTTTTTCTGAAGAAACATTTTATTTAGTTAGATATTAGTGTATTTTAATGATCGGCAATTCATTTTGAAAAATTTTGGATTCCTTTGAACCCTCTAGCCGTACTCCAGGAACACCTGTAAAAAAGTGTCTGGCAGGGAGAAAGATTTTTTGCTTAAACTTAGCTCAAATGCAAAAACCAATAGGAAATATTATCGTTACTCTGAATGAATGTCGGTAATAAGGGAAGGGTTAGCCAAAATTTTGGTTTTTGACAAAATGGCGGCTTCCATAAAAAAAAATACGATCAAATTTATTATCAAAATCTTAAAAGTACCTCTAACCATTACTCTACAAATATAACTAATAAGATCGTGTGAAAATTTTAAGGCGAACGGTACAGCCGTTTCGGAGAAACCGATTAGTTGCTGTAGAACTTATAAAATTATTATTTATACTTCCAAGGTTGCATGGGCATGATGGTTCTAACTCATAAAGGATGATGAAATGACAGAATCTAAAGCCTTTTTATTGAGAAAATACTGTTTCTGAGGTTAGAATAGTGAGAGTCTATGCAGTCGGGCTCTGAAGACAAAAAGACAATATTCCTGTAGTGAACTGCAGTACTTGTTTTTGAATAGATGAAATGTGATTAGCTCCAATATTTTGATGTCTAAGATATGACACCAGCTTACTAAAATTTTTATGGTTTTAAATTGTTGCTTCATTTGAGAAATGCTGCTGAGGCAACAGACAATCTAACATTGCTTCTGTGGACTGAATAGGCAATTGAGAAGTAAAATCCTCTCTCGACAAACAAGAACCAAACGCTATAAGTCACTCATTATTCCCATTCTGTTGTATGGTGTAGAGGCATGGAACATGACAACATCTGTTGAGTCGACGTTAGAAGTTTTCTATAGAAAGGTTCTGCGGAAGATTTATGGTTTTTTGCGCATTGGCAAAGACGAATACCGCATTCGATGGAATTATAAGCTGTTCGAATACAAATTTAGCTGCTCGATGGTTCTTAGGTCGGCTTCCAATTGCGATTCTCGCCCGCCTTTGGACAGATAAATTCGGTTCCATTTGTTTTGCGAAATTTTGTTGATTAATGTTTGTAATCAACCAAACATTACATGGCTTCACGCAGTTCTCAAATCACTCATAGTCCTGGAGGACGAATTAATTATCCTTAAAACTCGTTTGTTCACGAAATTCTATACCTAATGATATTCTTACTTACCTTACCACCTCTAACTGATTAGTGAAAGTCCTACAATGCGGAACACAAAACACACACAGCTGCAACAATTAAGAGCGCTTTAATTAAATCAACTCCACAAAAGATTGTCCAGCGTAAATTCTTTGTATTCTTATCGGCAAACACCTTTTAATTAACTTCATTAATATACAAACAAACTACTTTATTTAATTAATAGAAAAATGCCTTGCATTCCTAATTCCTACACACACACACGCGAGCGCGCACACACGAGCGCAAACGAGTAAGTTAGAAGCATTCATATATTTTATGCAAATACCGTGGCTGCTCAGCCTGTTCGTGTTGTGGTTGTTGTTGTCGCCGTTGCAGTCCCAAAAGCACGATCACTCGATCGTTCGCTCCACTTGGCTAATCTCGGGTTAATATAGGGTGATTTTTTAAGAGCTTGATAACTTTTTTTTTAAAAAAAACGCATAAAATTTGCAAAATCTCAACGGTTCTTTATTTGAAACGTTAGATTGGTTCATGACATTTACTTTTTGAAGATAATTTCATTTAAATGTTGACCGCGGCTGCGTCTTAGGTGGTCCATTCGGAAAGTCCAATTTTGGGCAACTTTTTCGAGCATTTCGGCCGGAATAGCCCGAATTTCTTCGGAAATGTTGTCTTCCAAAGCTGGAATAGTTGCTGGCTTATTTCTGTAGACTTTAGACTTGACGTAGCCCCACAAAAAATAGTCTAAAGGCGTTAAATCGCATGATCTTGGTGGCCAACTTACGGGTCCATTTCTTGAGATGAATTGTTGTCCGAAGTTTTCCCTCAAAATGGCCATAGAATCGCGAGCTGTGTGGCATGTAGCGCCATCTTGTTGAAACCACATGTCAACCAAGTTCAGTTCTTCCATTTTTGGCAACAAAAAGTTTGTTAGCATCGAACGATAGCGATCGCCATTCACCGTAACGTTGCGTCCAACAGCATCTTTGAAAAAATACGGTCCAATGATTCCACCAGCGTACAAACCACACCAAACAGTGCATTTTTCGGGATGCATGGGCAGTTCTTGAACGGCTTCTGGTTGCTCTTCACCCCAAATGCGGCAATTTTGCTTATTTACGTAGCCATTCAACCAGAAATGAGCCTCATCGCTCATCGGACACGGACGCGAAACACATTTCGAACCGAACACTGATTTTGGTAATAAAATTCAATGATTTGCAAGCGTTGCTCGTTAGTAAGTCTATTCATGATGAAATGTCAAAGCATACTGAGCATCTTTCTCTTTGACACCATGTCTGACATCCCACGTGATCTGTCAAATACTACTGCATGAAAATCCTAACCTCAAAAAAATCACCCGTTACATGCAACAGTCAGCTCGCCTGATATGAGCAACATCCGAACACGCTTGAAAACTCGTGTTTGTGTGAATGATCGTGAATGGTTGTAGGCGTGTGTGTGTGCGGCTGTATCTTCGAAAGTTGTTGTAACAAAACTTAGCTTTTGAATGCTAATGTTTTTGTTGTTGTTTTTTTTGGTGAATGTTTGTTGCCTTTTTGTTTTTGTTTTGATTGCCGTATCTTTTCCGCTCCCCGTTACATACAACATTTTCTTCTTTCCTCATTTCGCTGCAGCAACAACAACAACAGCAATAGCAACAGCGGCGGTGGCAGCAGCAGCCGTGGCGTTGTGTGCGACAGGCTGCAGTTGTCGATCTACCGATTAAATCTTACATTCACGGTTTTTCTTCGCTCATAAACACAACTTGACGAACTTACGGCGCTTGGTTGTGCACTCCGAAACCGGTATTCGGTTAAAAAAGGTTTTGTTGCTTTTTTATGCTATTTGCTGCAAGTTGTTGGGCTATGTGTGTTTGTATGCACAGTCTTGATCAAAATAATAGCAGTATAAGAAAGCTTTAAAAATTAGCAGTATAATAACGGGTAGTTTAACTGGTTTTATTGCCTTAAAGTGTTTTAAAATTACAACAACAATTACAATAATGTTAAATTGCTCAGAAAATTCCAAAAAACCTCACTTCCTAATAAAATATAGAAATGGTGAATATCAAAGCGATCAATGACCAATTGAATTTTGGAACTAATATCGATTTTCTTTTCAAATTGTAATATAAAGTCTTCTTCGTAGGCTCGAAAATAGATGAAATAGAAGATAATTGAAAGTAGGCACCATTCTCATTCTCATTTTTTTTCTATATTTCCAAGAAATTCCTCGATTTACAAAAAAAAACATATATTAATAGGAATGAGCCTTGGAACTCCACAGCTCTATGAAATAATACTACATATGTATGTATATTCTCGTTTATCAACATGAGACGAGTTCTTTGAAAAGTTGGACCGTTAAGTATAAGAATTTTCAGAATGATTCCTGAAAGGGATTACCACAGATAAAAATACTCCTTTACGGGGGAAAAAGTTCTCTGCTTAAAATTTTCAGAAACTAGTCCCTAGACTCATCGATGCAACGCCACTAAAGAAGAAACAGAAGTCATTGGAATATATGATTTCATAACGTCTCCCAACGGAGTTCAAGATGCACACTAAACGATAGTTAGAAGGAGGTTTTCACAATTATGAGGTCCCCGAAACCGAAACTGTCCACTCTGTAGTATTCTTCAAAAATATTTCAATATACTATGATTTCATAAAGTCTTTTGACGGAGTTCAAGAGGCACACTAAACGATAATTAGAAAGAGGTTCCCGCAATAATCAGGTTCTCATAACTCATAACGGATCCGAATTTGTATTCGATCCAGTCTTTAGTATTCTTCAAAATTATTTCAAGAAATTTTAAAATCTAGCTGGAGCTCAATTGACAATAAGACTAGTGCAGATAGTACAGATAGTATGATGAATTACTTCTTTTCTATCCAATTTTTTAGGAATAATCAACTATGTATATTTTCTAATAGTACTGAACATCTTTCCATTTTACAAAATTCCAACACAGAATCCAGGATTTATTGGCAATGAAAACTTATATCTGTCGAAATACTGTACTGATTAGACAGGTTTGTTTTAAAGCACACAAACCTTTGTTAAACGAGATCTCGACACTTCGGGTATACCGAAGGAACTACCTGTCGTCGATATGTAAAAAAAAACTATCGGGAACTATCTAGGAGCGGTCTTTTTCAAAGCACAAAGACCTTAATCAATCGCTTTGTCGACACTTTGTGTATACCGTTTGGTTCCCTTTTTTCGTTGATATATGTACATAATCGGCCTACTGAGCGTACTATTGGCAACACTATCATCTATCTTGAGACACAGCATTTATTATTAGATAAGTCTCTCGACCTTTCCAAGCGACAACACTTCGCTCTAGGGCCTCTTGAAAAGTTCCAAGAAGATCCGACGTTTTCGAGCACAATTTTGTTCACCAAAGATTCAGCTGTCATTTCATCCAGAAAAAACAACGGTTTGGTCTGGTTTTTAGATCCGGTGGAATCATAGGTCTATATTTCTACAAAAATGAGAACGTAACCGTCAATGGACCACCGTCATCGCGCCATAACAATCGACTATTTGGTGCCTGAAATTGAAGCTCGTGATCTCGGCGACATTTGGTTTCAACAAGACGACCTCACTACCTACACATCGCATCAATCACTGGTTTTATTGAGAGCACACTTCGGTGAGCAGATAATTTCACGTTTTGGGGCGGTCGACAGGCCACCAAGATCGTGTGATGGCACACTGTTAGACTTTTTCTTGGCAGGGGGGGTTAAGTCTAAAGTCTCTGCAGATAATCCCGATTCAGGTCTTGGAGCAAATCATCGCCTGTTTCAATAATTTTTTCTGATTCACTTAAGAAATACGACAAAACACTCCCATTACTTTGCACCTAACTGCAGGCTTTAAGTATACATATGTATATGCGACTCTGCACTTAGCAGCCAGCACAAGTTCGCGTCTTTAGCGGCCAAACTGACTGTGAGAAAAGAAACTGTCTGTGTGCCTTTTAGCGTGCGCGAAGGGCGCTCGGCGTAAAAGGGAAATTCGTGAAATACTTGTTTATGTTGAGGGAATATTACTTTAAGCTTGTTGTTTGTTAGTTTAAGCCGCCTAAGCTTGGCCAATTTTAAGCATAAATATTTCATAAATTAGCCATAGCCAATGGAAAAGGCTAATTTGTTTAATTTTGTTTTTGTTTTTTTTTGTTTTTATTACTAACTTTTTTCTTTACACATTTTGTTTTATTAATTCGTAGAGTTAATAATTTGCCGTTGGTGTGGCGGAAAGTAAACAAAACTTCGTTTTTCTTCTCTGTGTGTGTGTGTGTAAACATTTGTTGCCCACGCCATAATGTGATGCCACTTGAACGCTGCCACACACACGCGCATTTATATGTATATACATGCCTCGAAGCCGATGTTTGTAATTGTTTACGTATGCAAAATAGCCGTGGAAGCTGGCGCCTAGGCCTAAAACAACAAATCAAAGCAATTTTCGCCAACATTCTTTTAACCTTTGTTCTGTTTGCCGAAGGAGTGAGTTCGTTCGTTTTATTTTGGGTGTGGGCGCATGCCAAGCATGAATGGAAATTTTCCAACCAAAAACACATCCATACACATACATATGTATAAGTGTGTGCGTTTGTTGGAAATTGCATTGCATCCCAACTATTCGCAAAGACGCAAATAGTTTTGTGTTCGCCCGAAAAGGCCAAAATTATTGAAAAGAAAATTAAATAATGTGTGCGCATTGATTGGAAGAAGAGCAAAATTTCCAGCATTTCATATTTTGACTTTGACTTTGACACACACACGATACACCACGCTTACCATACAAATCAAACATTTCTGACATGTTTTGTTGTTGCTGTTATTCGTTAGTGTCTTGAAATATGAGTTGGGTAAGGTTCGTTATTTTGCTTTTTTCTTTTTTTATTAATTTCTGACAAGTCACAGTATGGACAGCGCTTTCTGGGAGTAGATATGGATCTGTCGCATTTACACAAACGCACACACATACATGCACATTCAGGCAAGCAAACTTGCACGCTGCCTACAACAGTTTCGCCGTGAGTTCATGCTCCTCTTTAAGGTACAAATGGCATTATGTGAATTTTTGAATTGGCTCCCTGCGGCCCCGAAATCACCGTAAGGACATACATTGTATATATGAATAAAGTGTATTTCAACGGTGTTTTGTCAGCGGCATTTAATTACGTCAGGTTATTAAATATGTACCGATGACACAGGGGCTGATATATTGCTTTGCTACTTCTGCATGTGTGTGTGTGTATGTAGTACAGGTATGCATGGCCTTATGAATGTATATTAAGAAATATGTACATAATATTTATAAATATAAGTACACGTGTACCGTGATTGCATTAGGGTGCGCGCTTCACCAGTTTATATGGCAGCTAAGTATATATTAAAGTGTTTCGATCTGCACAATAATTTCAAATCGCTCACCGAATTTCGTGAAGATATCTCGTCAAATAAAAAAGTTTCCCATACAAGAAGTTGATTTTGATCGGCCCGTTTGTATGGCAGCTACATATATGCTATAGTGGTCCGATCTGAAGAAATTCTTCGAAGATTATATCGTTGCCTTGGACAATAATCCTTGGAAAATTTCGTGAAAATATCTTGTCAAATAAAAACAAATTCCATACAAGAAGACGATTTTAATAGGTCAATTTGTATGGCAGCTACATATACATACATATGTATATTATACATAGTGGTATGATATTTGCGATTCCAACAAACGAGCATGAACTTGTGAAGATAATGTCGTGTGCGAAATTTCAGTTCAATATCTCTAAAACTGGTCGACTCTAGGGCCGCTGACGTTTCCTACTGGGTGTTACAAATTCATGGCAAACTTCATATACCCTGTTCAGGGTATAAAAATTGCTTCAACAAAAAATACCGTGAAATAATAACATCTTCGAATTTACATATGTAAACCTTGAAAAGCTATGCCGCAGCTTAATTTACTTCGTCTTTCTGCGAAATTATTCAAATGCACTGAATTCATAAAGGCGTTAAGTGTTCACACCTACTATTTTTGCAAACAAATTATGTTAATATTGATAAATACTCGCTTAGCAATGATTTCAATCGAATTCGAAGTAATATCTCATAAGTAAATAAGCCACGAAGGTCCTAAACACTACTCAAATTAAATTTTTTTTACTGTAAAATTGATTCAGACCCGACGAAGATGCCACAATAGACCAAATACCTCTTTATTAATTAATATTTTACTAGGAAAAAGACACGCTATTATATTTCGAATAATCAAAACTGCATATTTTTTCTTTTGTTTTCTTATATGACTAATTCCGTATACAGACAAACTGGAACAGTTAGGCAATTGATAAAGCTTTTAGTTAGAAGTATAAAAAATTCTAAAAAAAAAGTTCAATTACAGAATATTTACTGTAAATTAATGAAAAATAATTTTAAAGTGTTGCCTACAATTAGGCGCTTTATTAAAATACACATAAGCTTTAAAGGTTTACATGGGTTTCACAGCTTCAAAAATCGATTTTTATTAACTTATTCAAATTCTATAACATCTCTCGAATATGGCATATGGATAGTAAAAATATCAACAGTCAAAAAATGCTTCGAGCATTCGACCCTCTAAACTAGAATACCACCTTAATGACAAGTTTAGCAAAGATTTGAACCAAAAACGCTTATTAATGAGAGTATGTAATACAAAAACATGAGAATATAAAGAAAGAAATCTTAAAGTTAAAGCATTTTTGAAAAGTTTAAATTTTAGTAAGCTTTCTTTTTTAAATTTAATATAGTGTTACAGATCACTTGCATCCTACAATGAATTTTAGCGCAAATGTTAGTAGCAAAGTCATCAACCAATCATGGTCCCAATAGAGGTTTAGAAAATATTTTGTATATTCAGTTTAAGTTTTAGTAAGCTTTCATTCTTTAATCTATATCAAAAACACATCATTTCTTCCTACAATAAATTTTAGTTCAAATGTTAGCATCGTGGACACACACCAATTAAATACGGCCGCAACAGAGTAATAAGCCTTAGCGCTATTCTATAGTCTTTTCTGAAATAAAATTACGGCTTTTTTATTGATTTTTTTTTTAATAAAAATTATACTTTTTAATAACATTATTTTATAATAATAAAAAAACAAAAACATTATATTACAAAAACAAAATAATTTTTAACAAAAAATATTTTTAATAAATTTTTTGCAAGAAAAGTTACAGCTTTAATAAAAATGACTTAATATTTTTTTTATATTTATTTTTTAATAACATTTTTTGCAATAAAATAATCTTAATACACATTAGTTTATAAAAAAAATCTTATCAATAAGAAATATTTTTGATACATTTTTTTCCAAGGAAAATTACAGCTTTAATAAAACTGCTTTAATATTTTTTTTTGGAAAAATAATCACTTTTCAGTGCAAATTTATTATTACAATTTTTCTCTATAAAAAAATCTTAAAAACATTATTTTGTAATAAAAAAATAACTTTTAAAACGAAAGATTTTGAATAAATATTTTTTGCAAAAAAAATTACAACTTTAAAAGAAAAGTCTTAATATTTTATCATAGAAACAATAATTTTCAATCCAACTTTTTTTATTAATATTTTTTTTAAATAAAAATTTAAAAACATTATTTTATAAAAAAAATAATTTTTAACCTTAAATATTTTTAATAATTTTTTTGCAAGAATAATTACATCTTTAATAAAAATGACTTACTAATTTTTTTATAGAATAATAATTTTTCAATAATACTTTTCATTAAAAATCTTAAAAACATTATTTTATAATAATTACAACTTTGATACAAATATCTTTTATTTATTTATTTTTTTTTGAATAATAATTTTTCAAAAACATTTTGTTTTGCAATAAATAATCTTAAAAAAAATATTTTATAATAAAAAAAACAATCTTTAACAAGAAATGTTAAAAAAAAAAATTTTTGCAAAAAAATTTCACACTTTGATATAAATGTCTTAATATTTTTTTATAAAAATAAAAAAAATAATTTTTAACAAGAAATATGTTTAAAGAACTTTTTTGCAAGAAAAATTACAACTTTGATAAAAATATGTTACTATTTTTTTTTTAATGAGAATTTTTCAATAATTGTTAACATTATTTTCAATAAAAAAAATTAATAACATTATTTTATGATGAAAAAAATTACAACAACAAATGTTTGTTTTAGTTTAACCTAACATCCCTGTTTCATGCCCAAAAAATAAGGTGACATTGTATTTTTTTTGAAAATTCTTTATTATTCTTCCAAATCAATTTCATCCCCTTCGAAGTAATCCCCTCCCGATGCAATGCACTTATGCTAACGGATTTTCCAATCTTCGAAACACTGGTTGTAGTCACTTTCCGGGATGGCCTTCAGTTCCGTCTTCGCTGCGGCTTGAATCTCCTCTATCGTATAAAAACGGTGTCCTCGGAGCGTTCTTTTGAGCTTGGTGAACAGCCAGAAGTCGCACGGCGCCAGCATTATCGTGTTGTAAAAACCAAGAATTGTCTTTCCATAATTCCGGCCTTTTTAGGCGGATAGCGTTACGCAAACAACGCATAATGTTCAAATAATATTCTTTGTTGACTGTTTGACCGGTTGGAAGGAATTCATAATGCCCAACACCACGATAATCGAAGAAGACAGTCAACATGACCTTAATTTTTGAGCGACTTTAGCGTAATTTTTTTGGTCTCGGCTCTCTTTTGGCTCGCTAAATCCAAGCCTTATCGCCAGTTATAATGCATTCCATTACACCCTGGTAGTCGGAAAGCATCGTTTCACACACTTCAACGCGACACCTTTTTTCCAAAAAATTCAATGTTTTTGGTACCAGTCGAGATTTGACGCGCTTGAGGCCCAAAACATCCTTCAAAATGGTATTGGCTGAGCCTTTCGATATGCCAACTTCATCAGCAAGGTCTGTAATTGTTAATCGACGGTTTTTCAACACCAAATCTTTGATTTGTTGAACGTGAGCTTCGTCGGTTTAGGTTGATGGTCACCCTGGACGCTCTTCGTCTTCGACACGTTTCCGGCCGGCTTGGAAGTGAGTTCCACTGTAAACATTTTTTTTTTAGACGTAGCCTCATCACCAAAGGCTTTCTGCACCATCCTCAACGTATCCGCAGCAGAAAATTTAATCCGTAAACAAAATTTAATGCAAATTCTTTGCTCAACAAATTTCGACATCACAAAAAACGAAAAACTCATTTTTAGCAGCTCACAAAACGACACGTATTTCAAACACTAATGAATATTTTGATATGAAATTTGACATAAATGTGACTGACAGTACTACCAACCTAAAAAAAAAAACATAATTTTCCAAATCCTTCGACGCGCGCAGTTTAAACTCAAATGTCACCTTTCTTTTTGGGCACATAGTATGTAAATTTCTCATATTATTAATAATACATACCACAGTATATAAATTTCTCATATTATTAATAGTACATACCACCCTAACATGCATACCTGTCTGCAAAGGCAGGAATAAATATAAGTTTGTATTTCCCAGCCATTTTTTTTTATTTTTATTTTTTATTTTTATTTTTTTATTGGAAAATATTAATAATTGTTAACTTTGTGAGCAACTACAATATGTATTTGTTGTTAATAGCTGTACATTCACTTGCATGTGCATATATGACATATGTACACGTGCACATAAGTACTGTAATCGATACCAAATGTTACGAATAATGACCGATATGAGCAGGCTCGTGCCTGTTGTTGGTCAATGATATTACTTTTTCAATAGCAATCCGAGTGCTTTTTACTGCACAAACACACACATACATGTATGGATATGCACATGCATGCATGTATTTATGGGAAAATATACACGTTCGTGTCTTTGTTAAAATAAAAATCAGTTCAATGCTCATTTTTAATTCATATTTCCAGCTCAGTGGTTTAACGTCTTCTCTTTTTTACCGTTAAATTTAATATTTTAAATAAACGGAAGGCTAATTTACCATTCTTTATGGAATTAATAGACAATTTGCTACATGTTTTAACACGTAGCTGCTTTTGACGGATGTTTGTAGGAATATATTTTTAGTGGTATACATACATACATATGTATGTATGATTGTAAATAGGTAGGTATATATACATATATATAATACATTGTGCATAATTATGGCATAAGTATCTAATGAGTAATTTAACATTAAATTTTTTCTAATTACTTTTCACATTTCTCACTTAATAAATTACCGTTATCTTTTAAATAGCAATCGAACGAATCCCAAATCCGATTACCAGTTATTTTCTTCTAATTACTTGCAATTGAAATTGAAATTTAGAATTTTACAAAAGTCGAAATTTTACATATGGAAACCGCTTTTTATTGTTGATAATTATACCTTTAACAGTGCAAATTAATCATATTGCCATGATGTTTGCAACATCTAAAAGCAAACTTCGGACCCCATAAAATATGTAACCAGCATCATGAGCTGAGTCAATTTAGCCATGCCACCTGTCTGTCCGACCGCCTTTCTAAATATGCGAACTAGTTCCTCAGTTTTTGAGGTTTCGGTTTGCCAACCGTCTTCTCTCGCCAAGAAGCTGCTCATTTATCAGAACCATCGATATCAGTCAACCATTGCTTATGACTCTCATACAAACTGAATGTTCGGATTGAAGTGCTTGTATGGAAATCTCTTGTATTTGACGAGATGGAGGTGGAGGTCTTTTCTTCCTCTGCTTCGGCTGGCGAGCACTGCTTCGAATACTCTTAGAGCTGGAGTGTTTTCACCCTAGCCAGCGTAGCTGTCTCGCTAAACTATGTCAATGGCGTCGTATATCTCATACAGCTCATCGTTCCATCGACTGCGGTATTCGCCGTTGTCAATGCGCAAAGGACCATAAATCTTCCGCAAAACCTTTCTCTCGAGAACTTGTAACGCCAACTCATCAGATGTTGTCATCTTCCATGCCTCTGCACCATACAGCAGAACGAAGATGATTGGTGACTTGAAGAGTTTGGTCTTTGTTCATCGAGACAGATTTTGTCTGGATTTTCTGCTTACGGGCCATGGGCCTCTGAATGCATTTTTGCATCAGAGGCACCTATCGGATACGTCGGGGTGTTTTTGTGGAGCGGGATTGGAAAATTGGTCGCATTTAATTGCGGAGTGCTCGATGTACTCGGACAATAGGGATTTGGGTGGTATGGGGATTAGCTGGACTGATGGACGATTAGGTGTTAGTGGTGTGATCTCCACTAGTCAGAATACCGAACAGTTAGGGTCGTTTCGGCTCAAATTATTTAAGCGTAGAAGGCGGTTAGCTGGAAATTAGGGTTCGTTTTTCTATGAGTGGTGTGCGTATGTAATGTACATATGTATGGGGTTCAACCCCTGGCCACCAGTCCAGAGCAGTATGGAAGCTTAACTGGTAGTAGCTTCGGCTACGAGGTCTGACCGGAGCAGGAGCACTTGGATGTAACACCAACCTGCTAAAGCGGACTGGCTCCTCGGGGAGTATCGTGGTGTTTGTGGTTGAAACCCAAATGCGGGAAGAACTGGCTTTGTCAGTTGAATGTGAAGTTGCATTGCAACCGGGTGCCGGACCCAAAGCACGGCAGAGGTTTTAGATGGGCCTCGAACCCTATCAAGGTGGTTGCTCAGCATTCTCAGGGCTTTGATCCGCTGTGCTTTTGAGCGCCGTGGGGTAAGGCTGTCGTCAGTAGGTACCCACGTTAAACTCACCGAACGTTGTCAACAGTGACGAGTGGTTTTGCCCTCCTTCACTACCCGACCCATTTGCTTCGCTTCCATATCCAATCTGGAAGATCTAGTCTAACAGCGCGGTTGTTGAGGCCAATGATATCAATATTAGCGGAGTATACCTTTGCACAATAGATATTAAGCATCAAATCTCAATTATTCGGTTTTAAATGGATTTCTTGTGAACAATATTTAATCAAGGCAGCCATGTTCCACGGTTGAGTCTTACTATGGCAGGCGGATCTCCGTAACCAGATGTTTATGCCGTCTCGGATTTTTATGCGGCCAATGGTTGTCAATCGGCAGCATTTCTCAAGAAATGCAAATGAATATGAAACTACTTTACTCGATAAAAAAATCTTTCTTTTATAGATCCACTTTATATTCTATATTCGCTTTATATGTCTAAATATATAGTTTATAAAAGGCTTGCGAGGGCAAAATTAGTGCATTCATAAAATAAATCTGTCAAATTCGTCTCAAATTATGCCAGAAAACATTTAATTTCAGAAATATGTATTAAAAAAATAAATCTTTGAATTACAATGAGTTAAGAAGTAATCGCGCTCCTAACCCGCTCTACTCAGCCGGTTCATATATCAAAGCCCCCCCTTTCCCTTTATTTTCATTCTGGCAGCTAACTTGTTTGCTGGAAAAAGTACAGGTGACATCTCACGCGCAACGACTTCATATCCGCACGCCCACCCACACCACGCCCAGCTGCTCGACATGCACACAAAAGCTTTTAATCCATTTGTTTATTTTTTAGATTGAAAGCAGACGAGATTTTCAGCTCAGCTCTTCTACTCAGCGTTAATCTCCGAAATGCGCTGGATGGCACTAAAAGTAAATAATTTCAATGCAAATGCTTTACAGTTGCTTTTATGCAAGTATATTTGTGTGTGTGTGTTGTTTTTGTTGTATTTGTAGCAAGTTGGCATTGTACCATACTATTTCGAATTAATAATATTGTGTTGTAATCGTCATTTCAAAATCAAATCATAATTTTTTGGCTGCAAGTCGAATGCTTTTCAAATGGTGTGCTGGTTGAAGTGGTGTGTAGTTAAGAATATATGGGTGGATGTGTGTATGTTAACAATTTTTATACCCTGAGCAGTGTATATTCTTATGTGTTATTTTTGCCACGAATTTCGTCTTTATTCCTGTGAATGCCATTATGTATGGAACTGGATTTCTCGATTTCGACGGTTTCCAAGCATAAATCGGCCGATATTGCTGCAATTTCACGTTCGATATTCGTACGAAGTCCATCAATCGAGGCTGTCTTGTTGGCATAGACCATAGGCTTGACGTAAGCCCACAAGAAAGAGTCCAACAGCGTCAAATCGCACGAGAAAGACGGCCAATTGACAATATCATCAACAATATTCTCGACACTACGGATACTTCGTCGTCTCACTGGCACGGGAAAATTTTGTTCTGTGGTTGTGGATTCAAATTTTTTCACTAGACGCTTCATTCTTGATCTTACAAAGTTGAAATTGAGGCTGACTCCGAATATCGCCGATCCAAATCAAGTCCTTGTATGGAAACTTTTTTATTTGACAATATATCTTCACGAAAATTGGCACAGATTATTGTCGAAAGCAGCGCTCCAATCTTCGCAAAAATTGCTCAAACAAATTATTCAGATCGGTTCACTATAACATGTAGCTGCCATACAAACTGATCGATCCAAATCAAGTCCTTGTATGGGAAACTTTTTTATTTGACAAGATATCTTCACGAAAATTGGCACAGATTATTGTCGAAAGCAGCGCTCCAATCTTCGCAAAAATTGTTCAAACAAATTATTCAGATCGGTTCACTATAACATATAGCTGCCATACAAACTGACTGATCCAAATCAAGTCCTTGTATGGAAAACTTTTTTATTTTACAATATATCTTCAAAAAATTGTTCAGATAGCACCACTATGGCATGTGCCGCTGAAGGGTATCATAGCTTTGGTGGGGCCGAAGTTAACGTTCTATAAATATTTTATGTGCAACATTGTTGGTATTTATTTATCTAAATATATGTATATGTACATTTTTTCTATATATGCATGTACATACATACTTATGTGCTCACATTGCCAGCACACATGTACACACACGCATAGAAATATGCTTAAAAAGCCATCACTTATGGACGATTATCTACATAAATAATCCGATCAAATTTCGTGCACAAATTGAATTTTCGGGCATTTAGATTCATAAATAAGTATGTACAAACACATATGTACATATGCATAAATATGTATGCATGTATGTAGACACATTCTTGTGGTTTTATGAGTTTTGATTTCGACTTGCCTTGTTGCCTGCTACAATTCGCCTTATGCTATGCATACACACCACAATACACTTATATACATATGTATATGCATACATACATACATACACATAAGCGCTTAGACATGCCGCACAACCAACAAATTACTACTTATAATCAAATGATATAATACATACATACATACATATATGTCTATAAACGTAGTTATGTAAGCCATGAGTGGCGCGTATTTACGAAGCAAAAAATCTTCCTTTACTTATTTATTAAGAAAAAAAAAACAAAAAATCAACGCCTAATCGTCGCTTCATGCACACTTGTTGCATGAAAGATATTTTCACATTGTTGATTTTCCGCTAGATTTATCCGTCAGAGCCCAGCTTTGCTGGCAGTCGTCATTTCGAGCCTCGTAAATCGTAAATATCATGTAGTAAAAGCACAGGGCCGCGACTTGTGGCATGCAACGCCAGCAATTTTACAATGTCAGAATTCGTTTAACACCAACCCAACCACAAATTTACATATGTCCATATTTACACACATACAAACACATACTGCCTAGTTTGTTGTGGCCATTCTTCCGCCGATCGCAGCGCGCTCCACTACATGCTATGATTTATAACTTATCAAAACATAGCGACAATACAAATATTTATACATAATAGGCGAGAAGTGTATGTATGTATGTATGTATGTTGGTGCGCTAGAGGTGCATAAAATGCCCATTCTACTTATTGGAGCATACACAGTTATGCGAGTGTGTGTGTGTGTGCACGCGTGTGAAGTCATTCCGGCTCCCTTTGGGTCTTTGCTTGGGACATTACTTAAGCTTGTGCTGTCATGACAAATTTACTTTGAATGAAAATTTGTCTGCCATGTTTGTATGTACATATGTATATACCTACTATTGTGACCGCTCACAGTGCCACGAGCGGGTATAGCGTGTAATTAATCTTCGAAAGAAATGCTCATCTTTCGATCTTCTGAGGTTAGGTTAGTTATTCAGAGTACGAGTCCAGCTGTGGCAAGCTCATGATCATAGATCATAAAAACATCAAAAAAAGTATATTTTGAGCAATTATTCTTTCTGAGTTATACTCGAGGGGCACCAAAATGCCTTCATTGTGGTTATTTCGGCTGAATTTATGATTCACTGGTAACAAAGATTGGACCAAGCCTAGATATCATTGTTAGTTCCACTTGGTGATGCAAATATCTCAGTCGGCGACCATATTTATATCCGTAACCTCGTCGGATGCCGATACTCCGTTGTGGGATCTTGCGAAATCCAATTAAGACACTAAAGACGAGCTAAATAGCGTTAGACATTTTTTCGTAAGGAAAAACTTTAGCCAGTTGGTTTACGTCTAAAGATTTCTCCACCTCGTTCATCATCCGTCTCTCGCTCTTTTTTTGCAACTCTGTCCTTCTAAGCTCTTTAGAGCTGTCGAGCTCCATTCTTCAACCAGGTTTCACACTTGTTGAGATCGTTTAAAGATTTCTCACTCCTTGTATATCAATCGTTTCTCACTCTTTCCTTCTGAGCTGTATCAGGACTATCGAACTCCATTGTACAACCACGTCTCCCGCCTGCTGAGATCGTATCATGTGCGGTACTATGTTTTCAGGGGTCAGTCGTTCTGCTAGAAGTTTCTCTACTACCTCTCATTCGTCTTTATAGCACGGCCATAATAAGAGTATGTCCGTAACATGCGTGTTCCTTCGCAGCATGGAAAGAGCAATCCATCGAAGTCTGCCTGTATATAAGAGTACTAGTCTTGGAAATCATGAATTTCGCACGCGTCCTTTTCTCTCCCAGAAGCTACTTAGTTGTCGGAATCACAGATCTAGGACCACTATAGATATAGCTGCCATACAAACTGATCTATCAAAATCAAGTTCTTGTATGGAAAACTTTTTTGTTTTACGAGATACATACGTATCTTCACGAAATTTGGCATAGGTTAATATTTGACACACCTCTACAATCTCCTTGAAGATTATTGAGATCAGATCACTATAGCATATATCTGCCGTACTTCACGAAATTTATCAATCTCCGAATATATTTATACCCTGAACAGGGTATATTAAGTTTGTCACGAAGTTTGTAGCACCCAGAAGGAAGGGTCGGCGACCCTATAAAATATATACATACATAAATGATCAGAATGAATGAGCTGAGTCGATTTAGCCATGTCCGTCTGTCTGTCTGTATATGTATACACGAACTAGTCCCTCAATTTTTAAGATATCGTTTTGAATTTTTGTAAACGTCATTTTCTCTCCAAGAAGCTGCTTATTTGTCCGAACGGCCGATATCGGACCACTATAACATATAGTTGCCATACAAACTGAACGAGCGGAATCAAGTTCTTATATGGAAAACTTTCACATTTGATCAAGATATATTCACGAAATTTGGTATGAATTATTTTCTACGGCAACAATGTAATTTCCGAAGAAATTGTTCAGATCAGATTACTATAGCATATAGCTGCCGTACAAACTGAATGATCGGAATCAAATGCTTGCATGGGAAACTTTCTCATTTGACGATATATCTTCACGAAATTTGGTATAGATTATTTTTTAAGATAACAATATAATCTCCAAAAAAATTGTTCAGAACGGATTACTATAGCATATAGCTTCCATATAAACTGAACACATAGTTACTAACATAAATGCACCTGTGAAGGATATTTAGCTTCGGTGCAACCGAAGTTAACGTTTTTTCTTGTTTTCACTACAAAATATTTTGTGTCGTTTTTCGTGCGCCAGCTCCACTGTGTGGTAGTTGAAGAATTTCCAAACAACTAAATTACTACGATTGGACGAAACGGAAATACGAGAGATAGAAAGCCGTCACTTTGGAGATTAAGTGAAGTGAATACCGACATATTTAAATAGCCACATTTGAATGATTTGTGCACCGACACACGCACACACCTTGGTGGATATACATATATTGATATAAGTAAGTATGTACTATGTGTATCTCAGTACTTATAGGATTATTTACCTTTGGCTATAGTGCGCTTGACTAGATAATAAAAAAAATTTCAGATTTCAGAATTGTAAACGCACTTAGACATTAAGTTATAAATTTTTGGGCTTTCTTTCGAGCGTTCTTGTTGCTTTCTGTCGCCATTCTTCATTTATTTCTCCTGCTTCATGCTTCCGCCTGTCGCACGCAGGCAACAAGCATATCACCTCAACTGCCTACTTACCTCAACCGACACCGATAACTCGCGGAACATGTCTTACGGACGGACGGACGAACGCAACAGAGTGTGTTTTATTATATTGTCATATTTTACAAGTGTATGTACATATGTGTGTGAGGTTGTGTGTTTGGTGTGTAAGAACTCATTTTACATGTGTTTATGCGTAATTTAGGGACTCGAAGTTTCAACATGCCATAAAATGGAATTTAATGTTCGCATTAAAAATGAAATATATGCACATGATTTATATTAGCACGCACACAAACATATACATACATACATATGTATGTATATACACTCATAGCATGCTCAGTCGCACAGTTATGCATACACAAATATGCACATATCTCTATTGTATATTCATTTAAAAATAATCACACCCACATTTCAGCGAACTATGCCATTATAATTCACGCACCTAAACTAAAATTTCGAGAAAAAAACAGAAAATTTTCAAATTAAAAACTCATATTTAGCAGCAACGCCCCGTACGCTTTTGATTTATGCGTTTCAAATCATTTCGCTGCACAGCTTCAAAGACTCCAAAACAAAAACAAAAACAACGCAACGTTTCTACGTTTGCGCTTGTGGCAACGGCGGAGAGCGAGTGGTCGACCGACGGTCGAGTGTGGCATTGCTGCTGCTTTTTTGCATTTGTTGTTGAATTTGTCTTTTTTTGTTTCTGTTATTGTTATTGTTTTTGTTCTTGTTATTGTTTTTGTTCTTGTTGTTATTGCATTTATTGTTGTTGTTGTTGTTATTGTTGTTTCCATCGTCATCATTGATTGTGTTTACTTGATTAGAGTGTGTGACGAGTGATTTTGATTGTATTATATTTGAAATTCTAAATCTGTTAGCGGATACCCAGCATTAGTAAATAATAACAATTATGTATATTTGTCTATAGCGAGAGCACACTTGAGCACACATCGCCGCTTGTGTGTATGTGGGTGTGGGTGTGCATCTATTTACATACAAACTGTAGTAATACAGAGCTAGGCACTACCGTGTGCACTGGAAATGAGAAAATAACACACCAACATCAACAACACTAACAAAAAAAAGTAGCAGAAAGCAACAACATCACAACACAACAAACAACACTAAATCTCTGACCATCTGTGTCTAATTCAAGTGTATCTTCACGGGCAGATAAGTGTATGCGTATGCTTGTGACAGTTATCTGCTTTCGAGTTCTCGGTCTCCATCAAAGCGCTACTCCAACGCACCAGCACTCCACCACCAGCCACATCACTACACTTTACTCATTCACTTATCACTCAAAACATGCCCTGCAAGAAAAATATAATTAATTTAATTTTAAGATATTTTTGTTTAGCACCAAACCTCCAACGCACCTATCGCATTGAACGTATAGTTATACTCAGACATCTTAAAAGGTTTAAATACGTAATCAACCTCTCAAGGGACAAACTCAGTCCGTTTGCCGCCTTCTAGACCGGCTCTGTAAGCTCAAGAAGCACTTTTATAACATGGGTCTAGCTTCTTGTGCGAATTGTCGGAGTCTGAAACTTCAGAACACCTGCTAAATGACTGCACAGTCTTAGGCATAAAGGCTCATGGATCCATGTTTCCAAATAGGGATCACATCAATATTTTGGGTCTAGATCAGCCGTAACTTATGAGAGGTCACAATAAACCTTAGGTTGAGGTGCAATCCTCATTTATTTATCTAATCTAATCTACACCACCATGACCGAGCTAACAGTTTTCAGAATCTATATAACATATGTACATACATTCTTACATATATGTATGTGTATTCAAAAAGTCTTATTCTAACTAACGGTTTATGGTGCAAACACTTTCTTTTTAAATTTACTTATAAAGGTCGAATTCGTTTTCAACCTTCTCTGAAGGAAAATGTAGTTTCGTAGCCAGGTTCGTCGTCAGTTGTTAAGTTAGGTTAGGTTAGGTCGTAGCTTTGAACCAAAATAGATGATTCTTTGTGTTACCCATGCATTCCTAAAGGTGGATCACCAGAACCTCTTAGATTGACGAAACGTTTTGTGCTTACCACAAATGTATTATTAAGGCGGTTAATATCAATCCGAGCCACTTCGCTAGGTTGTCATGCACTTGGTCCTTCCATTCCACCCATGAGTCTTTAGTCGAAGGAGCACTTGCTTCCATTGTTCGCCCATGAGTCTCGAGTCGAAGTTGCTTTTCGCTGTAGCATCATCTTCCTTGCAAATCAATGTCGTCGTAGAACTCCTTCAGTTCGTGTTACCACACTCTTCGATATTCATCGCCCCCGAGTATGGTCCCATAAATTTTGCGAAGAACAGTTCTCTCGAATATTCTAAGTGCTTTCTTATCTCAGTTTGTCGTCGTTCATGAACTGGAATAATTAGAAACTTTTAGAGCGTAATTTTAGTTCGTTGAGATATTCTAATTGCTAGTACTGGGATTCTAAATCTGAGTTCTGCTTCTCAATTACTTTTCCTTTTTATTTCTCAAGGCTGACAGCTCTGTTGTAAAGGTCTATGGTGTCAAATTCATCTGAATACTCCTGAGTAAAGTTAAATTAGTAGTTAAATTTACATCTGCATATACTCCTTAAGTACATTAGTACGATCCATGAGTTCCCCAACCTTTGGACAGCTTGAGACTTCCTTTCCCAGTTCGATTTTCACACAGTACCTACTGAGTAGTTTCTGTGTGGAGTATTTGCCGATCTTCCTACCAACCGCACATTTAAAGTATTCGCGATGCTGCCCTGCATTTTTGAATATTCCCGTTGTACGAGTGCCCCGACAAGTGACAGTTCAGTTCAGTGCGGTTCAGCACAGTTCAGCATGCGTTGGCTCTGGAATGCCAACAAATTTAATATCCAACTGTTTTGATTGCGGTAGCGGTATTCCCACTTTAAGAACATACCTATATATACACACACACACATTTGGAGTATGCCTATACAAACATACATAAGTACATCTATGTGATCATTTGAATATTTGGTTTGATGTGTTGTCCGGGCATCAATGCACCAAGGCATATGAATACAAACACACACACGCACAGTCTCCTATTGCACTGCACTAGAAGTCCCTGCACTTAGGCGTACAGACAACTGCAGCAATAACAACAACAACAAATAGGAGTATATAGGGGAAAGATACGTCAACTCGCGAGTTTGTCCGATTACTGTCGAGGTGGTGCTCGTTATCTTAATTTTGTTGTTGATGAACTCCGTGTGCCTCAAGTGTTATGAATGTCTTGCTATTGCTTCACTTCTTTTTTGTTGTTGCATTGTACGTGCTGCTTGTTCCTCTTCTACTTCTTGGCATTTCAGTGCAATAATGTCGCCATGATGAACTCAACTCGCATGCAACTCTACCTACATATACATATGTACATACATAAGTATATGTATATGTATGCTAATGTATATATGTATGTGTGTAGTATCATGCACTTACTTTCATTTATCTTTGTTTACCATTTAGTTTGACGGAAAAATGTCAAGTAGGTAGTAAGCGACAAAAGAATGTGATGAAATGTCTAATACTCATTAGACCGAAGTGCCGAAGTGTTTATGCGTCTATATGCGTGAAGTATGGTAAAGTGTAGCGACTGCGAAGCACTGCCATTTGAAAGTGGAAAACGTAAGTACATACTTATGTGAGTTCGCAAAATGAAGAAAGATTTTTTGGAAATCAAGAAAAAGTGTCGGTTCTGAATGCTTTTAGGCGTTGTCATGCTGACCATTAAGTGTGATAAACTGTTCGGACGTTAGATCGAATCCAAAATGAAGATTAAATGATGGCTTCTATATGAAACAAATTGCACAAAAAAATTTTGACGGTAATAGATCAAAAAACATTCCTGAAGTAATTTCGAGGAATGGTGCCCAGTTCACAGTCCTTGACAGGGAAAAAATCCGGTTCCATTCCAGTTACTTAAACTCGACTGTAGTGGGAATGCTAGAAGCCTTTTCGGTTATGGAGCCTAGTGCAGGTTACCTCGTTCCACGTTCGGGTTGACTGTAAGCAAAGCTAAGCCATGCACGGTTCATCTTCACTGAAGGTTTCACGTCAAATAATTTTCACGAATCTTCAACACATTGACTCCGATATATCGAATACAAGTAAATTGTGAACATTCTTTAAGATCTGAGGACAGGAAGTAGTCGCTAGGGCCAGATCTGGAGAACACGTTGTACGAGGAAGCATTTCGAAGCAATTCAAGGGCTTCTCTTGTAAGCAAAGCTAAGCCATGTCTGGTTCATCCTCACTGAAGATTTTACTTTACATACTCTTACCCTTAATACTTTGTAATAGTCGTGGATTCATCGTCTGCAATCCACTCAGATGACTGTCGATTGGACGTGGGAGTTAAATGAAGAATCCATGTTTCATCTGGTTCAAGTCAGGCGAAGGCCTCTTCAATTGACCTGTTACATCGTGAAACACTTTTAATTCCTTCCAAAAATTTGTAGAAAAAATTAACTAAAAGGCAAATAAAATTGCCAGGGATGAATACACACCACTGATTTCATTAATCTTGACATAAATTTCGGTTTTTCTTGACTCTTCGATCTGTTCCAATCCATTGTAAGTTTTATCGGAGTACATTCCTGTCTTTGCTTTGGTATTGATGATTCAACTATCAAATCAAAAGACATAAATAAATGGAAATCTTAAAAGCATCCCTTGGTATCTCTCGGTCAAATATAGCACAATGAAATTAACTAGGGCCACCTTCGGTCCGGCGTTTCTCCAGCTGCTTTGTCAATCAACAACCAAGGCCTCTCCCGAGTAGATAGGCTACTGGTGTCATAATAAACACATAATATGTCGAGCTTGGGACAGTTCATAAAAGAGCGCTAACTTTTAGGGAACCGTCTATACGAAAACTCAGCAAGAGCATCACTGAAATACCCTAGCTAAATCGGTGACCTCAACTTTAGGCTAAATATCGAAGAAGTGGAAAATCCTCTACGAAATACAACTCGCCAGCCTCCTTTCAAGGTTATCGCTTTTTACGGCTTAGAGTAGTGACTTATCACGAAATATTATGCATTATCTTAAGTCCCTTCCTTTAAGTTTCAAAAAATCGTAAACGTCGCCAACATTTCTGTGACTAAATACAAATTCTTTGGGTCTCTCTGTGTACTGCTCAGCCAATAAATAATCTTCGATAAACTCAATTGATTTCCGTCTCATTTCCAATCAACCACTTAACCTAAATTGAAGTAGTTTTATAAAATATTTGTGTCATGATTCCATAAAATATGCCTTATCATCAGCTTACAGAAGTAACGGTACCAAACAAATGTAGATTGTGTGCTGCACTCGGCTCATCAACTGTCAATGATTGTAAATATTTGTCCAATGTTTTGATGACGTAGCAAAAGTATATAGACTCTATTTTTCATAAATTTATTGATCTGTCATTCGCAAACAATATGTCAATTGCAATCAGCTGTTTGTCATTAAGAAGAAAGACACACGCACACACAAGCGCGTCGGCATAAAGCTGTGACAGTGGCACATCCGGTGTGAAAAGATCTTCGCTCGATTTTTCTTTGCATTGTTGTTGTTGTGTAAATGTGTATGTTTGTATATTAGTGAACACTGAACAAAGTATATTAAGTTTGCCATGAAGTTTGTAACACCCGTAAGGAACTGGAGGAGATCTTACAGGTATTATATTTAAACGATCAGCGTGACGAGCTGAGTCCGGTTCTCAGAGACTAGGTCTAGAGAACTAGTCGCTCTGTTTTTTGAGATATCGTTCTGAACATGTTCGCTCACCTGTTCTCTAAGAAGCTGCTCTTTTGCCGGATCTGTGGATATCGGACCACTAAAGCATAAAGCTTTCATACAAACTGACCGATCGAAATGAAGTTCTTGTATGGAAAACTATTTTATTAGACGAGATATCTTCACGAAATTTGACATAGATTACTTTTCAAGGAAGCAGTACAATCTCAGAAGACATCTTTTAGATGGGACCACTATAGCATATAGCTGCCATACAAACTGACCGATCAAAATCAACTTCTTGTATAGAAACCTTTTTTTCACTTATGAAGGGTGTACGGTAGGGTGGGTCGATTCCGGACTTTTTTCGATTCGGGATTTCTAATAGTGCGGAAAAGTTGCCTTAGTACTTCCTGACTCCAATGCAACTTTTTGTTTTGAGATCGGATTGCATCTTAAACCCCAACTCTAGGCCTTTCGGAAATTCGCCTAAAATCGTGAAATTGTCTACCTAGCGCCTGAAATACGCATCTCAGGGCAAAATGTATAAAACAAAAGTTATTTGTCACGTCATTTGCTACCGAAATGGTGATCATGACCGTAGGATGAACCGTTCCCGAGATACGAGCGAAAATGCGGCGCGCCGCAGCGCAAGGTGAAAATCGGCTTGCGGCCACACTTGACGTTGATTTCGCCGAGTGCTATCACTCACATTCATTCACCTACGCCAAAGGAATCACTCACATTCATTCACCTACGCCAAAGGACACGTTCGGATAGGTCTCCACATAAATATTTTTTCATCGAGTTTCTTCACTCTTGTCGTTGATTTCGCCGAGTGCTATCACTTATGTATATTCTCTCAACAGAACATAGAACTCAAAATGTCTGTATCTAAATTTAAATTTAGACAGAAATGTCCTGTGTTTGGCATATATCCGTACAATCTCTCTGAGTCCCAGTTACCTACTTACCAGGATGTTCTTTTGTGTTATCAGTTTGAAAGATTTCGTATAGGGTGACTCCGAGGCGACAACTATGAACCTAGGAGTAAAGAGGTTACAGAAATAGTTGCAAAAAAGGTTGAAAATACTTTCAAAAAGTCATCTATTCCGATAGTTTCACACACCAGAGTTGTACAAATGCTCACCACATACCATAAGAAATTTCTGACTCTTAAACAAATGTTTTTAAGGAACCCAATAGGTTTGAGCTCTGAAAGAGACGACTTTGTCTCTTCTGCCGGAAAATTATTTGACATCGCTGCTTGTTAATGCATTTATTTTTCTTCTTGAACTTGCCCAAAGGAAAGGAAAGTTTCTATCAATGAACAACCATTTCTCTTGGACCAGAGAACCAGAAGAATTGGTCGCATTGGAAGTGTTGATCTACCTGAAACAAAAAAGATTACAAAGAAAAATGAACGTAAAGAAAAGCTTTCAAATCGTCATTCAACATCTACACTTACCAGAAAAGTATCAGCTAAAACACGTGACCATTCAGATCAGCCAGACTCTCATATAGACGACAACAATGTAGGTGCGTCGCACATGGATTCTTCCAAAAACGATGCTGATGATGAATTTTCTCTTCCATCTTCTAAAACCAAACAAAACACACTAGTATTAGAACACACTGCTTTAGCTGCCCAAAGATTTGGAGTAAGTGATAGAGCAGCGGCTTTGATTGTTTCATCTGCTTTCTTGGATGCCAAAAAAGCAGGTTTGATAACAGAGGATCAGGATAGCTTTGTCACTGACAAATACAAGATTAGTCGGGCAAAAAAAAGTGTTGGAGTTAAGCTCCAAAACACCGAAAGTATTGACTCTGTATATGGGCTGTATTTTGACGGCTGCAAAGACAATACACTTACACAAGTCAGCGAAGGTGAAAAGTACTACCGCGACACTGTCAAAGAGGAACATACATATGTATTTCTCTTATAGCGGAGCCTGGTTGTCATTACTTTGGCCACGTCACCTCTCCTTCCGGGTCAGCTGAGGATGAGACGCAAGCTATATGGCAACATTTACAAGACAATTCAGTTGATGTGGAACATCTAGAAGTTGTCGGTGCTGATGGCACCAACACGAACACAGGTTGGAAAGGTGGAATCGTTCGGAAGAAAGAATAGGTAGGCCATTACAGTGGGTTGTTTGTCTTCTACATTTCAACGAACTTCCATTTCGTGCTCTTTTCGAACACATAGATGGTGTCTCAAAGAGTCCAAATACATTCTCTGGCGACATAGGTAAACTGCTCCCTGATTGTGAGAAGTTGCCTGTTGTCAAATTTGAAAGTTTTCCATCCTGCCAATTACCTTCTGAGGTTATTAATCCGACCCAACTTAGCACAGACCAAGCTTATCTCTATAAAATATCAGAAGCTGTTATTTCCGGTCAATGTTCCTCAGATTTAGCGTCGATGCATCCAGGTAACATGTGCAAATCTCGCTGGCTCACCTGTGCAAATAGAATTCTGAGATTATACATTTCTACTGACAAACCAACAAAGGAAATAAAGATTTTGGTCAAGTACATACTTACAGTTTACTCACCTTTGTGGTTCTCAATAAGATTCAACAGTTCAATCAAAGATGGCTCGCGCCATCTCTATGCTGCAATTCAAAGGTCGAGATACTTACCTACTAAACTGCGCAAGGTTGTCGATTCATCCATTCAACAGAATGCTTTCTTTGCTCTTCCAGAAAACATTCTCCTTAGTATGATGACTGACGAACGGATAGAAGTCAGAAAGTTGGCCCTTGACCGTCTTCTGGCAGCCGAGAAGCAGAGTCTGACTCTGTAAATTGAAGGGTTAGATGTAATAAAGTGACAAAGCTGAATTTCAAAGCTAATAATTATTACGATATGATTAACTGGAAGACTATTACCTTGACTGTTCCACCAGTTCTTTGTTCAGTTTCTAACGAAGAACTCATAAAAGGGCTGCCGGGAGACACTGCAGAGGTATGGAAATTTAGTGAATTCCCCTCTCACACCGTGGCAGTCCAGAGAACCGTCAAACTGGTGACAGAAGCAGCTTCTAAAGTTATTGGCCCCCAATCTCGTGATCGTTTTATACGCTCTACACTGAAATCTAGGCAACAAGTGCCAAAGTTTAGTACAAAATCTGATTTTATCAATATATTTGACACGGATTCAGATTAAAACAAGCCTGACATATGGTTGGTTGGTTGGGTTGGGCTGGGGAGGAACTCGAAGAGCAGCCACCTCCACGCGGTGGGTTCTGGGTGACCAATACAGGTTAGCTGAAAGCTGCAACAATTTTCACCTTGCGCTGGGAACGGTTCGTCCTACGGCCATGATCACGTATACCATTTCGGTAGCAAATGACGTGACAAATAACTTTTGTTTTATACATTTTGCCATAAGATGCGTATTTCAGGCGCTAGGTAGACAATTTCACGATTTTAGGCGAATTTCCGAAATTTCAAGGCCGGAGTTGGGTTTGAAGATGCAATCCGATCTCAAAACAAAAAGTTGCATTGGAATCAGGAAGTACTAAGGCAACTTTTCCGCACTATTAGAAATCCCGAATCGAAAAAAGTTCGGAATCGACCCACCCTAGTGTACGATGCCACGTTTTCTGTTCTTTATACATACATACATACATATATGTACAGTGGTGGCCATAACATATGCAACTAATACATTAGTTTAGAAAAAGTGTATATATTTTACCAATAACCTTTACAGACCGTCGACTGAATATAAAATTATCAAAATTTGGTATTTTTACTTTTATTTAACGTTTTTAAACAGAAAAATTTCATTCATAAAAAAAGAAATATGAATACCATTTTGGTTTCAACTCTAAAATTACGTGGACAAAACATATGCAACTTTTTGGAAACAATGGTAAATAATGGGTTTTACTAATATTTTGATCCAAATCCATAGTTTTTTTTTACTTCCGCACATCTTGTCGTGATTGACACATTTAAATTATCTACGATTTTCATCAGAATCGATTTCCAAGCTTCTTGAAGTCTTTTAAAGAGTTCATCGCTATTTTTAAGGATAGTCATATCTATGCGCCTGTTAACCAGCTCCGTTAAGTTTATAATAGGGTTGAGATCTGAGGGCTGTGGTAGCCTTTCCATAACATTAACGTTTTGCTTCAAACCAAGACTTGATACTACTTTAGCCGTGTGATTTGGGTCATTGTCCAGTTGGGAGTCTGAACCGAATGGCATTTCCCACCCAGCATAGTGCAGCATTATACTCTCTAAAATACATTTGAAGTCGTATTGATTCAAAATTCCATTAATCTTATACAATTGGCTCAATTCCGTTAGCAGAAAAGCAGCCCCACACCATTACATTTCATCCACCATGCCTTACTGCTATGTTGCAATAACGAAGTTCATATTTTTTATTTACTGCCCTTCGCACATAAGACTTTCCATCACTTCCTATTAAGTTAAATTTTGATTCATCACTGAATATAACCTTTTTCCATTTAATAATTGGCCAACTTAGATGTCCTTTAGCGAATTTCAAACGCTTGGCTTTTTTTCCCGAAACCATCGGTTTGTACGAGGGACGACCACTTCTTCGGGAAGCTTCTAAGAGGCGCCTACGCACACTTTTTGTGTATATTTGCAAATATAAATCTTTAATTATTTGTGATGAGACAATTTCAATATCTTTTTCGGTAGTTGCACTATTGAATTGTCTGTCTTTGGCTCCTTTAGCGAACGCGACCGCCTCGGTTTATAACAAAAACTTCTTTTGTTGTAACGATTTTTTTTACTATTCGTGAAATTGTGCTTTTGTGCATTTCATATTTTGTAGCAATGCTGTTTTGTGCCATTCCTTTCTCAAAATCAGAAAGAATTCTCTTCCAAAGTTCATTTCCAAAATTGTTTCCTGCCATTTTCAATAAAACAAAAACCACGTTTCTTTGGCAGAATTAACAAAAGAATTAATTTACAAAAACTAACGATATTGAATTATTTATAACGTGGAAGCACAATAGTAACGGAAAAATACCGCTATAATAGTGTTACTTGAACTCAAACTCGGAGTTGCATATGTTTTGTCCACTTAATTTTAGAGTTGAAACCAAAATGGTATTCTTATTTCTTTTTTTATGAATGAAATTTTTTTGTTTAAAAACGCTAAATAAAAGTAAAATTACCAAATTTTAATAATTTCATATTCAATCAACGGTCTGTAAAGGTTATTGGTAAAATATATACACTTTTTCTAAACTAATGTATTAGTTGCATATGTTATGGCCACCACTGTATGTGATAATCTATGCTTTTTTATTTGCTCAAGAAGTTGCTGATATCATCCATCTAGATTTCGTCGAAAAATACCATTTCTTCGTAGAGCAATTAAAGTTATTATTTAAAATATGCATTATCAAATTAATTGAAAGATTTATTTTCGCTTGCCACTGGTACGGATTTTTCCGCTTTTGTTGTTGCTTTTGCTCTTTAGCAAACAATTTTCATATTTACGTTCTTTAGTATAACGTGAGAAACGATGGGCTGAATGTCACTCACTGTCAAGCTGCTGTCAGTCATCAAATTAATAATTGAAACAATTAACTCCCTAGACAAGCAGTTCTAGTTGCCTTTTTTTTGCTCTTGAATTGAAGTTAAACAGATTGAAAGATTGAAGCTGCTGGTCGCGATGGGTTATTACGTTGATGGTTGGCCCGTTAGCTTTCTAAATGGCTGCCAGCCTTGCCCACGTTCACCGCATTCCACTTCAACTACCCATTTTACAGACACACATATGTACATACTTAAAATTGGTATATGTATGTATGTGTGTGTGGCTGATACTTCTTTGCTTGTCAATTTACAAATTGTGTTGTCTTAAGCATCAATTAGACGCGATCACCCTTGAAAAATGTTTAAAGAGCGCAGTTATAAATGCAGTAGCCCAAACTCACACACTCATACATATGCACATATGTACATATGTACACTTTCATATTAATGTACATATATAATTGTTAAAAAGTGCTTACATTTGTGTGAGTATGTGTAATTGATTTAAATAATTGAGTGCATCACATGTACAATAGGTTTACTGTTATACGGTTTTATGGAAAAGCGATGCTGCAATGATAAGATTCAGAGAATGCAACAAAGCAGAGTCGCTTTTTATCTTGTTTGCGGAGAACTTTGAGCACATAAATTATACTCTTAGCAAATATACAGTAGCGTGCATAAAATGTGATAGCTGCATTATCTAATGTAAATAATTTTGGTTTGTATAAGCATTTGGTAAATATTTTACATGTATGGTATATAGCCACTTCAGATTTTATTTGCTCGCAAGAGGGAGTTTTGCTGGTAAATAATTTGAAAAAAAAAATATTAAACTCTAAGTTAATGTTAACCTTGTTTGAGGCAAGAATACTCTTTAAGGGGTTAGGGGTAGACAGAGGCACGAAAAAATTAGAATTTTCAGTATTTTTTTTTGCTATTAAATCGCGTTATTTTACAAAAGTAGTAATATGGCATTATTGTAGAAAGTGTTAACTTGAAGTCATGAAAATTTCAAAAAAAAAAAAAAAAAAATTTAATTTCCAAAGTTATAGTTGTTTGTGTTGACCCAGTTTCAAAAAAAGGTATTTGCGGTGACAACCATAAGTCCTTGGAGATTCATCTAAAATCAATCGGACAAAAAAAAATATAGTTTTATAAATACATAGATACTCCTGGGCCTGAAAAAAGTTTCATACTAGCGCTGTGAAGTGCCCGAGCACTCTTTGTTATTTGTCGAATAACTCAAAAACTAATTGTCGGATCAACGTGAAATTTTCAGAGAATATTTTTTAGATAATATAATTAACGAAAATGCAAAAAATGCATACATATTTAATCTGAAAATCCAAGACTCTATGTTCAAATAGACACTGTGGGAAAATATATGCTTACTTTTTAAATTAGAGACCATAGGTTTTGGTTTTTCGGCGAAAAACTGCAACAAGAAATTTTCAAAGACTTCTCTTGAAGCCAACTTTACTCCATTAAGGGAGCTCTGCATTGACCGAAACAAATGGTAATCCGATGGTGCGAGGCCAGGGCTATATGGTAGATGCATTAAAACTATCCAGCCAAGCTCTCCCAGTTTTTGCCGAGTCATCAAAGATGTGTGTGGCCTAGCGTTGTCCTGATGGAAGACGAAGCCTTTTCTGTTGATCAGTTCTGGCCATTTTTTCAATTGCTTGCTTCAATCTCATCAGTTGCTGAGAGTAAAATGTAGAATAAATCGTGCGATCAGGTTGGAGCAGCTCATAATGGCTGATTCCTTTCAAATCACACCAAACACTCAGTATAACCTTTCATGGCGTCAATCCTTGCTTTGCGACCATTTGTTGAGCTTCACCACGCTTGGACCATGATCTTTTTCGCACATTATTGTCGTATCCACTTTTTGTCTCCTGTTACCATTCGCTTCAGAAATGGTTCCATTTCATTTCGTTTCAGCAAAGTATTGCAGATGTTAATTCGGTCCATTAAATTTTTCACAGACAATTCAGGTGGTACCCGATATGTCGACCAGAGCGAGGTGAATCTTTCACATCGAAATTTCCAAAACGGAAGCGGGCGAACCATTGTTGTACTACACGAACTGATACACCATCCTCTCCGCAAACTTCACAAGTTTTATTGGTTTCTTATGTGGCACTCTTCCCTTTTTTATAGAAAAAATTTAAAATATAGCGAATTTTTTTATTATTTTCACTCATTTTTGAACAGCTGTAACTATTTTCCAACTTCCCGGAAAAAAAATCTCACTTTTCCAACACTTTGAGTGCACTCATTTTGTCTATTGACAAAATACGAAAAGACTTTTCGACTACCCAATAGTTTCGGTTCAACCGATGTTAACTTTTTTGTTGTTTTTTTCTTAAGAAAAGAGAGCTCCAGCATAGCCAACAAAAAATTTAATAAATCGAAGACGTCTTGTATTTTTTTCATATCCACAAATATGTCACATGTTCAATTCCAAGTAAAATATGCAACACCACTGTACATCCGTACCGTTATTTGCGTTATTTGTCAAACACGTTCAAATACATTGCGCGGCACTTGAAGCAAAAGCAGCACACAAGAAAACACAAGTGCATTTTTAATTGCAACCCACCACTTTGCCACCCACTTTAGACTCGGCAACGCTTATTGTCTGCTAACAGCCGACGCCGAAGAGGTCCTTGAGTGAAACATATGAATTTGTCAGCCCGGTTAACTTAATTTCAAACGTACCTGAGGCTATTTGACGCATACCTCGTTACCTTATCTGCGAACAAGCAACAAGCTGATATGCGGCATTGTAAAATAAAATCTATACACACATACAAACATACATGCAACACGTACACGTGCACCCATACATGCCACATATAGTATATACACATGCACCCATACTTGCATATAATTGTTTGTAGGCATTATTGCAACATGTTCATTAACTTTGTTACTCTCTTTGCACTCTTTACTTGCAGGCAACCAACTTGCTGCCGAGGATTATAAACGTTGTAGTAAAATTTGTTGTTCTTGTTGTTGTTGCTTATGGAATTGTGGCACAACTACCTAAAACAGCTGCCGCATCGCACGGCAAATGCACAGCATAACACGCACACACACAGAGTCGCCGCAGCAACAATAAGATAGTAAGGAAGCAATGCAACAACAGCAGCAACGCAGCGCGCGTGCATTTATTATTATCTGCTCGCATTGAATTACAATACAAATGTACATCCGCTACCTACAGGTCGGCAATCTGTAGATTTGTAGCACACAGCGCAACGTTGACCTTTCATTTTATTTTTTTTCTTGCTTTTGGTGTTATTTTTATACCCTACACAAGGAATATTAAATTTCACGCAAAGTTTATAGCAACCAGCAGGCAACGTCGAATATATAAAGTATACCCATAAAGTATATCGTCACCTGAAATGCAAAATAACGTAACAACATTTTCAGAAATTTACGGTGGCATGAATGAAACACGAAATAAAATTTAACAAGAGTGAAAAAAATGTTAATATTGGTTAAAATTGGTTTATATCTGAGCGCAGAACCTGAAAATGTTGGACATATGTCGTATTATGTATGTATGTAATTTGAAGTAGTGAATCGCAATTAATAAGACACTCAATTTTAAAATTTTGATGATACGTTATTTTACATTTCAGGTGACGATATGTATATCATATCCGTCTGGCTGTCTGTCTATATATACACGATATTAAAGACAGTTTTAAAGACGAACTGCCCACTGCAAATCAAGTTCTTGTATGGCAAACTTTTTTATTTGTTGAGGCATCTTCATGAAGTTTAGCACAGATAATTGTCCAAGGCAATGCTACAATCTCCGATCATATTACGTATTTAGATCGGCTCCATGTAGCATATATGTAGCTGCCATACAAACCGAACGATCAAAATCTTATATGAAAAACTTTTTTATTTGTCGAAATACCGTCACGAAATTCAATACAGATTATTATCCGAAGCAACGCTACAAACTCCATTCAAATCGGATCACTGTATAGTATAGCTGTCATACAAACTGAACGATCCAAATCAAGTTCTTCTATGGAAACCTGTTTTATTTGTCGAGATATCTTCACGAAATTCGGTATAGATTCTTATCCGAAGCAATGCTACAAACTCCGAACAAATTGTTCAGATGGGGCCACTATAACATACAAACTTCTTGTATAGAAAACTTTTTCATTTGACAAGTTATCTCCGAAGAAATTGTTTTGATCGGACCATTATAACATACATATATGTAGCTACCATACAAACTGACTCTTCAAAATCAATATAAACATCTTTTATACTCTTTTATGCTATAAGAAAAGCACCTGTGTAGGGTATCACTGCACTGCAGTCTTAGCTAACTTTTTTTTCTTCTCTTCCCTTTTGGCAGAGTGCATGTCTCTTCCTCTGCATGCTACATATGTATGTAATAGAAATACTCCGTGCAGCAAAGTGGTTGGTTGTCTTCTGCGCCTACCGTCAACTGTGAGGAAATTATCAACCACCAAATGCACACTCGTGCATAGTGTTGTGTGTTTGTTAATTTTCTTTTTTGTTTTTGTATTTTATTTTAATTTTTGGTGCACATCAATAACAGCAATTGCAACTCTACTCTCCACACACAGGCGGCAGACAGTGTTCATTGCAAGGCAACGCCATTAAGACGTACACGAAGCAAATTGGTCGTGAATGCCGGTATGACGAAGTTACGTGTATAAATGAGTGAAGCGAAAGTAACTAAAAATAATGAAACAAACGCAAATGGGAATTTAAAGTAAATAAGTAATTTGAAAGACACACGAAGTTGAGAATATTAAAGAAAAACGAAAATATTAAAGTAAATACGAAAATTATTAGCGCGTGAGCATGTGAAAATGGCATAACTGTTTTGCTGTGGCCGCCAACAACAAGTGCAACGTGCAAAAATAATACGAAAACAATTGCTGGCGTGAAAGAAACGAGTAACGAGCGCGTTGTTGTCACAGACTCGATGGCATAAGAATTATGTGAAGTAATTTGGCGCATGAAATATAAGAAAAAAAATTCACAAAAATCAGCTGTGCATAAAAAGTGCATGAAAAAAGGTTTGGGTAACCACTAAATTTAATAAACATAACATAACAAACGACAGCTTGCTGCCACAACTTGCAGCACAACAAATAAACATAAAATTCAACAAGCAAAACGATAAGCCTTGCCCGCATGCGGCAGTTAATTGAAGGTTTAACAAATCCAAAATTAAAGGAAAGTAATAAAAAAGTGCAAAATACAAAATAAAAGTGTGGGAAAATATAATAAAAGTGAAGAAAAATATTAAAAGTGTGGAAAAAATCATAAAGTGCATTATTTTTTGCTGCAGAAAATAAAACAAAAGCGTGGCTGAAAAAAATCCAAACGCAAATGGTTTGCTACACACACCAAAAGTAATAAAAAAAAGTATTTATATATTAAAACACCACACATCAAAAAATCATAGCACCACACAACATAAAACAGCAAGCGCCACATAACACCCACACCTATACACACACATACACACAAAACATACAAGCAAACGCGCGCGCCCTTCCACTTCCTTGCGCTATTTTAATGTGCGGAAATGACGCACCTGCAACCCCAACGTCGCTACTACTCCCCAATGCGTTTTAAAGGAGGCGGAGGAGGTAGTGTTGTTGTTGTTGGTTGTGTCGGCAGCAGTGTTGATGATGGCAGCGCTACAGATGTCAGCAGTAGCGCAAGTGTCAGTACAGCTGGTGGCTGTAGCAGTGAAAGTGCAATCGGCAACGGTGTAGAAACACTGTTTAACACCGACGCTTGTACGACGGCGGCTATTGCGCTCGATTACTGTAGTCATCATCCAGATACCACGCCACGCCGTGCAACAACGTGCACACGCGCCAGCCGTCGCCCCAACCACCACCTCAGCAGCAGCACAAAACGTTTCATTCCACCACCCATTCCGCAATGTCGTCGTCGTCATCTGCGTCGAAGCCGCCACTGTTGGCCTGCGTTTTGTGTACAACATTTCCTACTATTCGCCCATCTACTGTTGCTGTTTGCCTGCGGTGATTTCCTTCAGGTTGCCACGGCCGAGCCGTATGGTGGGTCGTCTTCGTCGGTGGGTATACACATACCCGGCGGCAGTTTGGGCGTGATCAGTGAGTCGCGTTGTCCGCGTGTTTGTTCGTGTAATGGCCTGACTGTGGACTGTTCGCATCGTGGCTTGACGCAAGTGCCGAGAAAAATATCGGCGGATGTGGAGCGACTGTAAGTACAAACATATGTCTTCATGTGTATGACACTTGTCTGAAATATTTATTTCCATATATATGTGCATGTATATTTGCCGATTTTCTTTACATTCCTTTATTTACATAGGTTTTTAATTTTGTTTTTGTTTTTGTAAAAAGTGTACAAGCAAACTGCAGTTTTGTTGCATATGTCCTGCGCTCGTGCTTTAATTATGTTCGTATGGTGCTGCCTTTGCTGGCTTTCTATCGAAAGTTCAATCAACATCTAATCAGTAATTTGCAAAGTGAAGCTGTAAGCTCGAAACGAAACTATTCGCTTTTATTTGAAGCAAGCAGCAACTTTATTTTAGTAATTAAAAAAGTTCATCTTTAAAAAGTTAAAAAGAAGTGGAGAAAATTACTGTATCACAGAACAGAGAAAATTTATTGAAAACTCATTTGAGTTCCTTAGTATGCGTACATTAATACACTGTTTAACATAATGTTCGCATTTTCATGGAAAAATTATCAAAAAAAAATGCATATTAGGATGAGCCAAATATTTGTATAAGTACATTAGAGCGGGTCGATTATTCTACGGTTCATTCTGAGCAACTTTGCCTGAAGGACTATGGGTCTGACACCGGCTTCGAATCAAACTGGGAGCGGAACCGTCTTCTAGGAGCATCAATTGATTTTCCTCAACTACATCGACGACATGCAACAATTCGCTGGAGTTGCGCGCCTTCGTTCTGCATTCTGTAGTCCTACTTATTCTAGAACAGACTCTGACACATCAAACATATGTCTAGCGTGCAATGAGTCCCCACATGACATTAGCCACCTCTCTTTGGGCATGCCCTACCAACCCTACACTTCTCGCACCCTTTTCCTTTTGGTCCGACCCCGTCTAAACAGTACACTGCCTGGGCCTACCGTTAGATTATTTCAATGACAATACATTTAATCCGTATACCTTAGTTTAGGTACTCGTTACAACAACAACGTGGTGTTAAAATTAAAAAAGACTCAACTTCTCAAAATGTCGGCCAAATGGCCTCCACGGTGACGTTCACATATCTCCGCCCAATCACACCAATTTTCGATGACCCGCTGCAGCATTACAGATGAAATTTCAGCTATAGTGAGCTGAAAATTGTCCCAGAGAAAATAATATAGAGGCGTTGCGACTTGTATGTTATGACTGTAACAGTGACGTGGGAGCCAAGTCGCGAGTGCGACGACAGGAGATAACGAAATTCAACGTAATAATTATTTTCAGACGCTCTCTTCGGTACGCTTTGTTAAGTTAACTATTATTATACTACTTTTTCTACAGACTGCAAGTATTTTCTTAAACTCATGCAACATCTCTCATTTAAAACTCTGCAAATCTTTTCTTCTTGTCATTTGCTTACTTTAAAAATCGTGCATGAGCTCCGTCATTCACAGCTTGGTATATGTGCACATATGTCTTCATAAAAGCACTAATGGCCCTCTATTATAGTGTTTAACTATTTTTTACAAACAAAAAATTTTGTGATGTCTTTGAACTGCGCAAGAAAAAATAGTGGAAAAAGGAGATTTACTCTCGCACGGTCTTCTTCTGGTTGGGCAACATGTCCGAAACCGGACTGCTGTGCAGAGTAGAGAGTGAACTGTTGGAACCGTTGCCTGTAATTGGCCAGTACGAACAAGTATGGCACAATTTGCAATTATCGCAATTTGGGGTCATCAGCCAGGCCGGTGGACGTCATCATCAGTTTACGAGTCACATTAACATTAGACGGACTGTGACCAAAAAACTAAAAATAGAATTAAAAAAAAAGCAAAGCAATTTATGTGGAAATTGCCACATAATGGAATTTAATTCCACAAATTTGTAAAATTATCTAAAAATGCTGAAAAGTTTAGTAAATTTGGTGGAACTAATTTGTTGGGAATCTTTTAAATGTTTGGGAAAGTAATGATCCAGTCAAAAACGTAAATTAAAGCAGGATGTATTTAGCTTGGGGTTTCGTTATTAAAAAGCAAGTATTTATAAAGGGTGATCCATTCCGAGGTTCCCTCCTTTTTTAGAGAAAAAACACAGAAATTTAAGCCCCAAATGCTTAAAGTATAGTCTTGCCAGTGCAGGGTAACTGCACAAGAGATCCTCCATTATTTCCCTGGTACCTTGTTCTTCCAGTCTTCGCGATCTGTCTTACGTGTTTTGATTTTCCATGCCATATAATATATACTCACTCCTCTCTCACTCGCTTATAGAGATACCCATAATATTCTTGTTTCAGCTTTTTGCATAATTTTTTATGATTTTTTGCCTTTGATTCGCCACATTATTTAGTTAAACTCATACTACAATATAATCATCATCAACTTAAAAATCGCTTGCCACACCATTGTTGGTGAATTAAAAAACCGAATTCGTGGGACACAGAACAACAACCAGCAATTTAACGCTAATAAAAGAGCCAGAGTAGTTAATTTTGAGTTATGCAGCTTGTGTAATCTTACAAACAATTTGGTTTCTCACAGTCTTACAACAACAGATAAGATCACAAATGTTATTTCCTTAATTTTAATATCAGACGTAAACACATACAGACATATACTTAAATATATTCTTATATTATATATATTTAGTATATATGTATGTATGTTTGTATGTGTTTTGTTAGAAAACATAAAAGATGGGAATCGCGACGCTAATGAGCAGCAACCAATTCGGTGGCGGTGTATTTTCTAAATTGGTTTTTTTTATTGTTGTATTTTTATGCCCTGAACATTGTATATTAAGGTTGGCACGTGGTTTTTAAGACATAGACGGACTTGGCGAGCTGAGTTGATTCAACCATGTCCGCCTGTCTGACCGTCAGTCTATGCGGTTTAGTCCCTTACTTTTTGATATATTACTCTGAGATTTTGGGCGCGTCCGTTTTCCCTTAAAAAGCTGCTCATTTGTCGAAAACACCGATATCGGACAGCTATAGCATATAGCTGCCATATAAACTGATCGGCCAAAATCTAGTTCTTGTGTGGAAAACTTTTTATTTGACAAGATATCTTCACGAAATTTAACAAATATTATTGTTCAATGCAACACTATAATCACCGAATAAATAATTCAAATCGGATCGCTATAGCATATGGCTGCCATACAAACTGACCTATCAAAATCAAGCTTTTGTATGGAAAATTTGTTTATTTAACGAGATATCTTTACGAAATTCGGTACAGATTATTATCTGAAGCAATGCTACAAACTCCGCACAAATAACTCAAATCGGAACGATATAGTATATAGCTGCCATACAACTGATCGACCAAAATATGATTTTTGTATGGGAAACTTTTTGATTTGACGAGATATCTTTACGAAATTTGACATGATTACTTGCTAAGGTAACGGTATAATATCCTAACAAATTATCCAAATCGCACCACTATAGCATATAGCTACCATACTAACTGAACGATCAAAATCAATTCCTTGTATGGAAAATTTTTTTATTTTACAAGCTATCTTATCGCTACAAACTCCGCACAAATTATTCAAATCAGACTACTATAGCATACGAGATTTGACAATTAAGTAATGAGACTGATTTTATTGCCGCGCTTGTGGTAAAGCTATGACCTTTCTCTTTTTTCGGCATCCCTCCCCTCTCCATTGATATATGTACCATCGCTCTAGTTTGTTTAGTTCGCCTGCTGCGTCAAGTTGAGTATACGTGTGTTTGTAGTGCTCGTCACGAAAATGGATAAAAGAAATCAAGAGCAATGCGTCGCAATAAAATTTTGCGCCAGATTGGGCGAAACCGCTTCGGAAACGTACGCTAAAATTGTAAGAGTGTATGGTGATAGTGCTCCTAGTCGTGGTCGTGGTCACAATGGTTGTCTCCGCGCGCCCCCAGCCCGAAAAAAGATCGCATGAGCAAGTCGAAGGTGAAAACGATGATTATTGGCCTTTTTGATAGCCGTGGAATCGTCCACAAAGAATTCGTTCCACCGGGGAAGACTGTGAATCAAGTCTACTATTGCCAAGTACTCGAGAGATTGCGAAAACGAGTCAACAGGGTGCGCCCAGACATCGCTCGTAACTGGATCCCTCAGCGTGTCCCAGAATTTGGCCTCTAAAGGGATCGCCGTGCTGCAACAGCCGCCTTATTCGCCCGACATGTCACCCTATGACTTTTTTTGTTTCCTAAAACAAAATCGGTGTTCAAAGGAACCCATTTTGAGTCGATTACGGACATCCAGGCGGCCGTATCGAGGGTACTCGCGGACATCCCAGTCGAAGCGTTCCAGAAATGTTACGAAGCATGGAAAATGCGCTGAAATCGCTGTATAGCTGCCCAAGGGGACTACTTTGAAGGGGATGGCAGAGTTGTAGAATAAATTTCAAATATACGGCCTTTATGGAATCAATCTCATTACTTAATTGTCATACCTCGTATAGCTGCCATACAAACTGATCGATCAAAATCAAGCTAAAGTGTTTTTTATACGCTTTATCTAAGAGAATTTCACCTGTGTAGGGTATAGTAGCTAAGTTCCAGCCGAGGCTGACGTTCTTTGTTTGTTTAGTATATTTTTTATGCACACTTCCATACATCTGCCTAATTTGGAAAACTTCAAATGCTTACTCATGTAGTCAATTGCTACTAACTACTACTTAATTCTGATCTTCCAAGTAAAATATAAAAGCAAAGTATATAAAAAAGCAACAAAAAAATCGGAATAAAAAAATTTTGAAGGCGAAACCACACAAGTTTTGTATTTTGATATCGCAAGATCTAAATTTATTACAGGAGCTGCACAATAAGCAGGCGTGTGCACATACTAACATTTATGTATGTGTGTGTGCTTGAAAGTGTCTGTGTACGTCTGTTTGCTTGTGTGTGTTTATAAACAATTATGTATTACAACATTCAACCACAAAATATTTGATGGCATCTTTAATCATATTTGAGCAGGTACACAGCATATATTTACATCACACACACATACATTCATACTTACTTGGACATATAAATTGTTAGTATGTCAGCTTGCATTTACACAATTCTTCTTGGCATTGGGGATTTTTCATCTGCCTCATAACATAAAATTTCATAATTCAAAACTATCGAACGAAGATCTGGTAATTTGATGTTTGACGCAAGGCACTGGGTCGCCACCCGAGGTAAAAGCGCTACAAAGACGAGAGATACAACAATAACAACAACGCGGCAGTGTAACATTCTTCTCGTCACTCGGCTGGCCGGCGTTTGTGCGCAATTATGTGTAGCGCTGGTGCATGTCAGCATTCCAATAAAGCAAAATACATCCGCATTAGTGTGAGTGTGTGTATGTGTGCGTGTTGGCATTGCCGCTGGCTTTAGTCGAGTCTTTTACTTGTACCATTGCATGTTCATTTTTATCTCCGTTCTCAGTTTTGTATATTTTCATTTTACCTGTTGTTTTAACACACACGCACACACATTCAGCTTGGTGTCTTGTCTTGGCAGTGTCGGACAGGCTGCTCGACTGCTGCCTGCTTGGCTACATTATTATGATGTGCTGATACTTGGAATTAATTCCCACCAACAGCTGACGGACTGGCGGGCGCTGCATTTCTGCACTGGTATGCAAGTGAATTTGTGTGTTTTTTTACCTACTACAGTGGTGGTTCGATAAGTGCACTGCATTCTTCGAGATGCACAAGTTCTTAAATATATATTTTTAAATTTAATATCCACCCTGCTTAATAAGGCGTTCACATTACACTTTTCATTCGTTAAACAATCTGCATTTGTAGTTCTCAGATGGTTCTAATAATGTTTTTATTTTGCATATTTTTAGGCGTCCACCATTCCCCATTTTATTTATTAAACAACCTGCATGATTCTCAGATGGTTGATAAGAAATTGCAAAATCACATCGAGGTTCCTCTATTAAAATTTCCCATTTTGCATACTTTAAGGCCTTCAACACCGATTTTTTAAGTCAACAAGCACCATCCATAGCACCATCGCAGATCACAAACAAATAAGAGCACCGCAGTCGTGAGACGTTACCATTCCATATTTTGTAGACTTAATGTCATTATTATTTGACTCGAAACCTACAAAACGAACCCTTATTATGAAACTCTGGAACCATTTTCTTTCTATGTCTAACACGAATTTTCCTTTTTTCCAGTATTCGGTTTTTTTGAAACGGAATTCGTTCGCTTTGTGATGCTACCAAATATTTTGTATATGGTTTTGTAATCGCTTATACATCAGAAAAATTCTGAAGTACAAAAAAAAAATGGAATTTTCGGGATTAAGTTTTTGAGATCGCGTACAATTATTTCGGGATTCAAGTTTCTAATATTATATCTGTAAGTTCTAAAGAGTAAATAAATTGAAATCTCGGGATTAAGTTTTCGGTATCCCGCATAATTATTTCAGGATTCGAGCAATGGATACATACACACACATATGTACATACAGCATCGACAATTATTACTCTTAAAATAGTATAATATATTTTAGACATAACATAAAAGGCGATCCTTTTCGAGGTTTCCTACTTTTTTTAAAGAAAAACACAGAAGCTTCAAATTTAATGGGGAGTGTTTATTATTGTTCGAAAGAACATTGTTGGCATTTATTTTTTTAAGTTCTTATCTCTTTAAAATGTTGACCACGACTACGCCTCAGATGGTCCATCCGTTGGGTTCAATTTTCGATGACTCTTTCGAGTATTTCGTCTGGTAACTGGCGAATGACACGCGAGATCTTTTGCTGCAAAGTCTGAATTGAAGGGGGCCTGTCCGCATAGACTTTAGACTTTAAATATCCCCGCAGGAAAAAGTTTAACGATGTGATGTCACACAAACTTGGCAGTCAATCGACCGACCCAAAACGTAAAATTATCTGGTCACCATTGATTGATGTGATCTGTAGAAAGTGGCGCCGCCTTTTTGCAACCAATTGTCGCTGAGACCATGAGCTTCAATTTCAGACATCAAATAGTCAATTATCATGGCGCGGTATGGTTACGTTCTCACCTTCGTCATTTTTGAAGAAATATGGATCGATGATTCCACCGACCCACAAACCACATCTAACCGTTGTTTTTTCTGTATAAAATGACAGTTCTTGAATCTATTCAGATAGCTCTTCGTCCCAAATGCGGCAATTCTTGTTTACATATCCATTGAGCCAGAAATGGGACTCATCGGTGAACAAAGTTTTGCTTGAAATCGTCGGATCTTTTTGGAACCTTTCAAGAGCCTGTAAAGCGAAACGATGCCGCTGGGGAAGTTCGAGCGGCTTCAGTTCTTGCACACGCTGTATTTTGAGGCTTTCAATTTCGGATCTCTTCGTAATAATATAGGGAAATAATATTTTTGTTAGTCCCGAAATATATTTATTTGAAAACTACAATTTTCTGAAAATAAACACTTTTATTTGACCGTCACTGTACTTTCATCTAAATGTCCATCATAAATACCACCTTGTCTTTGAGCATTTCAAACGCCACGCCACGCCACTATGCAGTTCCAACAGGTAAAACAGACGTTACTGCCACCGTTCGACGCAAACGCCACAGTTGCGCGATTAACATTACAAATATGAAACAAACTCAGAAAAAAACAAACGAAACAACAAGCAATGTTTGTATATAATGCACATGTTTGTTTGATGATTTGTGCCGCTATAAACAACCACCAACACACGCGGCCAACAGGCATAAAACGTATTAAATTTTATATTTATTTATGTGCGTACATATATATATATATATATATATATATGTGTATATATACTATGTACGCACATAAATAAATATAAAATTTAATATATATATATATATATTAACGTTTTTCGGCTAAGAATAACTCTTTGTTTCTCATTTTTATTTTACTTGTTTTCAGTTATTATTTGAGTTTGCATTTTATACGCTACATAAACATTTGATAATCTTACTTAACCGTAAAGAAAATAGAAAGGTAAAGAACAAAATAAAAAACGAACACACACACGGGTATACAAATTCCTCGGTGTACCCTTGCACTCGCATTCCAGCAGCATTTGCGTAGGTGGTGAGTTCGAGAAAAGTAGTCTAATTCTCTTTATATTTACTTGTTCGTGGCTCAGAAAGTAGAAATATGTAAGTGTGCGTTTGTAGAGTTATTCGGCTCATTTGTGGACCCTGGCCTTGGCGCTTGTTGCCCTTCGTTTGTTTAATGGCAGTTAGTAGCGCTTTTCCGACTTTTAAGCCGTGTGCAAATGATACTGTGAGTCTCTAAAGCCAAGCAAATAAGTGAAGCTCAGTCAGGTGTACCTGCACTTCTTACCCAATGTACATGTTCACTAAGTACATATTATAAATTTTATACACGATATCTAACAGCCAAATGTACATATGAGTAGAAGGCATGAATTTGACAAGCAAGGGTGCTGAACTTTGACGCCGTGATAACTGACAGCTCTAATAAAGCGGCAAACATTGTCAAATATTTTGGGATCAGATTTATAAACACATGCAGGATTATATAAACGTCACATATGTAAGTAATCCACGGGAAGTATTTACTAAATCAAAAAATAAATAATTAAATAAAAGTAAAAACTGTTAACTTCGGCTGCATTAAGGCTCTAATACCCTTCACAGCTGCACATTTTTCTGGCATACTGGATAATACAACTATCTTTATCTCGAGTTCGATTGGTCAGTTTGTATGACTATATATTATAGTGGTCCGATCTTGTCAGCCGTTACTCTAACGAGGACTTCAACCAGCTGGGCAGCGGCACCTACGTAATTAATGGGCCAATCGTAATCCTTAATATGTCTACAGTGGTCGTCATCAACAGGGTGGTCTCTCATCCGAGTCTATTTTCTTCTTTTCATTAGTAGCGTTTTTTACATGGCACAACCCTGGACAGGAGATGTTTCGCCTTCTCACTTCAGTTCGCCTTCAAATGGATGTTTTTGGCTACACAGAGGATGTTTGGTCTATGACCGTAAGTCGTGAGCTGTTTGAGTCATATGCAAAAGAATCGTTTCTGCCCACTCCCAAGTAAATGACGCTCAGAGAACTTTCCTTACTTGTGTGAAATTCTACTCCATCCTCCACTCCACTCTCCAAACCTAATTTACCTTTATAAAGAACTTACAGAAGCGAAATAGATTCCTGTTGAAGTTGTCTCTTCTGCTTCGAGTTGACTTCGATGCTTAAACGCCAAGTAAAGTTGCTTAAAGATTGTGTTAGCAATATATGGAATAATTCTATTAAGTTTTGGATCTCATTTGCAATAGGACCATTTGGATGATTTACCAGATCTTTCAAAACTAGCAGAGTCTCTAGCTATACAAAAAATATGATCATAATTATAGAATGAGCCATACCATAGAGCAAAGTCGCTTACTTCTCTCTTTTTTATTACTACGTTATTTTGCCTTTGGTTAGGTTAAAAAGTCGATCTTGAGAGGGATCTCACTTGGACAACTTAGAACGACGAACCGTTGTGATACCTAAAAGCTCCTATATACTGGAACATAAGGCCCTTGCAGATCGACAATGCACTTTGAGCCTATCAGAAATTCATTGAGACGGCTAATATAATATTTCGGATATGTTTTCTGGTTCGCTGAAGGTATGATTAGCGAGATGTTTCCATCTGACCCTCTTCCATACAACTTTGACAACTGAAGTCCGCCTTACTGCATGAATGCCTATGGGACATTGTCCAGTAAGAACTCCCCCTCTCAGCTACCGCAGTGAATGCTCAACTCCCTGAAAGAGGTTGCCCTTCGTAGCAGAACGTCTACCACTACCTTCTTAGCAGAAAGTTCTGCCTGAATTACACTACAGTGATCCGGTAGCCTGAAGCCACCGGCGGACGGAGATTTTCTTACAGAAAACTCAGACCCTTCCCTCCCAACTTCGACCCATCTGTGAAAATGCTCACTGTGCGTCCCTTCTCCAGCGACCTCTCTTTATTAACATCTCCCCGTCGGTATATGAACAGAGAAAAAGCCGCCGCGAGTGGCCTCAGCAGTGATCCAAATGCAAAAGGAATGCAGTTGAAAGAAGAGAAAGAATTCTTGTTCAAACTACTTCCTATACCAAACTTCTTTGGGCACTTTCAAGCTTTTAAGCAAGTGTAGCCTTTTCGAGCACCGTTTACCCGACGATTATATCATAGAACATAATTGACGTGACTAAAGTTTCGTAAAGCCAACGTACTACCTTTGGTGAGAGTCCCCAACTTTTCCCTATATCTCCTCTTTTATTTCATCTTTATAAGAGTAGACACCGCTTACGCGGTTATAGCCAAGTTTACAACAGCGCGCCAGTCGTTCTTCCTTTTCGCAGTTTGGCGCTAATTGGAGAGGTCCTTCTCCACCTGGTCTTTCCAACGGAGTGGAGGTCATCCTCTTCCTCTGCTTACCCTGGTGGGTGCTGCGTCGAATACTCTCAGTGTTTTCATCCTTTAGGGCGACATAACCTAACCAGCGTCGCCGCTGTCTCTTGATTCCCTGGACTATGTCGATGCTAATGCGCATAGAACCATGAATCTTCCGCAGAACCTTTCTCTCGAAAACTCGTAACGCCGACTCATCAGATGTTGTCATCGTATAGCAGGACGGGAATGATGAGTGACTTGTAGAATTTGGTTATTGTTCGTCGTAAGAGGACTTTACTTCTCAATTGTCTACTCAGTCCGAAGTAGCACCTCTTGGTAAGAGTTATTCTGCATTGGATTTCGAGGCTGACGTCGTTGCCAGCTCGCCTACAGCAAACTAAGGCAACCGACGTCTGTCTTACATTCTACTCTATATTTGTCCTCCATAAAAGCTTTCTATCAAGGATAAGCCAAGCCCTAGGTATTTGACTTCTGTTACGGCTATGATAGCGAATGTTTTTTATAAATAATAATTTTCTTTACTTAAAATTAAATTTAAATATTTTTATTTTTATTAAATTCAAAAGAATCCGAATACATCTTTAATTTTTCCAAATTTGTTTTAATTTCTAATATTTTTTATATTTTCAGCGATTTGCAAGGCAACAATATAACCGTAATTTTCGAAGCCGACTTTCAACGCCTAACGAAACTACGAATACTGTAAGTATGGAAACCAAAAAAAACATGTTTAACATTAACATTTATGTAGAAAATTTTTTATTTCGTTTTTTTTTTTAACTGCATGTTAACAACGAAACATAATCAAAACAATAATTAAGCGTCTTGTAAAATAAGCGTTGCCGATGGGCATTACATAAAATGCTTGACGAATCGATTTGATGCTCAAAACAGTGCGTTGCACTTGCAATGATTACTACAACAACATACACACACAATCGCACATATTTACATGTAAGCGTGCCAGTGTTGGATAGCGGCGATTAACGATTTGTAAATTGATTTTTTTCTTCGCTGCAGCGCAGTGTAAATGTTTAACTAAATAAAAATATATATTTACGAGCATATTTGCCGTTTTAATGTGATTTCGAGTCATAAGCTAATCAGCAATGTTAAAATATGCATTCAGCTAAAAGCGTGAAAACTTCGTATATACATATGTACATATGTACAAATGTATTTACGTTTGAAAACACGCCAAGCGGAAGCGCTTTGTTTTTGGAAAATTTCTTGTCTATATATTAGATTAAAATAAAACTTTTTGTTGTAATAATTTATAGTGCAACGCCAATTAAATGTTGTATTGTTCAAGCAAATACTCGCCTGCTCAGCTGGCACTCGGTCGAGCCAACGTTCGTACGCTAAATTTTCGTGTTTTGTCCGGTTTGACCTTTGCGCAGCATAAATCTTCGTTAATAATTTGTAGCGCGGCGGCTTTCGTTGGCAGTTGGTAGTAACTAGTTGTCAAGCATATTTTGTATGATTTTAGTATGTAATATATACTATGTACATATGTATATTAGGGTGGGTCAACAAATTTAATATTTTTTTACTCTAATAAATATGTTCTTAGACAGCGCTAAGAAAGCGTATAGTTTTGTTTGTAAAATATATGTATGTTTGTATTTATATTAGGGTGGGTCAAAAGAACTTAATTTTTAAGGTTTGAATTTTTCGATCTGATAATAAAAAAGCATTGAAAATTGTAAGTCGGTGAACCTTTCCGTTACATTTAAGAGCTTATACTTGGAGAGACATTCTTAGAGATATCTAAGAACCTTTCTTTCAGATTACCAAACGAAAAATATATTAATTTTTTAACCCACCCTAATATGGAAACTTTTTGCAGAGTACCAAACAAAAAAAAATATGCTTTATTTTAAACCCACCCTAACACAACATGCAAACATACACATTAGGGTACTCGTTATTTGCCAAGTTTACGTTGAATCCTTTATTTAGGACAAAAACTGCAACTTCAGCTGTCATTTAGAAAAAAAAACTTGGAAACCATCACACACTAGATGTATTTCTTTATCAAATGCAACTGTGCGTTAAATTCGACACTATCTTTATTGTTTTGCAATAAATTAATCATAAATTATGTGCACTCTTGCAGCCAACTAACGGATAATCAAATACATACAATTGAAAAGGGCGCTTTCCAGGATCTGGTGTCACTGGAGCGACTGTAAGTTTAGTTCAACCTAGTTTAATCAATTTTCGCATGCCTAAGCGTCTACTTTGCATTACTGAATGCTTAACTTTAACTAAAATAAAATTAAAAAAACAGTTAAAAATTCTACTTAAAACACTTCAGTTTTCTTTAAAAAAATTTTCAACTTAAATTTAACTGCATACAAAGTTGTAAAATATTATTTGAACTAAAATAATTTTTGACTAACAGTACTGTCTTGATTAAGAATTTATTTTTTTTTATTATTATGGAGCTTTATTTTTTATGTTACACGCTAGTACATTGGGATGTTCGAAAAGTTATACAAATTTTCGTTTTTAGAAGGTTGCCAGATGGAATTTTTTGACATTTCTTAATATATAATATATTCTGCATTCCTATATTAAAACTATACTTTCTTCGAAGTCGTTTTTACACTATTTTTTACTCTATGACAAAATATTTTTTAGAAGGTTGCCAGATGAGTTTTTTTGCAGTTTGTTAATCTATTATATATACTGTAAGCGTTCCTATCATTAAAACTACATTCTTCGAAGTCGTTTTTACACAATATTTTACTCTGTGACAAAGTCTGTGCATTTTAAAAACATAATAACGGTAAATATCGTTTAATAAACATGCTGTAGCTCAAAAAGTTGGGAATCTTAAAGTAATTTTTACACGCTTTTAAGTTATTTGAATTGATCTGTAAGAGATAGTTTTTAGATTTCAGCAGAAATTGCGCTAACTATGTGTATTTATTTAAGGTCCCTTTGTAGATTGCCGTTATTTGAGCTTCGTTGTGTTTTTCTTTTCATTCTTACTTTGAAAAAGTTTTAAATTTAGCTTTGAACGAGATCTATTTGTCTAGAACATAGTACCCTTTTAGACGCTTTGTCTTTACGCTTCCTATTTAGTTTTTTCGATGCCTCTTATCCGTAGATTATGCTTCTCACCTTCGCATCTGGGGTTTACTGCTGCGTCTAAAATTTTCAAAAATTATATATTTCAGTTTAGAGTAATAAGGAAGTCCCGGTATTGGCAATACCGGTCTCTTTCGAATTTTAAAAATTTATATTTCATCTATGTGGCAACCTTTCACTATTAATTTCTAACATGACTTAAGTGGTTATATTCAGAAGAAAGTCAGAAAAAATAATTTTTTTGTAGTTATACCCTGTGAGGGTACATTTAGTTTACCGAGATCTTTCTAACACCCAAAAGGAAGCGTCGGCGTGTCTATAAAATGTATATCGGGGTTGCTTATTGACGAAGCCATTCAGCCAGAAATGAACTTCAAGGCTGATGATGATTTCTCGATGAAAATCCGGATCATTTTCAAGTTGTTGCTCAGCCCAATTCACGAACATATGACGATTATGGTGGTCAAGCGGCTTCAGTTCTTACATCAATGTGTTCTTGTAAGGATGTAGTCCAAGATTTTTCAGCAAAATTCGTCACAAAGATGCCCAATGCTTGAGAATGACGTGTGAGAGACTGATTTGGATTTTGCTCAATTGATGCGCTAGCGGTATTAATATTTTCTCGTCACTACAGGCACTTCTTAGTCTCACTGGTACGGGAACATTTTGTACTGCGCCTGTGGATTCAAATTTTTCCACTAGACGCTGAATTTGTTGATCTGACGGGATGATTATGACTGTCATAAATTGGACGTAACGCTCTTAAAGTTAAGGCCACTAACTCCGAATTTCGATAGTAGATTTTAATGATTTCGTTTCGTTGTTGGATCGTATATCTTTCCATGTAAAATGACAAATGACTGAAGAGAAATGTCAAAAGAGCGGCGAAAATGGCGTCGTTCTACTTTTATAGCTCCCTATTGAAAAACTCGTTAACTAAATAATCATCGTGACCACCTGAGTCGACTTAGCCATGTTTGATCGGATCACTACAACATCTAGCTGCCATACTAACTGAACCATCGGCAGAACCGAAATTATTATAAAAAATACAATTTTTTTCGAATATTAACTGACAAATATATCTAAGAAGGCCGTGTGAAAACTGATCTGATCATCGATCTTTTTTTAAGATTCACAAACGAATATAACCGCTTAAAAACAATACCTGAAACAACCCAGTGTACGAGTGTTGTAGTTTTATCAATTTTTTATTTTTTAATTGCAATTTTAAATATTTTAAATAATTTTTCTTTTGTCTTTTCATTTTTTGTATCGTACGCTTTTCTTTCCTTTTGTCTTTTATTGATTTATTTCCTTTGTTTTATTTCTTATTGATTTTTATTGGATTGATTGGACTTTCCAATTTGGATTTTCCTGCACGCAAACACAACACTGTTACAACTCTACAATGCATACATATAGGCGCCTTAACAACAATCTGCTTAAGGCGATACCTGAAAATCTAGTGTCAAGTTCAGCGAGTCTTTTGCGATTGTAAGTAGCCGAATGCCATGCTTCTTTATTAAACACCAAACATATTTTCTTTGATTTCTTTCGAGGAATGCTGCTATAGAGGTTCAAATAACTACATAAATAACCGAATACCTAGTACATAGTATTATATAGTTAGCTTTAATTTATAATTTTATATATTATGCTAATTAAAAGCAAATTTTACTTTATACTTTTCGTAAGTAGGAATATGCTGGGATGCTACAGCTTTTTTATTGATAAACACACACTGTAGAAATTAAGTTTGGCTTGAGTACTCGATAAAGCTGGTTATGAATTGTTGAGCTCATTTTAGTAGTATTGTCATTTTTAGATACATATATTATGAATATTGCCATAATTGACATGTTTATACAAAATTAAAAAGAAAGTTGGAAGCTAATTTACTAAATGTCTCACTTTTCCTACAGGGACATCTCGCACAACATCATCACGACCGTGGGTCGTCGGGTATTCAAAGGCGCGCAATCCCTGCGCAGTCTGCAGTTGGACAACAATCAGATCACTTGTATGGACGAGCATGCCTTCAAAGGTCTCATAGATTTGGAGATACTGTAAGTTTTTATATTTGGTAGATGGCGCTGTAAGCAAATCGTAATTTTCGATCAAAAATATCAAAAATTATTTAAATTTTTTCATTCGATTTACTATAAATATATATATATATTTTTAATTTTTTCCTTTCCAGCACTTTGAATAACAACAACTTGACTTCGTTGCCGCATAATGCTTTCAGTGGTTTAAATCGATTACGCGCTCTACGCCTGTCCGATAATCCCTTCTCGTGTGACTGCCATTTGTCGTGGCTATCACGTTTCTTGCGTAGCGCACCGCGTTTGGCGCCATATACACGCTGCCAGTCGCCCTCGCAGTTGAAGGGTCAAAATGTGGCGGATCTACACGATCAGGAATTTAAGTGCTCAGGTAAATCGCTTAATTTTTTTCAACTTGTTCGTATAATTTGAACAGAAACAAGCTGGTTGTAATGAAGAATTTGCTAAATATGAAAAAAAAAGATTACCCAAGAATTGTTAAGGAGTTCGGTCACTACTCGACCCGGTTTTGAGCTTGTCACTTTAGCAGGGGATTAAACCCAGTTTTCAATGTAGGTTGTCGTCCATGAGATCTCAAGCTATGAATGAAGGGTAGGACTTCTTATAAGAAACGGGTGATCCAAGAAGAGGTACTTTTTTCAGTAGCCTTTTTTTGACAGATCACGCGTGAGTCGTGTCTAGCTGATATGATATTTTTATTCAGTATTGTTTGGCATTTCATCGTGAAAATACTTACGACGGAACAAGTTTTACAAATCGTTCAACTTTATTACGAAAATTAACGTCGTGTAGAGAATGTGTTTCGAGCGCTTAGCTCTACTTATGGTCAACATAATCGGTCTACTGAGCGCACTATTCGCAACACCATCATCCATCTTAAAAACCGGCATTTATTATTGGATAATATTCGACAAAATAAACCACATCCTGCACGCAGTCAAAAAAATATAGCAGTCGTAGCTGAGTGTACACGAAGATCGTGAAGAGTCGATTCGGCGCCGTTCGCAGCAACTCGGGCTAACTTATGGAACGACTTGGCTCATTTTACGTAGACATAATCAATTGAAAGCGTGCAAAGTACAGTTTGTGCAAGAACTGAAGCTGCTCGACTTCCCAAGCGACATCGCTTCCCTCTATGGGCTCTTGAAAACTTCCAAGAAGATCCGACGTTTTCGGACCAAATTCTGTTCAGCGAAATTGTCGCATTTGTAACGAAGAGCAACCTTAAGAGATTCAAGAGCTCTCATTTCATCCAGGTTTGGTGTGGTTTATAGAGAGAATACTTCGGTGAGCAGATAATTTCACGTTTTGAGACAGTCGATTGGCCACAAAGATCGTGTGATAACACACCATTAGACATTTTCCTGGGAGGATATGTAAAGTCTATAGTCTATGCGGGCAATTATGTTTTGGCCTTGGAAAATTCAACGGATAGACCATCTAAGCCGTAGCGGCGGCTGTCATTTGAAAAAGATAATTTAAAAACAAATTTCTGAATTTTTTGTGTTTTTTCTATAAAAAAGTAGGGAACCTCAAAATGGAATACCCTTTAGCTGCCATACAAACTGAACGATCCAAATCAAGTTCTTGTATAGAAACTTTAATTTCTGAAGGGTATTATAGCTTCGTGCAAGCCGTTTAAATCGCCTTTCTTGTTTTTTTATATTCATCCAATGAGATATAAATAATATAAGTTTTAATCGCTTACAACAATTTTTCATACGAAGTGAATTTTATGGGGTCATTAAAAATTAGGAAAAAAATTCGTTAAAAATATCTATACATAAATTTTTAATAATTATTTCCACCTCAGCTATGAGCATCAGCGCTTTCAAAGCATAATGACTGAAATAAATCATAAATAAACACAGGCACACATACTCACATGACTACTTTAATTGTATTTAAATTATAGTTAAAACATTTGTGTAATTAAGTACCCTTCCAATTTCATATATATTTTTGTTTTTGTTTGTATTTTTTTCTCCGATTTCACACTTTGCACACTCTTAAAGGTCTCACCGAGAATGCGCCAATGGAATGTGGCATGGAGAATAGCTGCCCACATCCGTGCCGTTGTGCCGATGGCATTGTCGACTGTCGCGAGAAGAGCCTCACAAGTGTGCCAGTGTCGCTGCCAGATGATACGACGGAATTGTAAGTATTTATATGCAGAGGCACATAATTAGTACATAAGACGTACATAACCATGTGCATGTGTGTGTGTATGTGCTTAAGTGAACGCTTGAGAAACTGTCAAATTTTCGCTTGGTGGAGCGTAATTTTTGAATGGCTTAAGCGCTCACTGTGGCACCTCCAGCAATTTAAAAATTCAATTTTTGTTTTTGTTATTTCTTACAGTTTTTTTTATTTATTTATTTATTTTTCATGCCATCATTATTGTAATTATGCTTTACTTTTACTTCTGCTAAACATTTTGCTTTGTGTAAAGTTTCTAAAAAAAAGTGTTTGTTTTTTCTATGTTCTCATTACAGGCGTTTGGAGCAGAACTTCATTACTGAATTGCCACCAAAAGCTTTTGCGAATTTCCGTCGCTTGCGTCGCATTGACCTCTCCAACAACAACATTTCGCGCATTGCCCATGACGCTTTGGCTGGCCTGAAAGCGCTCACCACGCTGTAAGTAAATCAAAGAGATTCCTTTTAAAAATAAAAAATTATTTTTAGTTTTTAATTAATTTATTTAATTTTTTTTTAACTTTTAAATTTTGAAATTTAAAAAACCTAATAATTTCTTTAATTTTTTAAATTAAAATTTTTTTTAAATTTATTTTTAGTTTTTTTTTAATTTAATTTTTTTTTAACTTTTTCTTAGTTTTTTAAATTTAGAAATTTAATTTATTTAATTTTTTTTTAACTTTTAAATTTTGAAATTTAAAAACCTAATAATTTCTTTAATTTTTAAATTAAAATTTTTTTAAATTTATTTTTAGTTTTTTTTTAATTTAATTTTTTTTTTAACTTTTTTCTTTAGTTTTTTAAATTTAGAAACTTTTTTTGTTTGTTTTAGTTTTGGAACTTTTTTTAATTTATTTTTTATTTTGGAATTTTTTTTTATTAATTTTTTTTATTTATTTAGTTTTGAAATTTTTCTAAAATATATATGTATATATATTTTTTTTATTTAAAATTTTTTTTATTATTTTATTTTATTTTTTTTAATCACGTTTACCTATACGCAAGCACCGTTTGTCGGTTACCTACCTTTGGTTATTGCGGCACATCATAACAGTATCTCGTTGCTCGTATACATTATTAACTATATACTCTGTATATATGTTGTTGTTTTTTGTTAATTACTTACATACTTCTGTGGCCAAATGAGCGAAAAGATAAACACCAACATCAATCAATGAAGTGCGTCCCTATTATTTACACAAGTATGTGCTTGTGTGTGTGTGCATATTATGGCCATCAAGCGTTTACTTGGCCAACGGCAGCTGGCCAGCTGCTACTTATTTGGTTTTATTTATTTTTTTCTTCATGTATTTTTTTAAGCCACAGAAGTTATTCACTTATGTACAGATCCGTTCGGATCTTTTTTTGGGATTAAAAGTTGTTTATTTTTTCTTCTCAAAAGTTTCTCGTTTTAAATTCGCATCGCTATAAACCACTAAAAAATTTACATTTATGTACACAATTCACACTCGTCTACAGTTACACCTACATATATACACGATTCTATATAACAGCTGCATTTAACAGCAACGGCTTTTTCAGCTACAGTTACGAAAATCCACAGTTAATTTTTTTTCCTTCATAAATTTATTTGAGCGCAAAACATATGCCAACACACCAGCGGATAATACCCGCTTGAAAACTGATGTGATTGACCTATATGAGCCCATATGACAGCAATTGGTAATTCGCCTAACTATTTCGCTCAGTAAGTTCGTCTCATTCTCTCAGTTATTCATATAGTTAGGATACATATCTCTATGATCTCCTTTCGATTATAGTTTACTTCAAACCCGCAAAAATAAGTTCGTTCTGATATTATGTCTTTTTCATTCGTTCCCTATTGGATTCTTGGGCCAATGAACCAATGGACTGAATGATTTTCGAGTCCAGGCTTTCTCCTCTATTATCCAGCCTTGACAAGACAGCATGAAACATCTCGGCAATTTTATCTTCGGCACCAGGAGACAATCGAAAGTGGCATTAGGCTCAAAGCGCTTTGTCGATTTGTAACGGTGGTCTGGATAGTTTATGTTAATGCTCGCTAACCTTGCGTTCAAAGCAGGTTTAGGAATGCCTAAGATGGTCATCGATAAGTTCAAATTACATTAACTCTATTTTTAAGGCATCGCAAAGGTGCTGCATACTGTGGTCCAAGGGCGAATTTTTGATCAACCATCAAAGCTAGCCTAACCTATATTAACGAGGCGAGTACATAACCACCAAACAACAATAACTCAGTTGTCTACTTAACACAGCAGCACATTTTAAGAAAATAATACCCAGTGTTCTTGTGCTTCTACGCGCACCGTCTTTGCATCTTCACTGCAAAATTTAAATCCTGTTAAATGTGAGATCCAAGTCGGATTTTGGCATTTTATAAGTAAATTTATGCGCATATGTAGAAATATAATTTTAAGCTTTTCAGCGCATGCGCGGCATAAAGCTAACTCATACTCATTAATTGTAGTTTTCGTGCATTTTTTTCTCTTGCACGTGCTTACTCTGTTGTGAATTGTTTTTTTTATTTTTGTTTTCTGTGTTGTTGCTGTTGCTCATAATAGCGGTAATCTATAAACTTCATTTGTAGCATTGACTCCGCTCCCAAACCGGTTTAGGCAACGCTTACCACCAAGATTTTCGCTTCAATTTTCTGCTAAAAACTCATTGGCCATTGGCGACTGCCTGTTGGACAGTGGGGCTTATAAATCAGTTCCTGCATGCATGTATGCGTGTATGTGTGCGTGTGTATGGACATCATATGTGTATGTGGATAATGGCATTTTTTTATTATTTACAACTTTGCCAGCGAACTACGAACTGCGAAAATACTTACTCAGCAGACATAATGCACTCATTCAAGCGGCAGCGCCTTCAAATCGTACGACCGTTCGTACAGCCGTTCAGCCGTCCGTCTGTATGGTCCATATGCTATAAGCCACTCATCATCAATGCCATTCCTATTATATTTACAAGTGTGTTGTTGCTTGTTCTACACCGCTCGCCGCGCTCTGCAACATCTCGAGGAAATCGTAGAATCTATTCGGAAACTTACGTACTTACAAACATACATTCTTATTTACTTACTTACATACTTACAGTCTGTCAAGTAAGAGCGTGGTCGACTTTACCGACAGATAATGAAATATTTCGCTTTAATTCCTTCGCAAGCCGTTAGAGTTAAGCTTTGTCCCTGATCCATTGTCATCAAAGGTTCAGTTGTCGTTGATCTTTTGAAAAAGAATCACGTTAAACGCCATGAGTGCTAAGTACGCGTCGCGCTACGAAGCTGTGTTCCTTTGCATTCACCCGAAAGGTCCTAAAATGTCGCAATCAGCGGCTGCTAAATATACATGAGAAAGTCGAAGGCATTTGTACAGAAGTGGATACAGCGATATAAAGTGGCTAAAAATGTCGATGATTTGCCAGAACGTGGTTCGATAGGAAAAGTGAACAAAACGATGAAAAAAGGATAGTGAATCTGTTGTCGCAGAATCCTGCTTTAACACTGCGGCAAAGACAAGCAAAATTAATGGCAAAAGGTTTAAATATATCCTACGAAACTATCCGAACCCTTCTTCATACTCATAGTCTGAAATGGCGCAACACAATGAAAAAGCCTCTCTTGACCGCAAAACTTGTGAAAAAGCGAATCGTTTTGGCACATCAGAATATTGATGGAGATTTTGAAAATGTCATTTTTACTGATGAATGTTCTATATGAGCACGTTCTGTCCTCACGCGAGCCTGGTCAACTTCCACCAATAGGCTTGTTCAGCGGACCCTAAAACATGGAATAAAGGTGCATCTTTGGGCTGCTTCTCGAAGCAGGGATTCGGCACTTTGTACCTCTTTACTGATAACCTAAATGCCGAAAAAAGGATAAAAATCCACAAAAAGGCTATCTGCCAAACGATGGTTCATCAGAAAAAATGAAGATTGGATTCTGCAGGAGGACAACGATCCTAAACACCGCAGCAAGCTCTGTACTCAGTGGAAAACTCAATCTGGCATCGTTACATTGGATTGACCGTCGCAGTCGCGCGATGCAAACCCTATTGAAAATGTGTGGGCATATATTAAACAGAACCTTCGTGGAAGACGCACATACACTTTGAAGCAGTTGTCTTCGAAATTCGTCGGATCTGGAGATCCTTGCCACTAGAATACGCGACAAATTAGTAGAAAGCATGCCTCGGAGATGCCAGGCAATAATCGACGCCGGTGGTGACTGTACACATTATTGACCAAATTGCATCTTTGTTTGTTGTACACATTACAAATATGTGTATATAAATATGAAAGTTTTATAAAATATTTTTTTTTTTATATAAATTATCCCGACCACGCTCTTACTTGACAGACTGTACTTTCATACTTACTTACGAATTTCCTTACAAACTTATGTATTTACTTGCTGATATGCATATATGTAAGTATTTACTTACTTGCTTACTTATTTATATACTTACGTACTTACTTATGTGCTTATGTGCATAACTTGTGTTTTGCCACTTTTTGCACTTTAATCTGCAATCTTCTTTACACCAGCAAGTTCTGCGGCATTTTCTGCGAATGCCAGCACTACTCACACACACACGTGCACACAGCGTTTACACGTACTGCTGCTTCCCCAGCCACTATTGCCCACACAATTGTTTTGTATCACTTTATATCATACATTTTATCTTTATTTAAAAAACATGTCCACTTTTGTCTTACACCATATACATACACACACGCAGCCACACACACACAAACATTTATGTATATGAAAAACCTACACACATACATATATAGATTTTTTAATGTTTTCATTGTTCTTTTCTCTCTCTTACTTTTTTCTAGCGTGCTCTATGGCAATAAAATAAAGGATTTGCCCTCAGGCGTATTTAAAGGACTTACATCACTGCAACTACTCCTGTTGAATGCCAATGAAATCTCCTGCATACGCAAGGATGCCTTTCGCGATCTGCACAGCCTCAGCCTGCTATCGCTTTACGATAACAACATTCAATCGCTGGCTAATGGCACCTTCGATGCGATGAAGAGCATACAAACATTGTAAGTACAAGGCAAAAATATCACCACTCCCCCAACACCAAATCAATGTGGTGTCCTCACCTTACCTCAGCTCACTCCAATCACATCACCTCACCCATACTCCCCTTACGTCATCTCTCCACACCTTACGTCAAATGCCATACATGCGTGTGTTCATAAGAGGCTATAAATAAATACATTTGTATGATTGTGTGCGCGCATCTCAAATGCACTGTTGGTAAATAGAATGCAAAACCAACAAAATATATTAACTTCGGTTGCAACGCAGTTATAATACCCTTCAAAATATAAAAATGTTATACAAGTGGTTAATTTTGTTTGGTCAGTTTGTATGATAGCTATATGCCATAGTAATCCGAACTGAACAATTTTTTCGAAGATTGTACTACTTCTTTAAAAAGTAATCTATGCCGAATTTCGTGGTGATATCTTGACAAACCAACAAGTTTTCCATACAAAAACTTGTTTTAGATAGACCAGTTTGTACGACAGTTATATGCTATCGTGGTCCGATCTGAAAAATTTCTTCGGAGATTTTACTGTTCCTTTGAAAAGTACCTCAATACCGAATTTCGTGAAGATATCACGTAAAACAAAAAAGTTTTCCATACAAGAACTTGATTTTGTTCGATTAGTTTGTATGCCAGCTATGTGTTATAGCGGTCCTATATCGGAGATTCCGACAAATGAGCAGCTTCTTGGGGAGAAAAGAATGCGTGACAAATTTTAAATCGATATCTCCAAAACTAAGGGACTAGTTCGGGTATATACAGTTAGACAGCCCTACCATGAAGTAATACTAAATCCAGTGGTCCCGTGGAAAAGATATGAGATGGGAGTAGATTATGTTTCGTGGATTAAAGTTCCGCACTCCGGCTTTCGTTGCTTCCTTTAAAACAAGAAAAAACACTGATCCTCTCTGACGTATTTTCCATTTTTTCCTCGGTGCCAAATAGGGTATATTCAAGTTGCCAGCTTGTTACACATAATAATAAAATGCACTGTAGGCGCAAGAGTTCATCATGTGTGCTCGTGTGCGTGTGTGTGCATGTGGCATTTAACTCGTATGTAGCGCTTATTCTGTCGCAGGAACAAAGGACATGACACCTAGGGCATTTAAACAATATGTCCGCAACAGTGTTGTCTACACACACACGGCACCATCAAATAGCTGTAAAAATGCGGCAAGCATGAAGAAAGTGCCGAAGAATGCCAAGCGCAGAGCCCAGCACAGCGCGGCGCATTTAGGCGTTCGTTGTTTTGTTGCTCCGCCCAAGTGAGCAGTTTATCTGCTGGCTGACTTTACATTGAAGTGTGCTTATTTCTTTAATACCGCCATCTGCCCGCAGAGATGGCCTGTTGACGCAATGCAACAGTTAGATTTGTAAGTGGTTTTTGTTCCCAGAAGCGGCAAAAGACACAAAAATAAAAGAACAAAAAAGAATTAGCTAATGCGAGCAAAATGTCTCAATACAATGGGTGCATGTCGCTTTTATGGTGGTTGCGCACGTTGTGGCGGAAGGTCTCGAAGTTTTAGAATAGGAAAATATTGTTTATATTTAAATACTGGAGAGTGAGCAAATTTACCCAAAAGAAAACGTTGGAGAACTTGTAAATCGTACATAAGTATGTATAAGAGATCACCGTGGCCAGCTGATTAATATTTTTTAATAGCTAAAATAACGAGTTCAGTTATACTGTATGCGGCTGCAATATGAATCCAGGAGCGCTAGACATAAAATCATATGCTAGACCAAAAAACTCAGTCCATAGGCTTTCTTCAATACGCGTGATAAGTGCTTTCCGAACCATATCAAGAGACGCTGTTGAAATATTAGCCAATACGGCGCCCATTGACATCCAGGGAGACCAATTGGCGCGAATATATACTAAGTTACTAGAGACGTCTACAGCAGTAAAGAGATATAAGAGAACCAAAAGCACTACAATGTGGCAGAAAATTAGTCTTCAGGTGGCTCCACAGACTGATACCGGACATCCATTCGTGGATAGTGAGGCAATGGGGACTTGGATTTCCAGCTAACCCAATCCCCGTTAGGATGGTAAGGATTAGATACGTTGTCGTCGACGTCATCCAACGCTAGGCCCAAGAAACGTGCTGTTTCGACGGAGTCGGACGAAAGGGAGAAGGACGTCAGATGAGTAGGGTTAGCAGGGTATGCAAAGAGGTGGCCAGCCGGCTCTACGTACCAGATTTTATCCGGCTGAGGGCGTTATTTCGGAAATCTAACACCGTTTAGAATAAGTAAGTCTTAGAACTACAAATTTCGTTATGACTTTTGTCCGTACTGTTGTCCGAGGTGTACAGAATGTATAGAAGACTCTGTACATGTTCGTTACCTCGGTTTTTAAGTATAAGAAAAAAGCTGAAAACTACATTTGGAAACTCTGTTCTGCTCTTTCATGAAGTAATTCTGACTGCAGTGATTCCGTGAAAGAGATATGAGATGGAATAAGTTGGGTTTATCGGATTTCAGTTCCTCATTTCGCATTTCTGTGATTCCTCCTACTGAAAAAGGGTGACGACCTGCGTCGATTTAGGCATATCCAGTCTCTGCGACTACCTAACCTAGTCCCTCAGTTTTTGAGATATCGATCTAAAATTTTGCCCACATCTTTTCTCCCCGAGGAACTGCTCGTATATCGGACGACTATAATCAAGCTATTGTATGGAAGCTTATTTATTCGTGAAGTGTTTTCTAGCTTCGGTACAATCGAAGTTAACGCTTTTTCTTCTTTATTCGACAAGATATCTTCACGAAATTTGACTTATATTATTGATTCCTAGCGCTTTACAGTATAACTGACACTATTCAAGACTTGGTATCGATCTCTGTTCCGACCAACATCACAAGAAATGAGTTTTCCTTAAACTCTCTATAGAATTCGAAAATGTTAGGTCCCTTAGTCCAGTTAAACACCAAGATCTTGCTCTGATTGATAGGACTCCAGATGAATTTGAAGTTCTTAAGCAGCAAACATATCAAACTCAGTGTTGGTTGCCAAGGTTTGTGCAATTCAAGTTGCCTGATCTTAGGTTTGAATAAAGAAATCTGCTGAAATGGCTTTGGAAGCTTTCGAAACTGCTTTGAAAGCTTTCGAATCGGCTTTGAAAGCTTTCGAAACTGCTTTGAACGCTTTCATAACTGCGAGGAGTTTAAAATAAGTATTTGAGGTTATGTTTTCGTTTCAGTTATTTTTACTAAGTAATAACTACTTTTCGATATATTTTTGCTGGACAACAAATAAAGTTATAGCACTAGCAATTTATTTCATGTTAATTGTAAAAACATTACGGTATTTTCTTTTCTGAACATTCATGTGTCACGCTGGCAAAGCGTAGGTTAACGCAAAAGTTTTCTATGCAAAGCTAAGACAACTTGCATTAGCCTTTCACTGCTTTTGTGCTTTTATATTCGGGCGTATGTGTGCGCATCTGCATGTATGTAGGTGTGTGGGTGTGAGCTTTCATGTATGACACCTACGTACACTTGTAAATTCTTTTGAAAATGAATTCCTTTCTGTTTTTTGTTAACAACTAAGATCTGCTTATTCATAGTATTTACATAAGTATTTGCTTTTTATATTTTCATATTACTTAAAAACTAAATGCGAAAAAAAAAACGGAAAACTGAAAAATACCAAAGGCATCTGGCAAAGAATCCCTTCATTTGTGACTGCAATCTTCGCTGGCTGGCTGATTACTTGCACAAAAACCCCATCGAGACAAGTGGCGCACGCTGCGAGGCCCCAAAGCGCATGCATCGGCGACGCATTGAGTCGTTGCGTGAGGAGAAATTCAAATGTGAGTACACACATACATGTATAAATGTGTATATATACTAGTTATAAGGGTTATGCATGCTGCAGTATGTTTGTAAAGTAGCGTGAGTAGCAAAAAGTCAAGATGTGCATGTGCGTGGCGCGTTGTCGCTGCTGTAGGCCTAAAGCATTAAGCAAAAAACTACAAAAAATAGCGCGTTATATTAAAAATAAAAAAAAATAATGTTTTAACACGTCCTTACAGCAGTCAAAGAAGATTTATGTATTTCCATTCGTTAGCACATGCTGGCAGTTGTAGTTATGAGTAAAGGCAGCACTTCAGTCCGAAAATAATAAATTCCAGTTTTTACAGATTTCAACTTAATTTTTGCATATTTTTAAATGCAATAATAATAAAATTTCGTAAACTAGGTAGATAAGATGCATTTGAGTTAAAAAAGAATAACAAATTAAAAATAATAATAAATATAATTAAAAAAAATAATAATATTAAATAAATTATTAATAAGAAATATTTTTTTTTTAATATTTTATGAAGTTAATTAAATTAATTCAAATCAACATTTTTTTTGATAAAATTCAATTATAATGATAATACTTTGTTTTTTGTGGTAACCGAAAATATTTGTTTTAATTTTGTATTTTAAGATGGTTGAAAATATTTGCTATAAGCTGCTAATTTTTTTTGTTAATTTAAAAAAGTTTAAAAAAATATATACAATTATTTCCTTACGCTGTTTTTTTTTTTTTACTTTTTCTAAGTAAATTAAATTAATTAAAATTAGAAATTTTCTAAAAAAAATCCAAATGTAATGATAGCATTTTTTTATGATAACCGATATTTTTTAACTAATTTTTTTTAAATAAAGTTTTTTTAAATTAATTTTTTTGTATTAAAATTTTTTTTAATAATATTAATTTCTATTTAATTTGGTAAAGAAAATAAAAATGTACTTTGAAAACAATTTTGTTTAAAAATTTAAATATTGAGTAGTCGAAAAAATCTTATGGGTTTCTACTCAAACTTCAACTTATTTTTTTTTTTATATTTATAAAGAATTTTAATGAACCAAATATGTAACATTTTAGTCGTACACTTTTTGCCATTTCTCCTCTAGAGACATTATTCCATCAGTGTAAAACTTTTCTGGTTTCTCAGCGAAAAACTGCGACAAGTAATTTTCACAGGCTTCTCTTGAAGCCAACTTTACTCCATTAAGGGAGTTCTGCATTGACCAAAAAAAATGGCAGCCCGAGGTAGTCCAAAGTCAGGGCTATATGGTGGATGCATCAAAACTTCCCTTACAAGCACTCACAGTTTTTGCCGAGTCATAAAAGATGTATGTGGCCGAGCGTTGTTCTGATGGAAGACGAAGCCCTTTCTGTTGATCTGATCAGTTCTGGCCGTTTTTTTTTTTTACTGCTTGCTTCAATCTCATCAGTTGACAGTAAAATGTAGAATCAATCGTTCGACAAGGTTGGAGCAGCTTATAGTGTATGATTTTTTTCCAATCCCACCAAACACTCAACACAACCTTTCGAGGCGGCAATCCTGCCTTTGCCACCATTTGCAGAGCTTCATCACGCATGGACCATGATCTTTTTCACACATTATTGCCGTATTTGGTCCACTTTTCGTCTCCTTTTACCATTCCCTTCAGAAATGGTTCGATTTCATTTCGTTTCAGCAAAGAATCGCTTTCGGTCTATTAAATTTTTCAATTCATATGGTACCAAACATCGAGCTTCTTTTTGTGGCCAGCTTTTTTTTAAATAGTTCCAAACCGTTTGATGATGAATGTTAAGTTCCTTAGCGATGTCATGGCTGCTTATGTGACGGTCCTAGTCAATCTTTTCCATAATTTCATCGACTTTTTCAACGATAGGCGAGGTGCATCTTTCACATCGGAATTTCCAGAACGGCAGCGAGCGAACCATTGTTGTACTACAGCAACTGATACAGAATCGTCTCCGTAAACTTCACAAATTTCTGCTGGCTTGCATGGCATTTTTCCCTTTTTTATACAAAATTTATAGCTAATTTCTTCATTATTTTCCCTCATTTTTGAACGGCTGTAACTTTTTTTCAACTTCCCCGAATTTAATTTTTTGTTGTTGTTTTTTTTTGTTGAAATGAAGCAAAAAATCTCACCTTTCCAACACATAATAAGGGTATTCTCTTGCTCTTGCAAGATTGCAGATTGCAAAAATACTATACCGAAATATACAAGGGTACGAGAGCACCCATTGCAGAATCTAGTGATATATGAACAGCTGATTCGGTCAATTTATTGTGAATGACTATTATGCATGGCTATTGTGAATTGGGGCACCTTCTGCATACATTTTTAACAAAAAAACTGTAACAAATCTTTGTAATTTAAATAAAAATATTTAAAATTTACCTTCCTCAAAAATTTAACGACGTAATATGTCTTTATGTAAAATGACAGCTAAAACAGGGTTGTAATTATATTTGACATTGCACGCAAATATACATGGGTTTTGGTCTGACATATTTTACAGCCATTGCAAATAATTTTCTGCGTGTTGTTGTTGTTGTGCCGGTGCACCGAAGGGAAATATACGCAATTCTTGCACCGTGCAAGGGTTTGGCAAGAGCAAGAGAATACCCCTAATGTGAATGGTAGCTCTGGAGATATACGACTGCAACGACATCTATTGACAAAATAGGAAATACTTTTTCGTTTACCCAATATTTAAAGTTATTTATTTACTTAAAAAAAATATATTTAAAAAGATTAAATGTAACAAAATATATAATATATGAAATCTCTCATTAAAAAATAAAAAAAATAACATTTTTGAAATCTTTTATGACTAAAAAATTTCAAATTTCAATTTTTATTGGTCTAAATAAAAATAGATTTTATTAAAAAAACTTGTCTTATTAGCTTAAAGATGTACAGCCATGGACATATAAATAGCACACATCTGAATCCCATATTAATTCAAATTTGTTTTTAATCCTAAAGTAGCTGAACAATAAAAATTTGGTATGTATCTTCTTGTCACTGTTATGAGGCTCATTTCTCTGCACAAAAATACTGTTTATTTTCTATTAAATTTTGTACGCGACAATTTTATTGCGTATAGTGTTTATTTGAAGTGGACACATACATAAATAGCAAATTTTTAAGTTCGTAATTTTTTTTTTTGAATTTTGTGTGAGGTTCTCGCATATTTTTAATTTAATTCTGCGAATATATGTATAATTATTTCATGGATATTTCATTAAAATGAGAAGGAAACAACATTCCACGGCGGAAAAGGGAGTCCTAATGTCCAATATGAGCAAAAAAGGAAAAGATCCTAAAATACTACATTGCTCTCCAAACGTGTTATAAAATGCTCTTTATGCAACAAAACAGACCCACCTCGTGTCAATAAAAAGATACCAAGAAAACCAGGACCACATAAAACCGATATTAGTGTTGACAAAAACATAGTAAGGAAGAGCAAAGCGGATCCTTTTAAGTCAACCAGAGAAATTATGATCGAAATTAATGACGAATGTGGTGTGAACATGTCCAGAAAGTTTGTACGAAGACGACTCAACTTATCTCAACTTTTTGGACAAATTACCGGTAAGAAACCACTCCTGTCAAAACGCCACATCAAAATTCGACTGGGACACAGGGACAAACCAGCACAATTTTGGAAGAACATTTTTACGTCGTTCACAAGGTCAATCCCTTAAACCTAGGTATACCAAAAAATTCATTAAGCACGGCGGTGGAAGTATCATGGTCTGGGCGTGTTTTCATGGCATGGCATCGTGCCAGTTATCCGAATAAATGGTAAAATGAACCAGTTTTAGTATTTGGATATACTGAAAAATAAAATGGAGCCATTTGTATTTCAATCCATGCCCATAAACTGGACATTTATGCAAACCAATGACCCGAAGCACACCGCAAAGATAGTAAAGTATGGTCTCGGCAATGAAAAGTTTAGAATATATGGGTGGCCTGTGCAAAACGCAGATCTGAAACCAATAGGAAATTTATGGAATGGTATAAAGTTCAAAATAGCAAGCAAAAAATTCAAAAATTTTGATGATTTATGGGCTGGAATTGAGGAGCCTTGGTATTCAATCCCAAAGGAACGATGTCAAGAACTGGTGGACAGCATGCAACGAAGATGTGAGCGGGTGCTTAAAAAATATGAATGTAGTACAAAATTCTAATGAAATGAACAATCTCTTGCAATTTTTTTTTTAAATTTTATAAATTTTTGTACCTTTTTTTAAACCCCTTTTCAGATTGTGCTATTTATGTGTCCCAGCTGTCATATAAGATATTAATGTTTACGTCTTTTTTGGCGATAGTAAAATATTTATTGTTTTATGGTTTTAGTTATATTAAAGTGAATAATTTTTAAAATAAACCACATTCCTCTTTAAATCCGTAAGTGATAAACTTAAGAAATAAATAAATGTTTTCTTATTTGATGACCAAGTGTGCTATTTATGTGTCCATGGCTGTACACACATACATATATGGGCCATTCCATCAATTGGCGACATGGTTTTGTACCCGCGGTTCTCCAATTTTGACCAAACTTTAGAATATCATAATATAGACCAAAATAAGAATATCTGTTAACTTTTTAGTGGTCAAAGTTTCTCCAGTCCAGTCTGTTCGCTTAGAAGGTTGTGTGAAGGAGGTGAATATGTGAATTGTATTCTTAGACTTGAATTAATGAAGAAATCAGTGTCTTCATTCATAAAAATATGCGCCGTATAGCGACAACTTTGCATTTTTTTTGCTGTTCATGGGATCAGAGTCCCATACTTTAGAACACTGATTCTTATGTAAAATTGGACGAGGAATCGAATGAAAAAGGCAATTTTGAAAAAAAAAATTGGGGGAAAAGCACAAAAAACGGTATTTTTGGAAAAAAATAATTTTTTTGGATTTTGAAATTTTTTTTGGATTTTGAAAATATTTTTATCAGAAAGCTGATATTTTTTTACATAAAATTGTATAACTTAAAAATTTTTTTTCACTCAATTTTGAGGTCATTAAAAAATAAAGGAAATAGTCATTTTTTTGCTTGATCTCAATTTGAATTGCGCGCCAAAAAACAATGGAGCAACTTTGACCACTAAAAAGTTAACAGATATTCTTATTTTGGTCTATACAATGATATTCTAAAGTTTGGTCAAAATCGGAGAACCACGGGTACAAAACCATGTCGCCAATTGACGGAATGGCCCATATATATTAATTTTTATTGTATAATTAATTTTTAAGAGTGCGCAGACTTTAAAAATTGAGTTTCTGAGAAAAAAAATAGTTTCTAAGAAAATTCAATATACATATGTACATATATAGTACATAAATAAAAATTAAATTTACATTTTTAAAAGTACTCCTAAAAATATTCTGCAACTTAAAACAGGAACTTTAATTATTTTAAAATTTTAATAATAATTAATTTTAACAAGCAAAAAAATAAAAAAACACACATTTTTTTATGTAATTATGGGCTTATTTTAAAATATTCCTACGTTATTATTATCTATATATTTATTTTTGTTATTTTTAATATAATTATGTTATTAGTTTGTAAATACTTATTAAAAACAGGCTAAAGAATTTTTTCAAATATACAAAAAATACATATAAAAACGTGCCTCTCATCAATTATTTCGACGCGCAATTATATGAGTTAGTATTATTTAATTACATATTTTAAATATTAATTATTACTACCCAAAATAAAACCAAAAATATTTAAAAGAAATGCAATTACCGCAGCACAAACACATTGACGCCTAAAAGCATGCTTCGCGCACGTCAACTGTGTGATTAACATTGGCATTACCGTATGCACATTATGCATGAGCTGCACTCTCCTCATAACAAAATCACGCATGCACACAAATACAAGCATAAATTTTTTAATTAACACATCTATTTCATTTTACCGATTTTTTGTCTTTGTTTATTTGCAGGCTCCTGGGACGATATGCGTATTAAATTGTCGAGCGAATGTCGCGCAGATGTCGATTGCCCGGCAATGTGTCAGTGCGATGGCACTTCAATTGATTGTTCAGGTCGTGGCCTCAAAGAAATACCGCGCGATATTCCGCTGCACACCACCGAACTGTAAATACGAATCATTCTCAACTTATTTTTTTCCTGTGTTTTTTGTTATTGCTATTTCTGTTATGCTTGATGTTGATTATTTCCAAATATGCAATTGCATTGATTTATTTGACCTAAAAAGTTGCCTGCTTTCATTTCATTAATTTTTAAAAATTTTTTCTTGCTTTCGTTTTTTTTTTTCTCTCTCACACTTTACACTCAATCGCAGTCTTTTGAACGACAATGAACTGGGGCGCATCAAATCCGATGGTCTCTTTGGACGTCTGCCACATCTGGTTAAACTCGATTTGCGACGCAATCATATAACCGGCATTGAACCGAATGCTTTTGAGGGTGCCAATCGTATACAGGAATTGGTTTTGGCCGAAAATAAAATACGTGAGATTTCGAATAAAATGTTTTTGGGTTTGCATCAGTTGAAGACGCTGTAAGTATACATGATATGCATAGGCTTTTTCTAATATTCTTAATAATTCTTAATGCCATTTATTTGTGACAATTGATTTAAGTTGTTTTTGTTTGTGTTGCATTACTCAAATGAAATAATTAATAAATGTGCGCTGAGCGCAGTGTTCGACCAGCTGACTCACTGAAGTAAAGTTTAAAAAAGTATATTTGTTGAGTTAATAAAAAAGATACTTCCTATCGACCCTAGTTCGTGATCCATAAATATACCAAGGCTCCATTTAAGTTTCACAGAAGCCGAGTAGTTTGACCAGCCGAATTTTATCTGTTTACTTGAAATTTTTTCAGTGTTTGTGTGCCCAAAATATTTGAAATGACACACTACACAATAGCTTAAGACAATATGGAACCTCTTTGGTTTTACCCAGTTGAAATGAATTGTGCTCTCGGTTAGTCAAAACATATTCAGTGGTCTTTTTCGACCTAATAACAAACCTAACAAATTTGCGGCAAGGTATGGACCCACTTTTGTTTCACGCAAACCAGGTAGTTGTGCAATCGACCTTTTTCAGTGGTCTTTTTCGACCTAATAGCAAACCTAACCTCAAAACTTTTTAAATGACATGGCTCTGCGCAGAATATGGACCTACTTTGGTTGCCCAAGTTAAATAGTACGTACTTTCTGTTACTCGAAACTTTTTCAGTGGTTTTTTCGACCTAATACTGAACTTAACCTCAAAACTTTTGAGATGACAGAAGGTTCCTATTAAGTTTGTGGCACAGTATGGACTCACTTCTATTTCTTGCGGACCAGTTAGTTGTACGCTTAAAATTTATTCGAGTTGAAACTTGTATGCAATTTTTCAAACTACTAGAGAGTATAACCTTAAAACATTTGTTATGAAAAATTGGAAAATGAGTCCTGCTCAGTTTCAGTTTCGTAGTCGCAATTTTATTTGATTATTCCAAATTTGTATGATCTTTTTCGAATTACTAGCACACATAACCATAAATATTTGAGATGACAGATTTGACAATGAGTCTGCGTAGGTTTTGTATGTACCTTTTTAAATAATTTATGCAGTCGAACTCTTTTTTGATTTTCAAAATACTAGCAAACATAACCTCAAATATTTGACTTTTTATAAGTCTGTAGTGGAACGCTTTGTTTAAAACTCGGAAACATTTTCAGTACTTGTGTGATCTTTTTTTTACCTACTAGCCCGCATAACCGCAAATATATTTATTTTTTTTTACCAAATTTTTTGTTTACTTCGTAAAATGTTTCGCAAGTGTAATTTTTCTCTGCCAAACTTGACTAATAAATATTGCTGTGCAACAAATACCCACTTCTAGGAGGCCCAGAAGTGCACAAGCTGACAGACAAGCTTAAATTCATGCATGTTTTTGTTGCTGTTAGTGGTAATTAATGATTACGCTGTCACTTTAAATCAATTGCTCACACACACTTAGAACTATGCAGGCCTAAATTTTATTCGATTGCAACTGACGTTTCATTAATCGTTTTAGGAATCTTTACAACAATCAAATCTCCTGTGTGATGCCCGGTTCTTTTGAATTTCTGTCATCGCTCACCTCACTGTAAGTACAAACAATGCAATACATATATACACACACAGATACACAATCGTCATTATTTACATGCATTACAAGCATTAATTAGATAAATTACTGAAAATTCTCTTTGCATCAAAATTATGTGGTGGACCATACATCCTGCTAACACACACACATACAAATATTTAGTGAAAAGCAAAAAGCTGAAGAAGCAGCTAATTCATCAGACAGACACTAAAGTGTTTAGTATATAAAATAATAGAATTGCCACATGCTTTGCTTTATATAGACCGCTATATATGTAAATATTTGTGTGTGCGTGATTGCAAGTTGCACTTATTTATTGACTCCAGGCGCAGTGTGATTTGAAAAACTCTATATACGTCTGTATGTATGTGCGTTTGAGCAGTTCATAGATATTTATATGTACTAAATATGTAATTAATTGCTTCTTCATTGTATAAATTGAGTAAATTGCGTACGGAGAAGTTTTTATCAAAGAAATGGGGTTAATGGGTTTGATTGTTATGGGCTGAACTTCACAGCAGAAGCGCGGTTGAGCCGCTGCGCCACTCACTACCGGGTGCAAGTGCTCAAAAATGCACATGCTCTCATCTACGCACTTGTGTTATATGTATGTATGTATGCCGGAATGTGCTTGCTAGTATGTAAATATGATAGCGATCAGTCCCGAAAAAAAAATTTATTACGAAATCACGGGATCGCCGATTTAAATGTTAATTAAAAAAGAGCTAAGTCCGGGAGTAACCGAATATTTTAAGCCATTGAAATATGTACTTTAAGGTGCAAATCGTCAACAAGAGGACCGAATTCCAAGCAATTTTATAGATGCACTTACTATGTATGTACATACATACATCTCATACACTGACAGACACATAAGGTTTGTTAGAGAAAAAAAAACATTATACTTGTATATAGTATATGGGAGTTGGGGTAGTATCGACCCGATTTTATCTATTTTCTCAATACCACATACTATAAAACCACTCATATGGAGTAAAGTCAGCCGGATGTTCGAAAATCCTGATATTAGTTATATAGGGGCTAAGTCAAGTTTTCTCTCAAATTTATCTATTTTAGGCACAAAGATGCACTGTTATGAGTAAAACAGGTTCTGTAATGTTCATTGAGATAACTCACATATTGGCCGATATATGCGGTACAAAATACCTCGAAGTTCGAAAATTTTTATATTAGGTACATATGTATATCTAGACTAAGGGAAATATTGGTCCGATTGAACCCATTTTTGACATACAGACATACTATTGTCAGAGAAGTATTATCCCTGAATTTCAATTATATATCTCACACATTGAACGATATTTTCGACCAAAAGTCAACTATAGGTACTGGGGTCCAAATATTCCATAGCTAGGGGCTTGAACCGTTTTTGTTGGATTTGAACAATTTTTGATCATAAGGTAGCATACCTTAAATAAATTATTTATACAAAATTGTATCCCGTTATATTAATTACTTCTTGATTTGTGTACTGGAACGAAAATAATCAAATGGAATATAAAATTGTGTTATATGGGAAGTAGGAGTGGTTGTAGTCCGATTTATCCCATTTTCACACTGTGACAGGAATATGAGAAGAATACCAAGTACTTAATCGAAATCGATAGGTCAGATCTTGAGATATGGGAACTCACCAAAAAGTCGGCGGTGCCACGTCCTTTGTCCAATTTTTACCCCGGCTCCTATAAAACCTTGTCATACTATCCCGTCAGCTACTTTTTTACGTTTCTGGGGCATTGAGTTATTGATTTATCGCGCTTTTAGTAGTTTTGAACAGTACCGTTATATTGGGAGTGAAAGGGGTTTCCATCCGATTTGCTCCATTTTCACACTATGGGTAGGACTTCTCGTTTATGCTAAGCGAATTTGGTCATTGCAGCGTTAGTGATACAAGAGATATGTAAATTAAACTAATTAGAGGGCCCACATTTTAAAAATTTTTCGCCCAAATATGCCCCTTGATTCTGCGATCCCCTATGCCAAATACAGCTATAGAGCTTAGATATGGGACTTTATAAGTTTTCGATCAATGGCGTTTTGTGGGCGTGGCAGTGGACCGATAACGCCCATCTATGAACTCGTAAGTTTTTTAGCTAAGGAACGCCCATACCAATTTTCATCAAGATATCTCAATTTTTTCACAAGTTATCGTTAGCACGGACGAACGGGCAGCCAGATAGTCACTCGGAATTCAACTTGTCTCGTCATCCTGACCATTTATATTGTATACAAAATATATATGCATAGGTTATTCTACTCTGTGACAACATGTTGCATGAGTTTAAAAATTTTCGGGATCCCGTACTACAAACGCTTCGTAACATTAGCACTTACATCTTTCTGTCTGTATGTCAGCATGCATAATTCAGTTTCACTGTTTACTCGAATAAAATGGAAAACAACGCGCCGCTAGTAAAGTGCGTTGGAAGCGTAAAAGTACAAGTAATTTAATTGAACTCCAATTTATGGTCGCCATAGACAGCTAGGGCTTTGCAGGCCGACCAATGTGCGCCGTGCGGTGTTTCAAATAATTGCCTGTGTATGCGTGAGTGTTGAGTACAATACATACGCAGTTGTATATGGTCCCACGCACACGCTGATTCAGGCATGCGGGGCGGTCGGGCCTGCTGTGATAACGACAAACAGACGAGCGATGATGTTGCCACCTTGCTTCTTACATACATTCATACATTCCATACATGCAAGTGTACATATGTATGTATGTGTGTGTGTGTGTGTGAATTATTATTAACATGTCCAGACTCCTCAGGCTGTCGTCGTCGCTGTTGTTGTTGTACGCTGTTGCTGCTGCTGCTGTGATCGACTTGCAATATGTTGCTATTGCCGAGCATCCCTTTGTTGCTTTGTCGGATGATTTAAGTGCCAAACGCGGCAATGGGCAACATGTACACATACACAAGTCTATGTATGTAGTTGCAAGGGCAGCTTCATATTAGGATGTATATTTTTTTATACGCCGAACAGTGTATATTGAGTTTGCCACGAAGTTTATAACAGCGGAAAGGAAACGTCGGAAATCCTATAAAACATCTACATAAAGGTTTAGCCTGATAAGCTGGGTCTATTTAGCCATGTTCATCTGTCCGTCTGTATATACGCTCTCTCTCTCTCTCTTAGTTTTTGAGATATCGATCTGAAATATTGCACACTTTTTTCGTTCCTAGAGGCTTATGATTTAGCGATACTGCCGATATCGGTTCACTTTCAGATATAGCTTCCATGCAAACTGAACGATCGGTATCAAGTGCTTGTATGGAGAACTTGTTTTCTTTGACGAGATATCTTTACGGATTATGGACTGTTGTTTTCGGCCAAGGTATAATCTGCAAGGAAATTGTTCAGATCAGATCACTATAGCATATATGTACATAGCTGCCATACAAGCTGAACATTCAAAAACAAGTCCTTGTATAGAAAACTTTTTTAATTAGCATCGTCACGAAATTTAGCACAGTTTATTATCATAGGCAGGGCTACAGTCTCCGAGCGAATTGTTCAGATCGGACCACTATAGCATATAGCTGGCATACAAACTGAATATTCAAAAACAAGTCCTTGTATTGAAAACTTTTTTAATTGACGAGATATCGTCACGAAATTTAGCATAGATTATTGCACAAGACAAAACTACAATATGCCAAAATATTATTTAAATCGGACGACTATAGCATATACATAGCTGCCATATAAACTGAAACCCTTTTATGCTCTAAGAAATGCATATGGGAAGGTTGCAGGTGAAGTTTTCTTTGTTTTATTTTTTTTTTAACTTTTGTTGTCGTATTTGTAAGTAGTTAGTGTATTTGTACATATGTATGTAAGTTGGTGCTGTAAGTAAGCACACAAAACACTTGAAATACAGATTCACCCTAATTTTATGGGTAAAATAAGAATACGTTATTGCAAAGATGAGAAGTGCGCGTACACACATGCAATATACTGGCGCACTACATACTAAAATGCAAAATAACGTATCATCAAAAAATTCGAAATTGAGTATCCTATTGATTATGATTCACTACTACGAGTATGCCCAACATTTTCAGGTTCTGCGCTCATATGTGAACCAGTTTTAATCAATATTAAAATTATGTTTCACTCTTGTTCCATTTTATTTCATGTTTCATTTACGCCACTTTAAATTTTCGAAAATGTTACGTTATTTTGCATTTTAGGTGACGATATACTGGCACTTATTTACATGTACGAGTATGTATGTATGTGCGCAAGCCACTATAAAAGTTTTCTACATTTGGTAAATGATTGAATAAAGCCACTCATACTTTTATTGTTAGCACTTTTAACATGCCTACATGTACATAAATATATAGGTACTATGCATATACATATATACGTGCATACATAGTTTTTTCTTATGTAAGTGCGCCTGCAACTAGGGGTTTCGAGGGTCTCTTGTAAAAAACACTACCGAGTGGTAAGGAGTTTGTTGCTGGCAATTGTCTATAAAGAGACACCTGCGCAATAGTGGCGTAGCTTGCATATTGTTTTTGTTATTACTTCTTCGTTTGTGAATGCAAAGTGACTCACGAAAATGTGTTTCCAAGTTTTAGGTGGCTATTGAATAAAAAAAAAACTTGATGGAAAATGACGCAGTAGAATAAAATTAATGATAAATGAGTGAGGAAAGTGGGCAACAAGATCTGTTTTTTTTGGATCATTTTTTCCAGCAGTCCAATATGCTAACCGCTCAACAGTTAGACTAAGTTTCTTTTTTTTAAGATTTGAATATTAATAGTGATGGAAAACTCAATTAAAACGGTGTTTTTTCTAACGGTTTTGCTCTCATTTTAGTTCAACGAAAAAAGATTTGGGTGGATATTTAAATTAATTTTTCAAAACTCAACTCATAGCAGACACCTCCAAGCACGTACTTGGGTTCTAATTCTTGTACTCGTTCATGGATAACCATATTTAATGTGACCTATATCTGCCAATTATATGAGACTTGGACACAAAATGTGTTTTGCAAGTCACGAGTAATATTTGAAATATTATGGACTCTTTTTTAAGTACGCCTAAATCAATCTAGTTTTTTATGGATCATTTTGTTCGGCATTTTTTGAGAAATCCGAAAGATATACATATGTATATTATATATGACTGATATTGATATTATATTGATCATTTGCCGTAATAGGTCGAATCGGACAACTATATCACATATCAACCGACTATTCAGATTATTTTAAACTTCGCCTTAAAAAACTGAGTTAAGACCCATAGTCTCTTAAGCAAAGATGGTCCGTCCGTTAAATCCAATTTCGATGACTCGTTCGAGCATTTCAACTGGTAACTGGCGAATGATATGCGCGATGTTTTGCTCTAAGGCCTGAAACAAACCGGGATTAGTCGCATAGACTTTAGTCTTTACATATCCCCACAGAAAAAGTCTAACAGTGTGACATCACAAGATCTTGTTGACCAATCGACCGACCCAAAACGTGAAATTATCTGCTCACCGAAGTGTGTCTCAATAAATCTGTTGATTGGTACGATGTGTGAGAGGTGGAGCTGTCTTGTTGAAATCAAATGTCGCCGAGATCACGAGCTTTAATTTCAAGCATCAAAAAGTCAGTTATCCTGGCGCGACGCCATTGACGGTTACGTTTTCACCGGCATCACTTTTGACGAAATATGTACCGATGATACCACCGGCCCACAAACCACACCTAACCGTTGATTTTTCTGGATAAAATGGCAGCTCTTGAATCTCTTCAGGTTGCTCTTCGTCAGAAATGCGGCAATTTTGCTTATTTATGTACCCATTATGCCAGAAATGGGCTTCATCGCTGAACAACATTTGACATTCGAAAACGTCGGATCTTCTTGGAACTTTTCATGAGCCCATAGAGCGAAGCGATGTCGCTTGGGATGGTCAAGCGGCTTCAGTTCTAGGACAAGCTGTATTTTGTACGCTTTTAATTCGATCAGATATCGATGTAAAATACCCCAAGTCGTTCCATACGTCATTCCGATTTGCTGCCAACGGCACAGAATCGAACCTCCACGGTTTCGTGTACACTTTCAGCTATGGATGCTTTTATGAGACACTGTAGCTAAAAAGTAATAAAGAATGAACGAAAAACCAATACTATCTCAACTAACACACACACGTTTACATACATATGCGAAAATGCCAATATCATGTCGGTACTAAAAACCGCTATGACAATTCATTTCCAACACTTGACTTTTTTCGCAATACTTTTCCCCATATTTACATTACCACATTTCAATGCAAACTCATCACTATACCGCAAGCATACATACATACATATGTACCATATATTTATGTACATGGACCGATTTCTATAAGCCCACATTTCAATTTACACTTTACACTTCTTCTACTTGCATACTTTCGTCCTTTCGTCGCATAGCAACTTGGCTGCCAATCCATTCAATTGCAACTGTCATTTGGCCTGGTTTTCCGAATGGCTACGAAAGAAGGGTCTGGTCGGCGGTGCGGCACGTTGTGCTGCCCCCTCAAAAGTACGTGATATGCAAATTAAGGATCTGCCACATAACGAGTTCAAATGCACATCTGACAACAATGAAGGCTGTTTGGGCGATGGCTATTGTCCGCCCGCCTGCACCTGCACCGGCACCGTTGTACGCTGTTCGCGCAATCAATTAAAAGAGATACCACGTGGCATACCGGCGGAAACGTCCGAGTTATATCTGGAATCGAATGAAATAACAATGATACATTTGGATCGGATACGACATTTGAAGGCATTGACGAGATTGTAAGTAGACACTTGTGTGTGATATGAACATGAATGTTGATGGAGGAGAACATGAAAGATGACGAAGCATTGTAGTTTTGAAAATTTATGTTGCTAATACGTTTCTCTTTTATTTTTCTGCTCTCTTTGCTTTTGTTTAACAGGGATTTGAGTAACAATCAAATCACGTTCCTTTCTAATTACACCTTCGCCAACCTGACGAACCTGTCGACGCTGTAAGTATACACGAACACTTTTTCAAATTATTTTTTATTGATTTTTTTGAAGTGCAAAACGCAGTTGAGCTTCTGCTGAAGTTGAAGACAGAGTACAAATGTTTTGAAATACAAGATCCATAAACCCGATCGGACTGCTTTTAAAATTGCTAAGGTTTTTCAAAGAAATAGGGTCAAAAAGACCTAATGAAGTCGTGCAATTAATGAGAGAGCTGTAGACTCTATACCAAACTGTACTAGTGGGAGAACCAGGGAGAGTTTAACAAAAAAGCCTCGGAAATAGTTCAGTCTAATTGATTTTAGCAGACATAAAATTCGTCCTAATGAGTTTAACTCATTCTACCTCCGATTCTATACAACCTCGAAAAGCGAATCTCATTTGGACGGCTTATAACGCCATTTCGTTGTAGTACCTACCGATCACAAATTTGTTGAGATGGTCAATACCAGTTTCAGCTATATCGCGTTCGCCGAAGGTATGCTCACCGAGTTATTTCAGCTGGCCGTAGACCAACGCCTGCTAAAGACATGTGAGGTCCAGTCCAGACGCGATTTCGGAGATCCGACTCGTTTCCACCCCGATGTGACTGGTATACGGACGCACCGTCTTGCTAGCTCATATGATTAGCAATTTCCAGCGATTCTGTTATGACCAGGCGCCCAAGGAAGTCTGATGATGAATGACTATGATGCTATTTCTAATTAGAACAGACATTCCTTGATTAACTTTACACACTGTTTGCGATGTTAATATCGCGGCTTCTCTTGTCGAAAACCTCTACAATGCAGTAGTCAAAGTTTTCAGGGATGCAATTGAAGAAACCGGGGAGCGTTACCCTAATTGGACTCCTTCATATATTCTGCTTCCATGACCTTTAGGGCGGACTTCGCAGTAATGCACCTACCGGCAGTATTATCGGTTGCGTTCAAACTTCTTCGCGAGTGTAATCGTCGCCGAAACCTAATCTAAACGACAGCTTTTGGTAGTTTATTGTGACTCATGCTGATTCAGAGTACATTAAAAAAGATCAGTAATCTCTCAGAACGTAAAGGAATTAGACTATTTTTGTAGCAGCGGTCAAAAGAATTTATGCTTATCAAATATTTCCTTTTAATTTCAGAATTATATCCTACAACAACTTGCAATGTCTGCAACGTTACGCCATGTCGGGTCTACAAAATCTACGCGTACTCTCGCTTCACGGCAATCGTATATCCATGCTACCCGAGGGGACATTTGAAGATATGAAATCACTAACACACATGTAAGTCCGACGTATATATAAATTGAGTGCGAAATTAAAAAAATTAAATACATTGCAATATTTTCAGTGCGCTAGGCAGCAATCCATTGTACTGTGATTGTTCACTCAAATGGTTTTCGGATTGGATCAAATTGGACTATGTGGAGCCGGGTATAGCGCGCTGCGCTGAACCCGATTATATGAAGGATAAACTAATACTGTCGACGCCCTCACACAACTTTGTCTGCAAGGGCAAAGTGAGCAATGAGATTATGGCCAAATGTGATGCGTGTTACACGCATCCCTGTGAGAACAAGGCGCAATGCATACCACTGCCACAGCGTGACTACCAATGTCTCTGCCTACCCGGTTATCATGGCAAACATTGTGAATTTATGATCGACGCCTGTTATGGCAATCCGTGCCGCAACAATGCCACTTGCACGGTGCTCGAAGAGGGACGTTTCAGTTGTCAGTGTGCGCCGGGCTATACAGGTGCGCGTTGCGAGACGAATATCGACGATTGCCTAGGTGAAATTAAATGTCAAAATAATGCCACATGTGTGGATGGTGTGGAGTCGTATACTTGCGAGTGTCAACCGGGCTTTACAGGTGGGTGTTGTAGCTTATAGATCCATCGAATATTTTAATATTTTTGTTTACAAATTTTTATTATTAATACTTTTTTCCCTTTTTATATTAAAAGAATATACGTTTTTTTAACCTTTTTCGTGGACTTATTTTTTATAGTTTTTTAATTTCTTTTTATGTTTGTTTAATTCTCTAATTTAATGTTATTTTTTTTATTTATTTTTTTAATTTTTTTTTTTAATTTATGATATTTTATTTTATTTTTATATCTTTTTAATTCTGTTTACACTATTTTTTTATTTTAATTGTTTGATTATTTTTAAATTTTTTTTCCATATTAACCAACTGTTTTCATCGCTATATTTTTTTACTTTTTATATTTAATTTTAAAATAATAATAAATATTTTTAAATGTATTTCAAATTTTTTATAATAATATAATTTAATATCTATTTTTTAATTTTTTTTTGTTTTTTTTTATATTCTTCATTATTTTAATTATTTTTTCTTTTTTCTACATTTTATTAATTTTTCATGGGCATATTTTTTATACTCTCAAATTTTTTATATATGTACATATAGTACATATTTTGTCACAATTTTTTTTTTTGCTATTTGTTCATCGCTTTCTTAATTATTTTTTATGTTTGAATTTATATACTAAACTCAATTTTTTATATAATTTTGTTTTAAAATTTTTATAATTTCCTATTAATTTTTATACCCTGAACAGAGTATATTAAGTTTGTCACGATGTTTGTAACACCCAGAAGGAAGCGTCGGAGGCCCTATAAAGTATATATATAAATGATCAGTATGTCGAGCTGAGTCGATTTAGCCATGTCCGTCTGTCTGTCCGTCTGTCCGTCCGTCCGTCTGTCCGTCTGTCTGTATATATACGAACTAGTCCCTCAGTTTTTAAGATATCCTTTTGAAATTTTGCAAACGTCATTTTCTCTTCAAGAAGCTGCTCATTTGTCGGAACGGCCGATATCGGACCACTATAACATATAGCTGCCATATAAACTGAACGATCGGAATCAAGTTCTCATATGGAAAACTTTCGCATTTGACAATGTATCTTCACCAAATTTGGTATAGATTATTTTCTAGGGCAAAAATGTAGTATCTGAGAAAATTGTTCAGATCGGTTAACTAAAACATATAGCTACCATACAAACTGAGCGATCGGAATCAAGTTCTTGTATGGACAACTTTCACATTTGACAAGATATATTCACGAAATTTGGTATAGATTATTTTCTAAAGCAGCAATGTAACCTCCGAAGAAATTGTTCAGATCGGTTAACTATAGCATATAGCTGCCATACAAACTGAACGATCGGAATCAAGTTCTTGTATGGACAACTTTCACATTTGACAAGATATATTCACGAAATTTGGTATATATTATTTTCTAAGGCAACAATGTAATCTCCGAAGAAATTGTTCAGATCGGTTAACTATAGCATATAGCTGCCATACAAACTGAACGATCGGAATCAAGTTCTTGTATGGAAAACTTTCACATTTGACAAGATATATTCACGAAATTTGGTATATATTATTTTCTAAGGCAACAATGTAATATCCGAAGAAATTGTTCAGATCGGTTAACTATAGCATATAGCTGCCATACAAACTGGACACATAGTTACTAACAGAAATGCACCTGTGAAGGGTATTTAGCTTCGGTGCAACCGAAGTTAACGTTTTTTCTTGTTTTAATAATATTTTTGCTCTTTTCTTATTTTTTTGTTCTTTTCTCATTTTTTTAATTTTTTTTTTTATTCTTTTCACATTTTATTTTATTTTTGTATTTGATTTTCATAATTATATTTTTGTTTTTATCGTATTCCTTTTTATATACTTTTTTAATTTTTTAAACTTTTAATATAATTTTGTTTACATATGAACCAATGTTGTTTTTATCGCTTTGAACTTTTCTTAAAATTGTTTATTATATGAATTTAAATCTTTCCTACAGGTCAATACTGCGATACGAAAATCAACTTTTGCAGCGACGAGTTTAATCCTTGTGCGAATGGCGCCAAATGTCACGATCACTTTACTCATTACACCTGCGAGTGCATGGCCGGTTTCCATGGCATCAATTGCACACAAAATATTGACGATTGTCAGAATCACATCTGTCAAAATGGCGGCACCTGTATCGACGGCATCAATGATTATATCTGCAAGTGTCCAGATGATTTTACTGGCAAATATTGTGAGGGTCACAATATGGTCTCAATGATGTATCCACAGACATCGCCATGTCAAAATCACGAATGCAAACATGGAGTTTGCTTCCAGCCAAATCCCTCAGGCTCCGAGTATTTATGTAAATGCCATCCGGGTTATACCGGCAAGTGGTGCGAATATTTAACCAGTATTAGCTTCGTGCATAACAATTCGTTTGTGGAAATGGAACCGTTACGCACCAAACCTGACGCGAATGTAACCATCGTTTTTAGTAGTTCCGAACAGAACGGCATACTTATGTATGATGGACAGGATGCGCATATAGCTGTGGAGCTTTTCAATGGACGCATACGCGTTAGCTATGACGTCGGTAATTACCCAGTGTCCACAATGTATAGCTTCGAAATGGTGGCTGATGGTAAATATCATTGTGTGGAGCTGTTGGCTATCAAGAAGAACTTTACGCTGCGTGTCGATCGCGGTTTGGCCAGATCAATTATAAATGAGGGTTCCAACGATTTTCTCAAATTGACCACACCCATGTTTTTGGGTGGTCTACCGCCCGAACCGGGGCAGCAAGCCTATAAGAATTGGCAAATACGAAATTTGACCAGCTTCAAGGGTTGCATGAAGGAGGTGTGGATTAATCACAAGCTGGTGGACTTTGAAAATGCTGCCAAGCAGCAAAAGATAACACCAGGCTGTGCATTGCTCGAAGGCGAGACGGCGGAGGATGATGAGCAAGACTTTATGGACGAAACGCCTCATATTAAGGAGGTAAATAAAATTGAAACTAAGTCTAGAAATCAAACGAAATCACATATATTTCGCACTGCTTCTTACTCTAGGTGGATCCTTGCGAAAATCACAAATGTCGTCGTGGCAGCCGCTGTGTTCCTAATTCGACATACCGTGACGGTTATCAATGCAAATGCAAGCATGGTCAGAAGGGCCGTTACTGCGAACAAGGTGAGGGCACAACAGAGCCCGCAACAATAACTGGTATTAAGCACATTCTTCATTCATACTTCATTCGGTGGTTTGCATGCGCATAAGTATGTGTGTATATGCATACTTGTGTGGCACCACTTTCATTTTAAACATTTGTCGATATGCTGCTACGAACTTTGCATGCCGTTATGTTCCTTAATTCAGTTTTATTTGCCTTAACCTCAACTTTTTTGCGTTTTTTTTAATTTTTTTTTAAATTTTTCTAATTTATAGTGGCGTCCACTTGCCGCAAGGAACAAGTTCGAGAATATTATACCGAAAATGATTGTCGCTCACGTCAACCGCTCAAATATGCGAAATGTGTTGGCGGTTGCGGTAATCAGTGTTGCGCTGCAAAAATAGTGCGGAGACGAAAGGTGAGGAACTCAAAATACTAAATAAAACATGAAAATCTTTATGCGGGAAACTCGCAGGCGAGAACAAAAACTGTTATTTTTACTATAATTAAAATTCATTGAAGTAGAAATAACTGCTTACAGCATTGCTAGGCTTTTTAAGCGTTTCGAATTTATATTTAATTCTAACCTTTAAATAATTATATAAACCAAGCTCTAAATTCCAAGCGATTTAATTGCAAAAAATCTCTATTTAACTTTTTTTAGAAGTAATTAGTAATCTTTAAGCTTCATTATGTATTTTTTGTAAAGTTTTAAGTACAAAAGTGAAGTTAGTATTTTTCCAATACTCAAAATTTTCAAGTTAGAACAATATATTGTGTTTAAAATTTTATTTTATGTTTAATGATTAGTATTTGAACTACATTTCTTATTTAGAACAACAAAAGTGAGGTTAGCATTTATCGAATACTTAAAAATTACGATGTAGCCCCAAATATTGTAGACAAACTTTCATTTTATGACCGAAGCTAGTATACAAAATTCATTTCATATTTTTGAAAAATATTTTAAATTCAAAACTGAGGTTATTATTTTTTGAATTCTCACAATTTACATGTTAGAGCCAGACATAGTAGGAAAACATTTATTTTATTAATAATAATTAGCCTTTAAACTTTTTATAATTAATATATTTTTTAATCACAAAATTGTGGTTAGTATTTTCTTAATTCTTAAAATTTACAAGTTACAGATAGATTTTGCAAGGAAATCAATTATAAATGGTATTGATAAATAAATTATTAATAACTAGTTTTGAAATTGTATATTGATAACTTTTCGAATTTCATAAGTGAGATTAGTTTTAGTGAATACTTCAAAATTACACGTTAGAGCCAAATTTTGTAGCCACACTTAAATTTTATGATCAATTAATTAGTATTCAAACTTCTTTTCATATTTTGAAAAAAAAAAAATTAATTGAAAAGTGAGGTTATTATTTCTTGAATTTTTAAAATTTACAAGTTAAATCCAGCTATTGTAGGAAAACATTTATTTTATTAATAACAAATGGCTTTTAAACTTTATTTCAAATAATTTACAATCTTTTTAGTTACAAAATTGAGGTTAGTATTTTTGAAATCTTAAAATTTTCAAGTAAGGTCTAAATATGGCAAGGAAACCAATTTTAAATGACATTGGTAATTAAATGATCAATAAATAGTTTTTAAATTGACTTAACTTTTCGAAGTTCAAAATTGAGGCTAGTTTTCTTGATTATACAAAAAAACCGAACTTCTTGTTTAATGCTTCTTCAATATATTTACAGGTCCGCATGGTGTGCAGCAATAATCGCAAATATATAAAGAATTTAGATATCGTGCGTAAATGTGGATGTACAAAGAAATGCTACTGACTGGAAGATGCGACTACCCAAATGCACAATATTAGCTTAGATTTAAATTTAGGACAACATAGTAATAACAATAATTTTAATATTAATAATAATAACAGTAATTTAAGTACTAGTACTAGTAATAGCAACGATAATGAATGTATATTTAACTGTAGCAACACGAATGTTTTACTAATATCTAACAAGAACAACACTAAAACGGGGAGACAAATTATGGCCGCTCAAGAGACAAAGACTGCGGATGAAAGTGTGAAAGGAAATGTGACGAGCGCAAACATAACAAACACAAGTGGTGGTGTCATAGTTGGTGTAGTGAGAACACACAACCGTGACGACATCATGTACAACGCGGAGGATGCAACACGGCAAACAGCAGGTGGTTTGCACGTGACAGGAGGCGGCATATTGGTCGATGAGAGCGCTAGTTACGAGACTGATGAAGAGACGGAGCGCATGCAATTGAATCCAAGCGGCGACGAGGGTTGGGATTATGAATATGATGGTGATGATGATGATGAGGATGACGATGTAGATGAAGATGAAGACGAAATGGAGGATGCATACGAGGATGAGGGCGAAGAAGCTGACGCGGTCGCTGCGCCTTACATAGGTAGCGCAGCTACAGTGGATGTGGCGGCGCAAGAGCGCGGTAGCACCACTTACGAAGCGCTGCCTGAAGCCAAAGGTCTTGTACAAGCGCTGGTAGGCGATGAAAATGAGTCTGTTAAAAATATGCCGGACATTTTGAAAACGAAAAGTATCGCGACAGGCGCAAGCAAAATAGAGGATGAAGAAGAAGATATGGGTTTTGATGAAGATGACGAACGTATTGCAATAATTGTCGAACGGCAACGTGGCAATGCAAACGACAACGATAAGGGCTTCATGAATGAGGAGGGCAGCGGCTCAAGCGGTGGGGCATACAGACGGACCGAAGCAAATAGGTACAAAAATAATAGATTTAGATTAGATTATGCTGAGAAATATCGTAGGAAGCAACAAAAGTTGCAAACGGAATATACGAATAGAGGCGTAGCCGATGCGCGAGAAGGCAGCGGCAATTTTGCCAACGATGATGATGATGACGATGATGATGATAGCGATGACGTTAATGATGATGACGTTGACGATGATGTGGCCAGCAACGCTGACGCTAACGATGATGCCGACCGTCAAGAAGGTGATGGTTATTTTAATTCGAAGCATACGAAATCGAGTAATCGGTATTTCCGTAAAAATACGAATGACGCAATTAAAATAATCTCAACACCGCTGGGCAAGGTCGGTATCGTGTATCAGCAGACGCCGACAAGTGAGGATGGCAACAACAGCAACAACGCCAACAGCAATAATAATAAAAAGCAGGATACGCTGGGCGACAAGAAAACGAGTTCGTTTACGGACTTTGACGCACTGTCGCCCGATCCTGAGAGCAGTCATCGCTTAGCATCATCTCATCCAAAAATTACGCCAGTCTTGACACCCGATGGCAAGGTTGCACTGCTTTATCGCGGCGACTCGGAGAATTCCAAATACGAACCGATACGTAATTTGACGCATAAATTTAACAACAACAACAGCAATAATAACAATAAAAACGACTTTACGGACAATAAAGCACTTGCTAGCGGTACAAGTAATAAAGATACGCCTGATTTCCCAAACAACGACGGCAGCGAAGATGAATCGGCTGACGACGAGTCCGAAGACGATTACGATCTGGATAATGACAGTAGCAGCAGCAACAGTAATAGCGGCAATGATAGATCACCCATGCATGCGCGCAAAGATAATGTAAATCCCACGGTCGAAACTCAAAAGGCGGCCATACAAAATCCCGCCACCGATGCCGACTCACCCGCCGCTGCGGGCGGTTCATTCATCATACGCCCCACCGACTCCGTGCTGCCCATGATCAATCGGCCACTCTCCGAAGTGCTCGGCATAAAGAAGAACCAATTCAAACAATTCCGAATCAAAGATATACCAACAGCGCCGCCAAACACCGATACAGCCGGCGATCCACGTTCGCTGGCCGGCACCTCCATCGATCGCACACTCGATACAACGACACTACACTTCCTTACTAAAGTCAATTTAGCCGAATATCCAACATCGATGAAGACGCGCAATTTCGATTTCGACTTCAGTCGCGACAATACCATGCTGGACGAACGTTCACGTCACAAAGAACACCAATTCCATCAGCAACAACAACAACAACAGCAACAGCAAGGCACCACAGGTGCTGGCACCAACGGAGAATCGGGCAATAGCAATAACAAGCTCAATACAATAGCCAACGAAGAGGTGCTCGCCAAAACTGAAGTGGTCAATTTGGCGATAATACCGCATTTCGATGAAGAGCTCGAGCGGTTACAACGTTTGCGTGAGCACGAAACACGTCGCCACTATCGGCAACGCTATCGCCAAAAGCCGAGCGAGGAGGAGCTGTCGGGCATACATTGCATCATGCAGGCCATGATGGGCATAGCGGCCATATCGACAGTATTCGGCATGTTGGGCACATTCTTTAAGCAACGAATACTCGATCAAATACGCTTGATGCATTGGTAGTACAGCAAGGGTATTCGATTGTATGGCGTATATTATATGTATAGAACGTTATCGACAATTACAATTGAATACCCCAGTTCATCCGCACAACGACATCTGCAACGTCATCATCATCATCATCACCACCATTATCAACATCGTCAGCATAAGCAACATCACCAACAAAAATACAACACATACACGAACAACGCAGCTATTGTAGGCAGAATTTATTGTAAATCTATTTCCTTGCACCCAAACATTTGCATAGCAATAAAAAAGAAGCTTTTAATACTACTATTTCCCATATAAATACTTACATACATATTTACATGTGTACACTAAAACGAAACTTAACACATGACAAACGTATATACGCTGTTGTTGGCTTTCGAGTTTAATTTCGAAAATCAAAAACCTTTTGCAGAGGCAGGAACAAGCTGATTTTAGTAGTAATTTTTGTAGAAAAACTTGCATGCCACTTTTTACAGTCTTCTAATTTTTACCGATTGAAAAAATATGCTGGATAACAAATTCTTTACTTAGAAATATTGTTTTTTTTTTGTATTTCTAATATTTTTTTCCAAACCAAAAAATTTGTAAGTATTTTTTAAGCTTCAAAAAAATTTACACAAAATATTATTAAGTTTTTTTAAATTTTCAAATCTCTTACTTCAAAATATTACATTTGTGCATATTTGATAATATTTTCGAAACTAAAAGTTTCTTCAATGTATTTTAAAAGCTTCAAATTAATATACAAAAATAAATTTGTTACAAATTACCCTCAAAAATATTTAAATAATTTTCAAAAATTCCAAATTTCATAAAAATATTTACATTTTCTAATATAAATTATATAAAATACAAAAAGAAAAATCAAATTCACTTGCAAATAATATTTAATAAAATATTTGCACACAAAAATATGTAAATAATTCTCAAAAATAATTTTTTTCTAATATTAAAAAAAAAAAAATTTGCAAAACATTTTCAAAAATTCCAAACTTGCACAAATTTCTAAAAGTTTCCATGTTTTGAATATAAATTACAGAAAGTTCAACCCAAAAGAATCAAATTCTTAAGCAAATAGTAAATAAAGTATTTGCACACAAAAATATGTAAAATATATATGTAAAATATTTTAAAGCTTTTAAATTTACACATATTTTTAATACAAATTATATAAAATTTAATAAAAAAAATCAAATTCATATACAAACATTTTTATAAAATATTTCTATTAAAAAAATGTCAAAAATTTCAATCTTGCATAAATTTCTTTAAAATTTCACATTTTTAATACAAAACTCAATAAAAAAAGACATACATTTTTTTATAAAATATTTTCCCACAAAAATATGTAAATATTTCATAAAAAATAATTTTTTCTAATATTTGTCCTAAAAAGATGTAAATAATTTTCGAAAATTTCATAATTGCAAAAAAAATTTCTTCAAAATTTCCACATTTTTATTACAAATTATATAAAATTTAATTTAAATCAATTTCGAAATTAAACCCAATGCCTACAGCACACACGTACATACGCATACCTCTATACACACACTCATACACAATATTTATATACAAAAAACTATTTTACATACGCTGAAAATTTAACATAAATATGTAACTACATACATACCATACATAAAACTTGTAACTAATAATCTAACAACCATTTGTACACAAACTAACAATATGACATACTTACATACATATATATACTCTTAATCATATTCATAAACGCATACATACACGTATATGCCCCTTTTTAAATGTATTTGTATTTTCCACACTTTAAGCATAAGCTAAAAAAATACGTATGTAAACTATATACTATCCACTACTACGTACTATTATTGTATTGTCACTATAACATACTAATGCTAAAAACAAAACACCACAAAAAAATTAACACTTCCTTAAAACTCATATTAACGGATTCGTGCAGGAAGCTACCCAGATGAAGAAAAAAACTATAACGCGCCGAATGCATTACGCTGAAACAGTATTGGCGAACACAAAAAAAAACTATTATAAATGGTTAATAATACTTACAAAAGCGGTTTAACAACGCCAAAGTCATGTGCCGCGGCAGCTAAGTCAGCCGAAACGCAGCCGTAAAGCAAAGCGTGCGACCGCCTAACGCTAGTACGCGTGGAAAAGCATGCGAGCATAATGAAACGTGATCACTAAGGATGTTTTTGAATATTTGTTTAGGTTTTCACACTTCTCTCTACAACTTTCGACAAGATTAAAATTTCAAACATTATGTAAAAAAAACAAAATTTTAATACCTAATTGTCACTTACTCTGCACTCGTCGTCCAACAAGTTTGTAAACATTCACAAAATGGTGTATAACTACATACAAGAACATACATGACCGCCAAACGTACACAACTCCTCCCTAAGCCAATTGGCAGGATACCAACTAATGTCAATTCAAAACCCAACCCACACCCGGCACAAACACACACACATAAACACTCATCCAACACACACGCACATAGCCAGTCACCAACCCACACGCATGAAACATTTGGTCAACGCCCGCAACCAAAAATTACTCCTTTTGTTCCAAGCAAAATACTATTTTAAATATTTTTATACGAGCATTCAAGAAAGCAAATCTCATTAGATCACACACAAAAGCATTTCAAAACACAATGATAGTTTTAAAAATAGAAAAATAATAATTTTACGCGCGCCAATGCAACATTGCAGCAGAAATTGCTATAAGAGCAAATAAAGTAATGACAAATACAAAAAATGGAAACAAAGAATTGTCAAGTGAAAATTCAAAATGTAATGTTAAAAAAAAATAGTTGCAATATAAATTTTAAAAAGCACAATTGCATGAGGTTGAAAGTGGCTTTTAAAATAAATGAAATTATGAAATAAGAAAATGTTGAAAAATTAGCACTTAAACAGCAGGATGAAAGTATTTATTTAAATTAATTAAAAGATAAGATAAATAGTGCAGAAAAGCACGCAGCTGTAGCATACTTACTGCATGCGGTTGTTACAAGTTTACTTGACGCTGCTGCAAGTAAAGTGTGTGCAACAATTTGTTGCAGCACATGCAAATAACGAATTTTCAAAGAATTATAAAAAAACGAAAGAAAAGCAACTAAAATAAAAATGTAAAACAAGGAAGAAATGCATAAAACAAGGTATGCAAGCAATGCATTGAAACAACTATAGTTTAAGTTTAAACCTAACAACTTAACAACTAAGCTGGGTAGTCGCATGTAAATCTCTAAACTAAATAAAAAAAACCCTTAACCCTTAGTAATTAGCCTAACTTACTTTAAGTATTAGTTGTAATGCCATAATGAACGAATTAAAAATAGAAAAGAAAAACAACAGCTGTTTAAAAAAAAACTGAAAATTAAAAATAAAAAGCATACCAAAATGAAGTTAAAAAAAGAACATACACACAGAAAAGAAACAGAACGAACTAAAAAAATTTTCGTTTCCATGTGTACTATTTAAACGCCAACCAACACTGCATTTAAACACAAATAAACAATTATTACTGCAAATGCATTAACGAATTACGAATTGCCGAAACGAATATTTTTAAATGGTTAACATGTTTTTAAATAGTTTTTTTTTTATCTATATATACACAAAATCTAAAGGAATTATACAATTTACATACGCGCAATTGCTAATATGAAGTTACAAACTCACATAAATATGCAAAAACATATATGCTTATTTTAATGAATACTTTTAACGCATAAAACTGCACGAAATTGTAATTTTTGCGGTATAACTGTTCATCTAATTTTTATTTATTTATTTCCTTTTTTATTTTTGTACATTGTATTGTAGTTAACTCTTGCGAGTATAACATAAAATATACTATATATTTATGTCCTGTATATGTATTGTAATTGTGTGTCGTGCATATGCAATATATGAAATAATTAAACATATACACACACTCCACACGCGCACACAGCCGTATAAAAATGTGTTCTATATGATTGTTTTATATCCAACAATAAACTACATAATCGAAAAATATAAACAAATGCGTTTTTTTGTTAAAGATGTAGGTAGCCATTACACATGATAAACAAGAGTTTATTTATGAAAAATAAATATTTTCTTAATAGTAGAAATATTTTTTTTTAAATTTTCAAATAATTTTTTAAAAGTAAAACTATTTTTAATATTTTACTAAAATTAATTATTACAAAAATAATTAGTGGTTAAAATAATTTTTTAATAATCAAAACCGTGGAGTGGTGTGATTTAACAGTCATAATGTAATCTCGCGGGAAGCTGACTTTGATTTAACAGTCATAATGTAATCCCGCGGTAAGCTGGCTGTTAGCTACTTCCATAAAAGAAATGCAGGCACGGTGCCTGGTCAATGCTTGTGTGGCGCTCACGCAACGGTGTGATGTGATTTAACAGTCATGAGGTGACCTCACGTTAAGCTGACTGTTAACTGGCTCCATAAAAGAAACGCAGGCACGGTACCTGGCCAGTGCTTAGATTTAACAGTCATGAGGTGACCTCACGATAAGCTGGCTGTTAGCTGGCTCTATAATAAAACGCAAACACCGTGCCTGGCCAGTACTTAGCTGACTGTTGCGCCTGGAAGTGGTGCGATTTAACAGTCATAAGGTGACCTCACGGTAAGCTGACTGTTAACTGGCGCTATAAAAGAAACGCAAGCACGGTACCTGTCCAGTGCTTAGATTTAACAGTTGGCTGATAGCTGGTTCTATAAAAGAGCAGGCACCGTGCCTGGCCAGTACTTACTGTTAAAACCGTTTTTATGGATATCTACCACTAATTGACCTTAAATAACGACTTACTTAACTCTGGCGTTGTTAAAAGGGTGTAAAATTTTTTCTCAGTTCTTTTTTATTTTACAGCAAAAAATTAAATATTTTTCCTTGTCAGCGCTAATGGCAGTTTAGTAACTATTATTTTATTATTTGCTCCTTAGGTTAATTTTCCATTCATTGCATACATATGTATATTATCTACTCATATATGTACATACATATATAACATACATATGTATGTATATGTACAAAAAAATGTACATGTATGTATGTATACACATCCTAATCCTTAATTTGTGAATTCAAATTAATAACGTACATGCAACCTTAAATATTTGCACTGTCAAAACTGTCATTTGGTCACACTGCTGCAAATATTAATAAACCCCGTTAGTTTCCGAAAGTGCATAAGAATTTGGTGCAATAACTTCTAGCAAATTACAAAGTGCAATGCGAATAAAAGTATTTCAACATATTAAGTAGAAAGTGCGTATGAAATAGTGCAGTTGCATAATGAAATTTGCATATAAAATGCGCTTGCTTATTAATTGTAATTGAGTGAAATTCTGTACATGTTAGAACTGTTGCATTTACTTATAGAAATATACACATGTAGTACACATACAAGTATGTAGTGCTGTTGTAAAAATAAGTGGCTTTCAAACTCTAAATTAGTCGGTGGATACTTGATAAATAATATTTGGAAACTCATGCACTTCTAACAAGTGTAAGTAAAAATTTCTTAGCTATTGGTACAATGATTTCAAAAATAGCGTATTTTTAGGAAATTTATTTAAAAAAACTTGCTGTTCTAAAACGCTGTTAAAACAATTAGCAGTGGTCTTACGTTTTCGATTCTAATACTTCTCAAACTTTTAGCCCAAACTAGCTTAAAATAAAAACACTCTTTGTCTGCCATGAAAATGCTTCTCCCAAAAGCAGAAGGCTTTAAAATTCTGTCTTCTCTTATCTTCTTATGTTTCATGGAGTCTTATTTATACATTAATAAAACAGTTTCTTTACTTTTTAGGTTTTACCTTTATATATTTAAATTGCTTTTTCATACTTACAATTTTAATTTTATTCTAAAAAGTCAGTTGCCCCCTTAACACAACGCATTTTATTTTTACATCACTAGAATCTTTTCTTATGAAATATCAAATTTGTATTTCAAAATATTCAACTATTTATAAGAAGCGTGGTAAAACAATAAACATACATCTAATATGATTTAACCCCTGCTTACTATTTATGTACTCATTACAATAATTTAAGAAACTAGTTGATTGCTTTGTTTGATTCATGTGTAAGAACTATAAAATCAGTTCTATATTAGTGATGACTTAGACTATCTCGTATTAAAGACCTCCACTGTTTACCTTTTAGTACTACCTATATTGTCTGACCCAGAAAAATCAACACTTAAATAAATTTGATTTAGCAGGTTAAACTGTTTTTGTTATATAAAAATAAAGAATTTGCACAATATAAATAAATATCATATTTAGCAGCCTACGTAGCCATTTCTATTGGTGAGTCAGTTGAAAGAATGCACTTTGGTTATTATTTTTGGATTTGTTCATCAAGTTCCTATGACTTTGGTAATTGAATTTACCAACCCAACCAGGGCGGATGATTTATTTGAGCAGGTGGCACAAATGTTAAATTCACTGGTATATTTATAATGGCATGTGGCCGTCGTAGACTCATTAACGTCGATCGAATTATAACACCATTTTTGCCCAGCAAAAATCCGGCTGGTATATGCGCTTCTCTATTTGTGTTGTCATGTACCATTTCTATGTAATACTCAAACTCAGCCGAATCGTCATCAAATTCTGTCATTATAGCTGCTTTGGCGCCCGCAATTTCTGCATTGATAGTTTTTGTTAAGAACGAACAATCGCTGTAAATAAAAATTATTTTGTTAGTTAAATAGATATATATATGCATATATTAATTAATTTAAGTAGTATCGACACTAACGCATTCAGTCAAATTGATTAAGTAATCAAATTTGTTTTGACATACATATCAGAAATTTCGCTCTCATATCAATCTTTAACAATATGTGTTTGTGTTGGTATCTACCCAACTAAGTGCCACTATAAATCTTTATTATTATATACATAGCTTCCGTCGCTTGATTGTACATTGGTAAAAACTTACCCTCTTTTAATTAATGCTACGTTGCCACGAATTTCGCGATAGTTTCGAATTTTTGAGCATGCATCTGATGGTTGCGTTAAAACTAATCCGATTCCTGTAAAACGCTGTGAAACAAATGATACACCAAAATCTTTCGCCGGTCGCAACCGATACGTGTACTCCAACACAGCAGGTTCTGTTATCTCAAAGAAAACATCACCAGCTATAATATCCTGGGTGGTTATAATATCGTGAATGGTTGGATGATGTACTCCTAAATATAATTAAATTAATAGTATATAATATGCAATTAACGGCGCAAAATATACAACTCAAAACTACCTGATAAGGGCGCTATTACAAGCAATAGCAAATTGAGTGCAATTGCGATGGGATTTAAACATGTCAACGAGCACATTTCTTTAAACACTCTTCGTAGTCGGAATTGTTCAACACCGTTGACGGTGCATCATTTTAAATATTTACATAGACGTATCTTAGGACTGCCAATTCCTTAACTTTATACAATATGCAATTGTTGACAAAATCAGATGTTTCTAAGTGCAGGGTGCCAAATACGGTTGTTGCAAATTTTTGGATTAATGTGAAATGCCGCAGAGTGTAAATAATAAATTAAAAATTACGGAAACAGAAAATTCATTTGGAGAGACAGTAAAATGTGATCGAAAACCGTTTTTTATTTATTTAAAAATATATAGAGATTAATGTCAATATTCTGTATAAAACCTATCACGATTACTCCCAATAATTCTTTTGCATAACTTTCATTGACATTTCATAGATAAATATGTGAAGATCAACACGGGGGATAGAAAATAAGTTGGAAGAGCGTGTAGACCAGTACAAAGACCTAAAGTCGAAAGAGCAAGAAGTACATGTATGTATATATAAATAAAGGCCTTCTCACAGTCGGAAGAGAAGGATAAAATTAAGAATGAAGAGGATAAGTCTTTATAAGTAGATCCAGATTTGCTAAATGTAATGGATGAAATGGAGTTAACCAAATGTACCACGAGTTAAGAAACAGCTGAAGAAAGCTCTGTTTGGGCAGAGCGGAGCAGTTTAAAGTTTGTGTGTGGCTACTTTCATCGAGTATGGAAAATCAAAGATGTGCAAAGCTCTAGGTCATTTATGGTTGTTCCGCAGGTAACAATTCCCGGAAGTTCTCAACAAGCTTGTACTGTGGTTCAATTGAAGGGCAGTTGAGAATCACGAAGCCTTTGGAGAAGTTTAAGCAGTGATTTTATGGTATTAATTGTCCTCAAATGGCTACGAAGAGTATTATCAAATATGCTGAAAGCATTGTAACCAAAAAGTCTGGGTCCAGGAGTACAATTGTATTGCACCGTTTGGGGGAATTGGGGTGGATAGTCCCACAAATAAATTAAGGAACAGACGTGTTTTGGTAGTCACGGAGCGTTTCAAGGAATTGCCAGAATATACCCAAATACTAACCAATAGCGGACGTATTCATTAACAAGTGGGTAAAGAGATTCGATGTTCCAATGGAATTACATTCTATGTAAGAATAGAATCTCGAGTCAGCTTAAGGTTAAGGAATGTACCAGAAACTGGGTACCTGGCGAACGGATTTTAAGTTTCGAAGGACGGCTAAGTCAAGTCAAGTCAACGGCATGCTAGAAGACGTAGAAGTATAGAGACATAAAACCTATGTGTTTGGTACCGCAAATATGTCTAACCGGGATGACCAGACTTGGCTAGAGGGCAGTATGACTGTCACGAATGATAGAACAACAAGTACCTTCCCGAAACTTATTTTTAAATTAACAAAATGGTCTCCTCAGGAAATTTTTCATGTTTCATGTTTTCAAAACGCCTTTTAAATTATAAATATAAATCATTAAAATCTACCTAGCGGTTTTTGAGCTCCTGTTATTATAAGTTCAAAAAACATTTTGATGAGAAAAAATCTTTAAAAAGTTTTATGCGAACGTTTTAGAGAGTCCGGGAACCCTTTACCAATTATCGAATTACTCGATATGTATTTGTCGAATTAATTTTTTGACTACCAATAACCCTTTAACTAAATAACCGATCAGAATACATAAATTTTTTTTCATGTGGATCTCTGTAACTGAAAATATTTTAGTGCTGCCACTAAATTATATTGAAATGTAATGGCAACACTCCAACTGGGGGCATTGTTGCGAATTAAATTTAGGCAACACTTTTGCGACCGGAGGGTATTGTCCGCTGCAGTTTCGATATGTATCCCTTGCATTTAAGTAACTCTTTCATTGAGAACTCTGTCGAAAGCCCTTAGCGCCATCTTGCGAGGATAAAATGCACTTATTGCCACGCTGCATTTTCTGTGCTTTGCAAAGTATTTTTTATGCCATAATGTTTGTATTATGTTTAATACGGTCTTTAATTTGTTTAGAAAATTTTCATAACTTTGTACAATGCAAAGTATGTTGCGTAAATTGAGCCAATTTGCATGTGGCAGTGAAAATGCATGGTACAGGATTGGCAGCACTTATGTGTATGTATGGATTGGAGACAGGTAACCCTGGTTTTCGAGTTTTGTGGGGCATTTTTGTGAAGTAGTCGGAGGCGCTTTTAGACGAACGTCGACGTCGGCAGCCATTTCGATTTGTGTTCAGTGCGTGGAGTGGTGAAAGCAATTTTCACCGAGAGGAGCGCGCTGCATTTAGTTGTTTTAACGTTTGGACTGTGGCAAAGACTTTTTAGTTGGTAAGACACCCGCGATAGCAGATAAGCAAGGAAGAAAAATGTCAGCTCCCACGTGTTATAAGTGCAACCGTCCAGGCCACTTTGCCCGCGACTGCAACGCCGGTGGCGGTATGGTAGGAGGAGGAGGCCGTGATATGAGACGCGGAGGTGCTCGCGAAAAGTGCTACAAGTGCAATCAAGTTGGTCACTTTGCGCGTACATGCCCCGAGGAAGCAGAACGCTGTTATCGTTGCAATGGAATTGGACACATCTCGAAGGAGTGTTCACAAGCTGACAATCCCACTTGTTATAAGTGCAACAAGCTTGGTCACTGGGCGCGTAATTGCCCAGAGGCTCTTAACGATCGAAATGTTAGCAACATTTCATGCTATAAGTGCAACCGCACAGGTCACATTTCCAAGAACTGTCCGGATACAGCGAAGACATGCTACGGCTGCGGCAAGAGCGGCCATCTGAGACGCGAATGTGACGAGAAAGGGAGCCGCAATTAAGTAGCGGCATGACTTCGTATACTACACATACACTACAATTGAAAACAACTTATAAAAAAAAATAAAAGAAAAAACATAAAACAAAAAATTAAACTCACACTCTCCTTCCTTATAAAACCTATTTTCAATACAAAAAAATTCTAATTCCAATTTGAGCGCTTTTACGGCTCTTTGTAGCAAATGGCGCAGATATATTGAAGCGGAACTGCGTCTTAAGTAATCCTGAGAAATTGAAATTGTTTGTTTTCGAACGAAATTGAGATTTACTGCTGCTTCATATTCATCTCCTCCAGTGAATATACACAGTCCAACCACAAACAACACAACATCATCATCAACATCATCTTCATTTAAAGTGATCTGACATAGCTAATTAACTGGGCTGATACGATAATGTTGACACAATGCATTTTTGTTATTTTGCTGTAAGGAGCCGGGTATCAGGCCCAGTTGAAGGAGCGGAGTATATAGCAGTCCGGAGTAACCCAAGAAAGAATATAACAAAGAAGAGCAAAGAAACCCAACTCAGAAGCACGAACCTTCAAAATAAAATTTCAAATATCACTGTGATTGTTTTTTAATTGTAAATTAAAATACTGGAGCTGCTGATTTGAGAACAAAATAGTTTTTTTCATTAAAATATTGCATTTTTGTTAGTTTTTTCTCCCAAAACAGTTTCGAATATCATAACTAGGTAGTTTTTGGCTGCCTACATGTTTGTATATTTAGATATACACAACTATATACTTATGTATATACTAAAGCTATAGCGAATCTTTGGTGGTGTTTCGTGTCGGTGAGCACATCGAATTTCAGGTTTTACTTAATTTTACATTGTTTCTATGTACGGCGCGACCGGCACTATTAATGCTAACGATGCTGTAAGAAGCATATAATAGCAGCAGATGTCTTGATTTCATTTCCTATTTACGTGTGTAGTGGTAAATGCGCACAAATATAATAAAAGAGGATTATTGGCTTTCATGACTATGCGCCCGGTGCAGGGACATCTACGGCATATTTTCTTCGGGTGTTTTACATTTTCATCTCACAATTATTTTACAATAATTTATCTTTCACCACAACGCAATTTGTGTTGGAAAGTACAGTCACTACCATGGTGGAAATATGGCATGCGTAGATCACGGGCTGGATTCCTATTTTACTAATGCAGTGTTGCGCATTGCAAATAATTTCGCCTTAATGCCTAACATATGTGCACGGGTACATTTCTACATACTTGCATATTTGTAAGCAGGTATGTGTGTGTATGAATTGTATACGTGCATAACTTGTGTATATGTATTGGTGTCCATATGTTGAGCCAAGAATCAGTATACCTGCACAATTGAAATGCGGCAAGCAGCTGCTGCTTTCACTGCAGCCACAGAGCTGTTGCCAGTCAATGTATGTATCCGTAATTTTCACAAGCTGATTTCAAGGTCAAGGTCAGGCCGAAGAAGAAGCGCAAGCGCAACTAGGTCTCCAAAATACATATTTGACATATTATGTGTGGTAAAACTGAGGAGAAAAGATGTTCTTACGTAGCTAGGGCTGCATCTCGCAAATTATCAGAGGTTTTTGTAGTATGGACGATTTGTAAATGTCTGGTCCTAAAACTGAGTATAACATTTTGATAAGCAAACGAAGAGAAAAAGCTACATATAGATATTTACAAGAAAGAACATATGATCAGAAATGACCCGGACTCACAAATCTTTATTGTCGCCTACAAAACAGGATCGTTTTGAGGGAATACACACATTTAAAAGCTTAATTCAACTTTCCATACACTCGTTATGAGCCTCGTCGACTAGGATGGCCCTCGATCAAATTGAAACGATTTAATTGAAAACAAAAAAAAATTCCCACAAACATAAAAAGGGTGTAGGTACCAATCTAGAAAAATAGTTTTAATGGCGCATTCCGGATTATTTTTGACCAGCTGGTATATAATAATTCCTGAATTCGACGTGTAATAATATGTCCTTAGAACAAAAATTATGTTTTGATGCAAAAAAACAAAAAATGCTGTTGATTTCTTGACTTGCTTGCTGTAACGGATTCGGAAGCGGAATAGCTGCAAATAAATATGCATATCCGTTTCCGGTCCGTTAAACTCATCATTTATACAGGGAACAAGGTATATTAAGTTTACCACGAAGTTTGTAACACCTAGAAGGAAACATTGGATGCCCTGTGTTAATGCATGCCTGCTTGTATGGAATTCGGAATGCACTACACCTCGAAAATCGAAGAAAACTGTCAACATACCTCCATTTTTAATCTGCTTTGACGTGTTTTTCGGCTTCGGCTCACCTTTGCCACGATATTCGGCTGATTGGTCGTCTGTTTCCGGGTCGTAAGCATAGATCTAAGATTCATCGACAGTAATAATATGTTTCGTAACATAATGGTAGTCGGAAAACATTGTTTTTGGAATCAATCTTGCTTTCAATTCTCTTAGGCCCAAATGAGCTTTCAAAATGGTTTTTACTGATCCTTCCGACATTTCAACGATGGCAGTAAGTTCCCTGACTGTTAATCCTCGATTCTCAAGCCCCACTTCTTTATTTTATTGACGTGTTGATCATGAGCTGATGTTGATGGCCATACTGGACGTTATTTGTTGTCAACGCTTTCTAAACTATCTATAGGAATGGATTTTCACGCGAAATTTAAATAAAGAAGTCTTATTATTTTTTGCCCACAATGGTAGTTATATGGAAAACTTTTTCATTTGATGAGATGTCTTCACGAAATTCGTCATTGATTATTATTTAAGGCAATGATAAGATGTTAAGATCGGACCGTTTTAGCATATAACTGTCATACAAACTGAACGAACAAAATCAATTCTTTTACGAAAAACGTTTTAAATTTATGGAGCGTATTATAACTTTGGTGCAATCGAAGTAAACTTGAAGATATATAAATATGCTGTACACGCATCCACTTAAATGTTATTACACAAACTTAAGGAAACTGAATGCATTTTTTTTATTTATCGTCCTTAATGTTAGTAACTATTTTCATTACATTTATACATATGTAGGTATGTACTATGCATACAAACGACGTCGAATATGCGAGTATATAGTACATTATCTGGCGGAGGGAAATAGAAGGAAATTGTAACAGGCCAAATGCATACATACAAAGGTATATACATATAATATGCTTAACTAAAGTGTTGTAGGAGTTACGAGAACTTAAGTATAAATACACTTATGTATGTTTGCATGTATGTATGTGCGATTCATATTATGTATGTATGTATGTATGTATATATGTAAGTAATTAATTAAACATAATTCAAACTAATAGTTGAGCACCTCTGTTCACAATTTTTGTAATTTGCTAGCTGAAAACCTCTAGCATCCAATTATAATATTTGATTTTTTGCTTTGTTCGCTTTGTTATAAAACATTCGATGCTATTTAACATTAGTATTAGTCAATAAACTAAAATAACACAAAAAAACCTGCACTCAGCTGGCGGCATACACAAATGATGTAGTCCACACAAGCCGTATCACATAGGCCACAGACGTAGATGAGATTCTACTGCACAGCATAATAACATAATTAATACATAAATTAACTTTAAGTTTAGACATATTTTCTGCTATAATCACTTTTACTTGATATTGTGGGTAGATAACGCTCAAGGAGCGAGAGGAGAATTAACAGTAGCGGGGTAGGGAGAGATTCTGTGTAACAGTCGTAATACTTATAGCGTTTTCTTTTCTCGACGAAAATGTTGCCTCATTATATGGCAATATTTTGCGAATGTTCCATTACTCCCTGCAAAATTTTACATTTCTTTAATTATAAAAGATTAAAAAATGGCACCTTATTATAAATCAGCTGTTGCATTGTTTACGTTCATAATTATACAATATAATAAATTTATTAAACATAATTCAAACTAATCTTTGAGCACCTCTGTTCGCAATTTTTGTGATTAGTAATGAAAAAACGCTCATTTAAGACTTCTTTTACTTCATTGAAATACTTTGCAACTTTTTAGAAGCCATAAATGAAAATTCACGGGGCCACTGACACTCTTACGTTTTGAGATAGTCGACAATGTTGCACTTTTGCCTCTTTAGAAGACAATACTTAAACAAAAATTGAAAACTGATAAAAAAAAAGAACATGCAACTGCCGACCCTTGCATAAAGGTGTATAACTGCAACATTTTTGTGAGAAAAGAAAACGCTATTATTTTGAAAAAATAAAATCAGCCAACGGTCAACGGTACACCAAAGGTTGCCGGCTTAAAAAAATAATTATAAATTGGGCAACAATTCGTTAGAAGCTTAATGTAAACAATTTAATGCTAGTATGCATAGCTTCAATTTAAATTTACAGCAATAAAAATCCTTTAAGCTGCCTTTTCCTAAGCCATTGCTGCAAAAATTATTGTTTTTGCTTTTTTTGCCGATGTTTGTTGAGTCTTTCAATTTGATTACGACTTGCTTTCGTCTGCTGTTTGTTTGTTTGTTGCCTGTGCTCTACTTCTCCGTCTGTGACTGAGTCTTGCTGCGCGTTTTCGTCGTGGCTCCAATGACTTTTTCAGACTTTTTAGTGCGTGGAAGCGTGGTATAGCTAGCCGACATAACCTGTAATGAAAATGCAAAAAAAAAAAAATATATACATATATGCATGTATATAATTAAAATCTGATAGTAAAAGCGAAATTGTGAAAGAGAATATAAGCAGGGCAAACAAAAATGCAACTGCACATGCTCAGTCGAACGAAGGAGCAGCACATGCATGTATTATCAATGAGTGTAAACTTGATATGCGCAAACTGTTTGTGGGCCAGTACATAGTGGAGCGCGTCGCCAATTGGATATAAAAACCATAAAAGGAATAAATATAGTATAAAAGTATTTAACGCAATTGCACTTTGCACCAACGGCGCTGCGCTCCACTATGCATTCAACCTCACGTTCATCATAAGCCGATTGAAACATTTTAGGTTAGTTTGAGTCAAAGGAAAAGTGCCACAAATGTGCATTTCTTTATTGTATCCATGTAGATAAGTGCGCGTGTGTCGCCGGGCAGGTGTATTTTTGGGCAAAAATGCAGGTACGCGATTTTTGCAAGCTGTTAAATGCGCTTCGACGTACCGGCTTTGTTGTTACCAACCAAAATGCATGCACTTTGGTACGAACATATGTATGGGTTCGGGTATGGGTATGAATCGTATGTACAATTTCGTGAGTTAACAAATAATGATGCAAGTTTGTATGTATAGAAATGCGCAACTGCAAGCTGCATCTGCGAAATTCGTTGCAGCAACAAACATTAGCGGGGGGAACAGTAGAGTAGCAGCGGCTTAAATACAAACACAGTCCAACATTTTGAACCATTGCAACAGTAGAAGATTGTTTTGCTTACAGTTCTAAAAAAATTGTTGTATTTGTAGACCGTTTCTATAAGTAGGTGCGTTGTTGTTGTTGTAGAGGCTACAAATTAAAAAAAATCAAATCTTTTAAGCGTATTTCGGCAACGTCTTTTAGCAGTATGGTTCCAAATAGTTCCTAGTACGTCTTTTGTGTTGTTGTCATTGTTATAGGAACATCTCTCTCTGTCAATTTCATGCAACGCCTTAACACTTTGCCTTTATCTCGAAGTTTTTCTTTGGTTGCATGCTTAGTTTTTCGTTGGTACGTAGAAGGGTGCTAAGAACTTAGTACTTAGAACTAGAACTAATTTACAATTGCGTCTCATAGCGGGTAGTTGGCTTTTCGACACTCGCCTCGCTTGCTTTGCCCGTCAAGCTATTGTTGCTGGCCAAACGCAAGAGATTGCTTTTTATATTTCTGAATATGTTCCGGTGCGGCGCCGGCGAAGGACTACGCGAGGACAAGCTAGCCGCATCTACACTACTGTTAAGTGTCGAGGTGCTGCTCACAACATCGGCTGGACGTGTGGGACGCGGCGGCAATGGTGGAGCTGGTGCTTTGCCTTTGTTGTGTGTTAGTGGGCGTGGCATCACTAATTTACTGTCAATTGCAGTTGTGTAAGAAGATAAGGTTGGTATTGTCGTTGTTGTTGCAATATTGGCACGAAAATTATCTTTGATTGCTTTCAATGTGTCTTGTAGTTCTTTGGCATTGATTTTCGGTCTTTCGGTAGTTTCTGGAGGATCGACGCCGGTTGTCGTTGTTTGAGCGACAGCTTGGTTTACGATTTCGGTGGCTATTATAGGTAAATCGGTTTGCGCGCAAGCCGTTGTAATCTCTTGCTGTTCAAAGCTGTCTGCATGCGTCTCTTCGACATCTTTCTCCGGTTTTGCTCCTTCAGCTTCCTCTAATGTGGGTAGCGCATCTGCGAAGACATCGCTTTCATTGTCCTCATCGCTGCTTTCGAGTGTGTTGTAGGTGTCGCTGTTACTGTAAATAGAATTGTTATCCTCCTTGAAATAATAATCATCCTTTAACGCTACTTCATCGATGTCGGCAATGGGCGCCTCGCTCGTCTCCTCAACTGCGTCCAGCTCGGCTTGTAATTGCTGTTGCGTTATTGTGAAGTTGTCAGCTGGTGGTTGGTCTATGAGTTTTATAATTTCTTTAATGTCAGTTTCTATCTCCAAGCTACACTCCACATCATGGATCTCATCAATGGTTTGCATTTTTTCAACTGACAAGCAGTTGACGTCGTCGCCACTTTCTTCGTCGCTTTCGATATGTGGCATCTCCTCCAAAATTTGTATGCATTTCTGTATATCGACGACGGTTGGATCGTGTAATGTCTCAAAGTCTTCTAAACTTCCCCTAAACTCTTGAGCGCTTGGCCTAAACTTGTGTTGGGGTTCATTTAAAATCTATCGGGATACGAGGTTTCAAATAAATAATGTAAAATAAATTATAAAATTTGAAGCAAATAATATTAAAACTAAACCTGTAAAAGAACTTAAAATTAAAAAATAATAAAAAAATACAAGTAGTTTTTAGGTTAGGAATCACGAAATAACCAAAATCGGTACTTTGTTGTGAGATTATTTCTTAAACGTTTGCAATTCGAAAGCCGCGTGAGAAAAAGTGCGTAATCGATATATTTAAGATTTACCGACAGTCCGACGGTCATTAAAGCTTTAATTTCGTTTTCATTAACTTTAAGGCTTGAGCTTTGCAATTTTATTCTTTCGAATCGCTAGACTGAGCCATTACAACGAAAAAACACAAATTCTTTGGCTTATCTGATAGTTAGAATAATATTGTACAGAATTTGTTCGGAAAGTAATAGAACGGAATTTGCCCCGCCGCGACGCGTACGAGCGTCGACTGAATTCGGTAGGGGGTTTCCGAGCACCTAGAAAGTCAAGACGAAACTATTTCTTGTTTTTGTGAGTGATGCAAGCCGAAAATGCAGTGTTCGTTAGAGCAGAGGAAAGCGATTAAATTCTGAATTCAACTCGGTAAATCTGCGACAGAGACGTTTGATTCGATAAAGCAGGCCTATCCACATGTTGCTTCACCAGTGGTCCAAGTGGTGTGTTTCGGCGGCACCAGACCTTTTTGGCACATGCCGGGATCTCCTCGCAAAAAAGGGAAGAATGAGCAAATCCAAAGAGAAGGTGATGCTCATTGTCTTTTTTTACATCAAAGGCATCGTCCACCATGAATTTGTTCCTCCTAAATAAACCGTCAACGCCAAGTTTTACGTGGAAGTCCTCAAGAGAGTCAAACTAAGGGTCAATTGGGTCCGTCAAGACAACGCAGCCGATTGAAAGTTGCACCACGACAACACCCCGGCTCACACCACCTTTCTTGTGAACAGACTCAATCCCAATACTTTCGCAGCCGCCCTACAGCCCAGATGTGGCCCTCAAACTTTTTTTGTTTCCTTGCCTGAAAAGGCTGATGAGAGGCAAGCATTTTGAGGTGACAGAGTGGACCAAAGCAGCATGCACCTCGGCACTGAAGGCTATTCCAGAGAATGCCTTCCGTGACGCCTTCATTGGTTCAATAAGTTTTTTTAAATCGGCTCAGTCCTATTACTTTCCGGACAAACCCTGTACTGCCTTTGTGCCATGTTCATTTCTACGATTTAACACAAAGATTTGAGACTTTTTCGGCAACAAAAACTTTGTTATTGGAGATAAATAATTTAATATAATTTTGCTATATTGATGCAAAACGGTATGCGCCTGTGCATATGCAACAGCTGCAGAACGTCATTACATACGCATATACAAGCTGCAATTTTGTGCGGCATCTTTTAGGCGTTTACGAACGAATGCAGCCAATAAGTTTAAGTAAAAACAAAAAACATAAGCCATTTATTCATTTTCTGTACAAAAGTTCAGATTCTTGTTCAAGTTTTGCCAATCTCAATCTCTAATACCTTTGAATATTAAAGTTCTTGTCCTTCGAAAAATTTTGCAAACGGAATTCCATAAATTTGTATACCGTTAACGGCAGCAGATTTGCCTACCGTGCGCAACAAATCCTATATTTCATATGCAATGCTTTTTTGTCGCATGCTACAAAAAAGTAACGCGATCAATACTTTTGATCGCATGCTACAAAAAACTTTAATCTCCATTTTTTAAATATTTTAATTAATAATTTTTAAAAACTGCATGCGCGGCTACTTTAGTGATATACATATATGATATATATAAAAAAAAATTATATAGCTTTACTGTCGTATGCATTTCAGTGTTGCTTTCAATTAACTACTTTACATTTTAACGGCAATTCGCTACACTTAAGCCACAAAGTAGCACAAAAATAATGATAATAATAGAAAAAAAAACATAAAAGGTTCAACGCTTGCGCCTTACCTCTGTAGTACGCCTGGCTTTCAAACGTGTTTTCGAAGCATTTGTCATCGATGATGTTCTGCTTAGGCCAACCGATACCGGCTCGGCGCTGGAGTAACCCGAACTAATGTCTTCCGATGATCTTATATTGTAGCTATTGGCGACAAGAATGAGAATTCCTTTGTTAAGCGCAATTGCTCATGTATATACATATGTATGTAGATGTGTAGCAGAAAGTCAATGCTTACTTAAAACCATCCGCACCCTTAGCAACATCCACCTCGGAGAAATACATGCCGGTTGAGTGGCGTGTACCCGACGCTGAGCGAGCAATACTTGCCTGCGGACGTGGACGCAGCAGCCGTTGCTGTGAACGCATTTGCACGACTTCGTCGATCTGATGGCACAATAAAATGTTTGCATGTATGGATGAGTGTGCGTGTGTGCAGTTGTATGAAGAAAAATGATTATTGTCAACAATTGGAAAGACGCTATTGTTCAGTTATTGCTTTTGATATTATTGTCTAAATTTTTTTAATATTTTTTTTAAATCTTTTTTTTATATTTTTTAATTTTTTACAACAACAATTCGACAGTTCGAAAGGCGCTATTGTTCGGTTATTGCTTTTATTTTATTGTTGTGGTTGTTTTTTTTTATTATTTTTTATATTTTAATTTTTACTTTTTTTAAATTATTATTATTTTTTTAAGTTTCTAATATATATTTTTTTTTTATTATTTTTTTTTTATATTTCAGTTATTTTTTATACATATATTTTTCATTTTGCTTTGTTATTTTTTTATTATTGTCAACAACGGGAAAGGCGCTATTGTTCGGTTATTGCTTTTTATTTTATTGTTGTATTTTTATACCCTGAACAGGGTATATTAAGTTTGTCACGACGTTTGTAACACCCAGAAGGAAGCGTCGGAGACCCTATAAAGTATATATATAAATGATCAGTATGTTGAGCTGAGTCGATTTAGCCATGTCCGTCTGTCTGTCCGTCTGTCTGTCCGTCTGTCTGTATATATACGAACTAGTCCCTCAGTTTTTAAGATATCCTTTTGAAATTTTGCAAACGTCATTTTCTCTTCAAGAAGCTGCTCATTTGTCGGAACGGCCGATATCGGACCACTATAACATATAGCTGCCATATAAACTGAACGATCGGAATCAAGTTCTCATATGGAAAACTTTCGCATTTGACAATGTATCTTCACCAAATTTGGTATAGAATATTCTCTAGAGCAAAAATGTAATATCCGAGAAAATTGTTGAGATCGGTTAACTATAGCATATAGCTACCATACAAACTGAGCGATCGGAATCAAGTTCTTGTATGGACAACTTTCACATTTGACAAGATATATTCACGAAATTTGGTATATATTATTTTCTAAGACAACAATGTAATCTCCGAAGAAATTGTTCAGATCGGTTAACTATAGCATATAGCTGCCATACAAACTGAACGATCGGAATCAAGTTCTTGTATGGAAAACTTTCACATTTGACAAGATATATTCACGAAATTTGGTATATATTATTTTCTAAGACAACAATGTAATCTCCGAAGAAATTGTTCAGATCGGTTAACTATAGCATATAGCTGCCATACAAACTGAACGATCGGAATCAAGTCCTTGTATGGAAAACTTTCACATTTGACAAGATATATTCACGAAATTTGGTATATATTATTTTCTAAAGCAACAATGTAATCTCCGAAGAAATTGTTCAGATCGGTTAACTATAACATATAGCTGCCATACAAAATGAACGATCGGAATCAAGTTCTTGTATGGACAACTTTCACATTTGACAAGATATATTCACGAAATTTGGTATAGATTATTTTTTAAGGCAACAATGTAATCTCTAAAAAACTTTTTCAGAACGGGTTACTATGGCATATAGCTTCCATACAAACTGAAAACATAGTTACTAACAGAAATGCACCTGTGAAGGGTATTTAGCTTCGGTGCAACCGAAGTTAACGTTTTTTCTTGTTTTAATTATTTTTTTTTTATATTTTTATTTTCAATTTTTTTAACTTTTATTATTTTTTATTTTTATTTTTTTTTTTTTAATTTTTATTATTTTTTTATTATTTTTTTTTTTAATTTTTATTATTTTTTTATTATATTTCAGTTATTTTTTATACATATATTTTAAATTTTTCTGTTAATTTTTTATTCATTTCTTTTTTGTACGTTTGCACTTACCTCGTCCTGTGTACGTTGCACATCTGGCTCCGAGAGATCGCTCAAGCTGTAACTGCGTCGCAACGTTTGCACCAGGTTGCCGCCACCCTGTTATGTATAAATTATGCGCGCGACAAAGAAATTTATCAGTTGCGTTAACTTATATACATAAATACATACATACAGGTATGCAGCAAGAAATTTTTTGTGTTTGCATTTAAGGATGAGTGTGATATTGTGCCGTTAAATGAATGTATGTAGTTTAAATTTTACAATGAGACAACAGCGATTAATAGCAAAAATAGATATAAAAAGTTTTAGGCATATATTAAAAATTAATCGTAAAAAAATTGTTACAAGCTAATAGTGTACTTAAACAACTAATACAAGCATACATAAGATTAATTAGCATTTTTTTATTAATAGTTTGAATTGTGGCGTTTCGAGGTTGTTGGCTGGCAAACGTCGTCTGCTATCGTCTGCTCAGAGATCATATAACTGCATACAAATGTATGTAAATGCTTTCGTGCCAAATGATGCAGGTCCCAGCTACATACAATATATGACTGCATTTGTGCATTTATTCGATTTCGATGTCCATGTCTGGTGTGGCATCACGCAATTTTCGCCGTCCTCTGATGCCTGCGCCCGTGGCTTTCGCAGCAGTCGCTTTGCTTTGTTTGGTATCACGTGTTGTTGTTGTTGTGGATGTTTTGCGCGTACGCGCCTTACGTGTGGGCAACTCACGTGAACGTGCCGCACCCTTTTCTCTACTTTCCATCACCGCCAGCTCCTCTTCGACGGGCATTTGTTGCTCTTGACGCATAAGCGGCAACAAATCCAGCTGCTCGTCGTCTTCCGAAAACTCCAATTGTGCCGCATTCAATTGACCAAGTGAGGCGGAACGTTGCATCCAAGTGGCATCGCCAGCAACACAATCTGGGTCATCGCGTTCGCTTTGTGCATTGCGACGGTACCGATCGATCTCATTGTCCGAATGTGAGGTGCTCAGCTGTGCTGGAAATTGATTGTTGCCTATTGTGCCCATGCCGAACTGGACGGTCTGCGTATGTGTCGTCGCGTGCGTGTACAGTTGCGCGTGTGTGTTTGGACGCATGCACGGACAAGCGTGTTGTTGTTTTTGTTGTAACACGCGTACCACCGTGTATGCGTGCGGCGTAGTGTGCGTTTGTGTGAGTTGAATTGCATTTTTTGTTTTGATTTTGTGTTTGTTTTTGTGAGTCATATGTTAGATTATGTTAGGCGTTGCGTGCGTTATAGAGGAGGAACCAAAGGAAAAGAAAATAAATATTATTCAAATTAAAATAAATCAAAAAGCAAGAAATTATTGTGAAAGACAACAGACATAGCAATCAAAAAATGCGCCAATTGTAAACGGTAAATGATTTTTGGGCTAAGACAATACGAAATTGGTGGCATAATGGATGCAGTTTTTTTGTTTTTACTTCATAAATAATTCTTAAAAAAAAATTAAAAGACATTTAAAATGACGCAACATAATACATTTATTTGTTTTGGCATACAAAATGTTTTAATGATGAAAACAAATACGAAACCGCTTAACTAAATTAAATTAAATTTATAAAATATATACTATGTACTGCGATGCATATGTTCAAGTAATAGGCGGAGCTGCATTTGCTTAACACGATTACAAATTTATAAAGCTTTAAAACCAAAGAAATTGCAAATTTTATGCTTAATAACTACAACTTAAGCAAATGACATTGAACTAAACAAAAAGTTAGTCTGTTGCAGCACAATTGCGCCCCAGTCGACCAAATGCATCTTCAGCGCGTTTAATAAGCGGCGTATTTTTTATTTTGTTTACAAATGCTACTTTTTATTATGTTTTATTACTTATAATGATGATGTTTGATGAGTTTCGGTTAAATACGAGTATTTTGCTTGCAGTTGTGATGAACACAATGTAGTAGTGAGCTTGTTTACATAATGATTTTTGATCGCTAAAAAAATATGTGGCATTTTTTAATTATTGCTGCGTTGAAAAACATTTACCTTGAGCGCTGTTTGCATGATGACATTGGTAGCATAGTTGACGCCTTTGGTGCCCAATTGTAATACAGCTGAGTAGCCACGTTCTTTGGCTTGATTAAGATACTCGTCGATTTCCTAAAAATTGAATGGGGGAAAAATTATATTATTAAATCTGTTTTGATTAAAATCTATCTGCTTTGAGAGATGTTAACTACGGCTGCACTAAAGCTAAAAAAACCCCTCCCAGATGCATTTCTTATAGCATAGAGGCGTATAAAAAGAAAAGGGTCTACGTAAACGGAACGGACCCGGACTTTTTTTCGGCTCTTGACCGTTCCCACGGGAGTCGGTTTTACGAAAACGGACAAGACTCTGATTGTTATTCATCCAATTATGATTTTAAAAGGTGAAATGTACAATCAGAGTGAATTTACTTTGCTGCTGTTTATAGTCATAGAATTTTACATCTGAAAAAAAAACAAGCAAAATGTTTCGCACCTGTTCTCTGCGTGTTAGCATGGGGTGTACGAATTTTCTGTACAATGTAGAGCTACCCTTTGTAGCGGGCGACAAAAGCCATAAAACAATGATCACTTTAACTTCATAGTAAAATGGAAACCATGAAAGAAAGATATCCGTAAATGTTTCGATGCATGTAAAGAAAGCGTACACAATCCAATACATCATCCATTTCACCTAAAAAGAAGAAATTAAGTTGCAATCAGCTATTTATAGCGAACTTTGTTTTTTAAAAAAAGCATTTTCATTACTCACATATTCTTTCACATTTTTGGTGCGTACAGCCTTGTAAGAAGCGTATGCTGGATATAGAGTACCAAAGGATAATCTGAAAGCAGGAAATATAATATTTTGTGCCCATAAACGTGGCGATATAAATGTGGCTATCAGAACTAAAATACAAGCCGTTGTAAATGAAACATGGGGCAATGGCCAGCTCTGCACTACTTCCAAAAAACGTCCGAACAAAGTCAAATTATGCACAACCTGCTCTGTATTTATAATATTTGCATCAACTGCTGGCGATTGTGTGCTCTTTTGTTTAAAATAGAATGCACGGCGTACATTGTCCGGTGGTGATGGCGGCTCATCGTCGCCAATATGCCAAGTATTCGGGTATAATAATGTATTAGAGGCGGCAAGGGAAGGGCTGTCAACATTATCAAGTGAATGCCCAATAAATGCTGCTGTTGGATTACGATTATAATAAATAAACGATTCTGGTGGTGCATCTAATGAATAGCGACGATAGTAACCACTGTCGTCCGTTGCGTACATGGGTGGTGGATACGCTGCTGCTGAGTTGGCGTGCCAACGTTCATAAAATGTTGCGTTGCCTGGCTGTTGGCCATATTGTAAACGTTGTGGTCGCTTTTGTAAGAATTTTTGCTGCTGGTATGGCACCTCCCGCGGCGATGGCCACTCTCCTCCAGCATGATTCTTCCAATCGCTACTATGCATTTCACTATACACACAATACCAGCTTATTGGCCGCTTTTATTGCGGACGCTTTCGGCTAGCAAAGCAAGCATTCAGTTTCCAGTTTTTTTCTTAAATTGTGTATTTTGTAAAATCAAACGAAATTTTTGAAAACAATCTACTATAAATGCCAATTATTTGCCTACTGAGCAGGCACTGAATATAGTTTGTACTGCGGCAACAATATATTATGCTCAATAGCAATTTGCACAATACAATAATTCTGAATGAGTTTTGTATTAGCAGCAGACGCTCATATTTAAAAATAGCATGAAAATTTCGAGTAACATTTCGAAATGGTTTTCGAAACGTACATTCGGCCTGTCTCGTACACTAAAAATATGCTCAACGAGAGTGAAAAGTGGGCAACAGTTGCACTAGAAAAACATTAGCAGCTGAGTTTGGCATGTTGAAATTATTGTATGAGTATCGGTGGTTAAGTTGGAAAGGATCTATGAAAATTTACAAAATGTAAGCTTTTCTAAATAGAAGTTTTGTTTTCCATAACAAATCTATAAACAAGTACACCAAATTGTAAATATTTATATAGCCGCGTTTTGTATTTCTTTATAGCGGCGACCATAGCATATTAATCCGTTGTTTGATTTCTTGTGCTTTGCTCATTCCGAAATGCCGTGTATGACTTTTGAAAAGACGTAATGGCACACAGCTGTATTTATTAATGGACACACATTCTATGACACATTTATTGTACATACGATCGTGTGCTTATAAACGCCATACACTGCTATACATTTACTTGCAAATTGTTTTGTGTACCCGGAGTACTTGAACGACGCCTATTCATTCACGCATGCGATAGACCAAATGGAGCGAACTACGCGCACTTTTTTTGGTGAACAAAATTGTTGCAGTTCAGTTACCTGAAAAGTGGTATTTCTAAATATGTTAAGGTTTAAAGGAAAACGGGTAATGACGTGTCGCCGACAATTGCTTCAACAAAAGCTAATAAAAATGTTACTAACAAGGCCCACATATAACGGTTCGGTAGTTTCGTCTGCTTAATTTTTTTCTGTATGTTTTTTGTCGCTTTGCTTGTAAGCAACAGCACAGCAAGCGTCGTCAAAGCAATCAATGCATACGCCGCTACTGAGTCTAATAATGTCAGACAATTCGTGCAAAAACCGGAAGTAGTGCCAGAATGCTTTTAACATTTTCAATTTCCTAAGTAGGCAATTGTATTTTAGTTTTATAATTACTACCTATGTATAATTTTTTGTATATTTTAAAAGTTTACATTATAAGATGGGTATTCCAATTGGCGCATTGTGTTAAGTACTTACATTATGAATCGCGAGAGCAATGCACTTATCATGGTGATTAGCTTTGTTCTACGAAATTCACACTATAGTAGCACCTAACGTTGCACTTCGTCGTCCTACTGTCGTCTGCCACTGCTTGGTGCCTCCTCAGGTTAAGTAGACACTGAAGTTTACACGCTCACATCAACGTAGCTATCGGTCTGCCTAATTTGTGTGCAGTTGATGTAACATGTGAAATTTATAAGAATAAATTAACTCAAATATACTTATGTATATGTACATATGTTCATATGTACTCATATGCTAAAAGATGCAGTTCATGCGACATATAGAATTTTACCCGTGTATATGTTTGTAGGTACTCCTAGGCAAATACATTTTTATCCCGTAAATCAACTTCAATTAAATTTTGCACAAATACTTATTTACATATGTATATGCCCAAACATCTTACTAACAGCATCCAAACCGCTAAACCTTGTAGTTGTTTGAATTACTTTTTTTTGTCTATGTAAATTATGTATGAGCGCACAATAGCAATATTTTTTCTATGGCAATAGGTAGTTTCTTTTTGTTTTCAAGTAACCTTGGTAAATTAAATTTCATCACATTAGTAAGAGTTTTAATAAAATCCTCACAACCTTGCATCCTTCCTATTTGTTTAACGATTTTTCCTGCTATTCTTCTTTTATACTATACTATTTTGATTAACTCAGGCCAATTAGGTGCAATTATTGTAAGAAGAAGGGTACATCAAAATCTTTAAGCCCTTCTCTTACTTTTTATTAGTACATACCTTTGTTATTTCACGGCTACTGATTCTTTAACACCAGCGCGAGTCCTCAAATTCTTACGTCTTTATTGGCCACTGTTACAATAATTTTCAGCCTTTTTGTTAATTAGATTAAAAACTTCATATTTCCTTAATATTGCGCTTAACTTAACAACATTTATTTATTATACGGATTAGTATTTTCACACATCTTAGTTTTCAGCTGTTCTCCTCCAGCGACTGATTTTTAATCCCATCCAACCAGCCAAGAAATATGTATAGAAACAAAACAACACAACAGCAAAAATCAACAATCAGTGTTGCATTTTGTGCTGTGGGACACAATTTAGTGCCGCTTTGCTAAAATGTACAATTAACTAATATATGAAGTTTAGTTATAATGAGTTTATTCTATATTCATATATATACATACATATATCTATTATTATATTCATAAATAATTTAATCAAAGTTGCATTATCGTTTAGCTCTTATGAACTATTTACTTCAAAGAGGGATTTTTATTATACTCTTATTATTTACTTAAATGTGAAACAGGGTGTTCTTTAAGCAATAAAACTGTGTATTTAAATTTTTTCTAGCGCTTTTACAGTGACGGTGAATTACTACCAAACGGAATGAGTAATTAAACTTTTCTAATAGCAACTAATTATTATTTTTGTATTATCCTAAAAAGAAAAAGATTTTCACAAAATCATAAAGACATATATTTATTTGCCATGTTTGAAATGAGATGTATATACATTTATACTGTTAAAAAATACCTATAATCGAAGGGTTAAGACACATTCCCAGTGTTAAAACCAGTATCGATATGGACAATAACGCACAACAAAGATAATTGGGTTGAATGGGCATTTTAAAAATTTTAGCTGACATTTGTAAGGACGACGAAAATAACAATGTAGAATTCAAATCATCCGTCGACGTGCTGTGATAAACAAAAGGACGTGCACGAATATGATGACCGTTAGCCTGCGCCTTTTGGCACGCATGCGTTACAGAAGCGGCCAACACAAATGGTACAACACCCAGTAGAAGCCAAAGTAAAACGTTGAAAATATTCAAAAGTACTATTTCCAAAGCCGAATAATGAAAATCCAAATCGTTGAAAATATATATTAGACCAGCAAATGCATAAGCTAAATTCATAACGGTTAAAAAACAAACAGGCACCGCAGCATGACGATTGAGATGCTCCAATAACTTGTGAAATTCCAGTACCTCCTGTAGAATAAAATCAAATTTGAGTTGCTAGTTAATTTAGTGTCGGTAATGAGTAATAAGTGTCACATACACGATTTTTAAAGTGTGGTAGCATGAACCAAATACACAAACAATATTAACAGATCGATAACAGTTTAATTCAGGTGGTTTATAAAAACAGTTAATCATAATAAGTTCCAAAGTATTCGTGCTAGGAAAAACTGATAGAATCGGTTGGAAAATTGTAGGTATTATAGAGGTTAATAGACCAAGTGGGAACATGCTAAAGAAGTCTTTATTCTATCGAAATATATGACAAGGGATCCACTTCCTTCCGCCTGAAAAGAATTGCAGTCATTGACTTAATAAGCTGATCCCTATAAATAAATTGGGCTTAAGAGGTCGAAATAAGCTTAAAACCACCTCTGACGAGCACGTAGATTATATAGCAAATTTCCGGTAACTTGTTAAGGATTGACCCTCATTAGAAAAAAAATGTTTGTTAGTAGGAGGAAGTAAATTGTTTTCTCGACTTTTGTAAAGATAGCAAAAATTACCCTTTTGTATTAATTTTTACACCGCGTGATCAAATTTAACCCGGTCTGGTCCATTTGAAATGGTCCGGTGAGCTCTACGAGATACACGTCGACATTGACATAGTTTAGCGAATTAAGAAACAGAGCCTACGCTGGGTAGGTCATGACGTCCGAATGGATGAAAACTCTCCAACTCTTAGAGTATTCGACGCAGTAACCGCCAGGGGAAGCAGAGGAAGAGAAAGACCTCTACTCCGTTGGAAATACCAGGCGAGGAAGGACCTGTCTACGTTTGGAATCTCCAATTGGATGAGAACAATGCAGCTCTGAGAGTATTCAACGCAGTAGCCGCCGGGGAAAGCAGAGGAAGAGGAAGACCTCCACTCCGTTGGAAAGAAAAAGAGGATAAGGATCTGCCTACACTTGGAGCCTCCAATTGGCGCAAAGCTGCGAAAGGAGGTGTTGTAAATTCGACTATAATCGCGTAAGCCAATAAAGAAGAAGAGGTCCTGTAAAAATAATTTATAAAATCTGATCAAATTTGACCCGGACTGGTCCTTTTAGTGGCCTATGTTGTAGATGATAATAAAGATTTGTATTAAAAAATGTTAAAATATGGTATGTTGTCAGTCCGGTTCAAATTTGATTTGGTATATATAAATTTTAATTACCCGCATCCAATCGGTGGTTTCAATGGAATGCATCAAAAGTTTATGTGACAGCGCAGAAATGTGTACACGAAGCAAATAACATTGGATGCAATAGTTGGCGAGTATTATTACTTCCACTAAGTCCTGCACAAAAAGCGTGATGATCAAGACAACCTACAACAAAAATATAAATAACCGACATGCAATGCAATCTAAAATAAATAGCACCTTAGTCGCCAGCTCCCAGTCCGCCAGTATGCCAGTAAACCATTTCACTTGTATGATGCGCGACTGCAAAAGCACCGAAGGTATTGTATAGGCGAAGAGGAAGGCCAACAACACCACTCCACATAACAAATATGACCAGAGTAATTTACACAAGCGACGCGGTTCCAAGGTAGTGAGAAACACACGTTCGATCAGATTCTGCAATTGCTCTTGATCGAGTATTTTGAAAACAATTACAGCCGATATGAAACTGGATAGATTTAGCGCGTTGGGAAAAATGTGGCCGAATAGCAGTTGACCGACGGTGTAGGTAGCATTGGAGCTGGGATCGTTTGTGAGGTCTTGATCGTGCGCAATAAAACCGCGATCGCCGCTGAAAATTTAATCATTTCCGTTATATTAGTGTTATCGTTAAAAAAAGAAATTGCAAACGAATTTGAATGCAATTACCGATATGAACATAAATATTGTAGAAAATATCCAAACAATAGTATCAGCAAGACCAACAAAGCCTGTGTATAATTTAAGCAACAAAGTACTTTTGATGTGTCTGTTGGTATGGGATTTACACCGACAAGCGACAAGACGAAAATAAATGGGCGCAGAAACTGTAAATGAGATGTTTGATGTGTTTAGTTTGTGATTGAAAATTAGTAGTCAACGTTACTATAAGAGCTTGGATCAAAAAGTTCATGCAGACTAACCAAAAAATATATTAGGTTGCCAAATATCTCCCTTACGCTTTTTTGGTCTTTATTCAATGTTTTATGAAAAGTGTTACAGTGATATGATTTAGTTCAAAATACGTCGTTTCGTTCGATAATCTCTTTCCATATAGACGGCAACTTCATAATACCCACCTCAAAGAAGACCCCCCTTATTGCCTCTTTTGAGTTCAACTTTACACCAACAAGGGCGTTTACCATGGACAGGAACATGTGGTAATCACTTGGCGCTATCTATATAGTGAATGCGATAAAACCTCCCATCCGAGCACTCGTAGCTTCTGACGAGTCATCAACGAAGTGTATGGTCTGTTGTTCGCAGTAGATGGTAGAATTAAGCGTCTGGCCATATGAGAGCAGCTCATAATGGATGATTCCCTTCCAATCCCATCAAGCACACAACAAAACCTTCTTGGCCGTTAATGCCGGCTTGCCCACTGTTTGGGACGGCCTTCGACCACGACCGTTTTCGCTTGATATTGTCGTATGTGATCCATTTTATGTCGCCAGTCACCATTCGCTTCAAAAATGGGTCGAGTTCGTTCCCTTTCAGCAGCATATCGCAGGCGTTGATACGGTGCAGAAGGTTTTTTTGCGTCAAATCATGCAGCACCCAAACATCAAGCTTTTTTGTGTATCCAGCCTTCTGCAGATGGCTTAAAATGGTTTGCCGGCCGAACTCGATATTTTCCATGATTTGATAGGTATTCATCGTTACAGGTCCTACGCCGGCTGGCTTATTTTTTTCGTTTCACCCGTTTTGAATCGTCGAAACCATTTCTCCGCAGTTCGAAGTGATAGAGTACTATCCCCCAAAACACCATTAATCTCACGGAACGTTTCTCTAGTGGATTTGCTTTTAACGAAAGAAAACTTTAATATAGCGCGAATTTCAGCGTTAGTAAACTCCATGTTTACACGTCTATAACTGTTCAACGCAATATCCAAACTAATCATGCGTTGTGTCGTTTTATAGTATTGGTAGATACGAGCTCTGTAGCGCTTTATACGTAGCCGCGAAATTTAAAAGACAAAAAGGCGGAAGAGAGATATTTGACAACCTAATATTTTCTTCTACGACATGATCTCGATTTTCTTGAAAACTCGGAAATTTGTCAGTTGCTAAATTTCTTAGTATACTATATACACAAATCTAAAGAACAAATATGATGAACAAATAATCTACAGCTATTATTTAATCCAGACGCCCGATTTTTCTGGACCCATCTTCATTTTTCTTCCATGATCTTCAAAGTTTTACCTTGCGTTTGCAATAGTCGAGCAGCTCAGAAGTTGGCTCATGTGAATGCCGCAAGTCTTCTACCTATAATGCAGAATTATGAAAATAGTAATTAGTAATGCACAAAAATAATCGAACATTAATTACAAGTATTATATAAAATTTGATTTTAATATACATAACTACTCAATATATTTTCGATCCATTTGGACACTGATTATGTTGTGCCTATTGAATTTCAAACCTATTGAATGTTAAAATCTTACTTTACACCATACTCCCACTTGCCGCACTTCTTCTAACAAAAAACTGGATTCGCTTCAGATTCGATACCTTATTCAATTCACCTTCGGTTTTCGTAAAACTTGAACGGTACTCATAAGTAAAGAGACTAACTGTTAAAAAACGGCATGCCAAAGCGAAGTTAATCTTTAATTATTCCAAAATCACATATACATAATTCCGAAAGAAACCATAACAAATGTCAGTTTTAGATAGCTATATAAACATCCCGCTCTAGAAAAAATATATTAAGTTACACTCGCTCAGCGATGTGCTGTGATGTGAAAGTCGCAAGATGACATCGCCGTAAGCTGGCTTTATAAATCCGGTGATTTGTTGACGTGACATGAAAGTTTTTCACTTGGCCGCCGTGCATACTAGTATATCAGCAAGTGCCTGCCCACGGTGCAGGAGGGCCACTAATTAGTAGTCATGAGTGAACATATGATGTCTGAATTGACTGCTTTGGAGCTCAAAAGTGTTCGCTATGAAAGGGAAATAGAGCTCGAAGTCATTAATAGTGACTGTAGCAACGGTTTAAGGTTGACAGCTTTTAGACGGTTAAAAAAACGGTTCCTTTCTGCTTACTGTTATGGCAACGGTGTAAAATTGTTATCTAATTAACTGATAACAAGAGGTGTAACATGGTTTCAATTGAATTTTAAGCCCCTCCGAACGGGGATGCTAATAAGAATCCGTTTTGGGTTAGAAATGTGTTCGTATGTCTGTCATTTCATTCGAAAACGGTGTATATCGGAGATTATACTGGTCTTGTTCACCAAACCGTATTTCGAGGTAGAGATGTACCATACCAAATTTGACCCGGACTGACAAAACAAAAATACATTCGCTTTCAAAATAGGAGCCAGTACAAGAATGCCAATTTTCCATGCACTTGTTGTTGGTTTCGTCTGGATTTTGGAACGTCTAGATTGTTTGACGTTGTCGACGATATTTTCCTAAAGCCACGTCTTGTCATAAGCAATATTTCGTCGACTTCAGACCTTCACTGAATGCTTGGTGTCACTCAAATACTTGTGTCCGTGAAAAAGTAACCTCCCTTAAACACTGCTGCAATTTTTCAACTATTCCATAGCCCTTGGAAATAGAAAATTTCAAGGAATCTCATTGTTGGACTTTTTTCCATGGTAAAAATTGTCAGACAAACAAATACTAGTTGACATATGGAGATCAAACTTCACACGAACACAAAAAAAGGTTGTACCAATATAAGAAAACAAATATTAACGATTCGGTTTGGGCGCGCTGTTCAAATGCACCTGTCCGAGTCAAATTTGATCAGATGGTATAATTTTTAACTCTTGCATATACATAGGTTGCCTTATTCGAATGATTGATTGTTTTTTACTCGTAGCGATCAGACATCGATTGTTAATATTATTGCGTAGTCGGAAAATTCTTTTCGTAATTTGTCAATAGATATAGTTACAGTCGTATATCTCCAGTGCTACCAATTGTGGAAAAGATTGACCAGAACCGTGACATCGCTAAGGACCGTCAATATTCATCATCAAACGGTTTTGAACCATTTAAAAACGGCTGACTACAAAAAGAAGCTTGATTTTTGGGTAACACATGAAATGTCTGCGAAAAATTTAATGGACCGCATTAAAATTTGCGATTATTTGTTGGAACGAAATGAATTTGAACCATTTCTGAAGCGAATGGTAACAGGAGACGAAAAGTGGACCAAATACGGCAATAATGTGTGAAAACGATCATGGTCCAAGCGTTTGAAGCTCAACAAATGGTCGCAAAGCCAGGATTGGATCGCACCATTTATTCTACATTTTACTGCCAACAACTGATGAGATTGAAGCAAGCAATCGAAAAAAATGGCCGGAACTGATCAACAGAAAGTGCTTCATCTTCCATCAGGACAACGCTAGACTAAACACATCTTTGATGCCATGGCAAGAACAGGGAGAGCTTGGCTGGGAAGTTTTGATGCATACACCATATAGCCCTGACCTTGCCCCATCGGACTACCATTTGTTTCGGTCAATGCAGAACTCCCTTAATGACGTAAAGTTGGCTTCAAGATAAGCCTGTGAAAATTATTTATGGCAGTTTTCATTATTTTTCATTGCACTTGCATTTTCATACACACATATACATACATATACAGATATAAGTATATAATGTGTATGGCTATATACCATACATATTTTTGTAGATAAAAAATTGTGCATTTACTACTCACAACAATCTCAGTCATGCTATCACCAAGCAGCGACGAACCCACTGTTGTTGTTGGTGCCGAGAATGGATCTAGCCGATTTGTTGATAGACGCAAAAGAGCGCCAGCGCTACTGCCTACACCCGCCACACCAACACCGCCACCACTGTAGCTATAACGGTTCGGTGAGCCCACATGATGCTGATGGGAATGCTGACGATATGGAATATGACCACTATGGTTGTTGTTGTTACCCGTATTACTGTCACTATTTTGTCTTAAATGCTGCTGCACATGCACCGCTGATAAAGCATCGTTTTCTCTTCTACCTGCTGGGCCGCCAGCCACTGCACATGCAATACTATGCGGACAATTCGGGTGTGGAGCAAAATTATTGAGCGGATTACTTATTTGAGATGAGGCACTGGTGCTCGCCGCCAAAGTGTCCACACAACCGTACATACGCGGCACGCTCTTGCTACGCTGAGCCATAGCATTTCGATTGGACCAGCTGATGAGTGAGTCCTCGGAGTTGCAACGGGCATTGGACGAAGGAAACATCGATCGCTGTTGATGATGCGCGACGTTGACGAACGAGCGCAAGACCGATGGTGTGAATTTAAAGTTTATTTTTACAACTATTTCAACTTTGTCTAACGGTTATTTGAACAGTATTAATTAAAATTATTATATTTGTTAATGTTTTTTTATGAAAAAAATTTCGGTTTCAACTCGTTTGCATTTCACTTTGTACACACTTCTCACTCCGCTGCTAAATCTCGACTGTTTTTGAATGGTTGTGTCTGCTCTTCAGAAACTCACTGATAGGCGCGTTAATGACTCAAAGAGCTGTGATAACCTCACAGATTGACAAAATTCATTCTTTCACACAAGTTTATTATTCTACTGCATTTAAGTAAACCGTGTGGGGATGAATGTGCATTAGTGCGGGTCGATTTGCACAGAGCCAAAAAAGCGGAAAAATCGCGAATGCGGGAAATTTTCTATAGACCATTCTAAACAAATTTGCCTAAGAAACTATGGGTCTAAAACCAGTTTCGAGCCAGCGATTTTTAAGGCGTAGGTTTTTAGGGATCTTAATTTGTTCATCATTTTTTGAGATAGTCGAATAAAATTTAATACTTACATATGTGTATTTTGATATTCTGTTGATCATTTGTCGGAATCGGTCAGATCTACCCATAATCTCGTAGGCTAAGTTGTTCAAAAATCGACCCGATCTAATGTACATATGTATATTATTTTCCGACCGCGAAATGTTTATTGAGTGCAAGTCGACGCAGCCAGCTTATATCTTCGGATTCTGTTATTGCTTAAGGCGGAGAAAATTGGATGAACCGAAAAATCGGATTGACTCATATGTGACGCTAGAAGGAGACTCCGAATGAATGAAGTACTACCATTTGATCAAAATTGAGCCGGACTGACAAAAACACTTTACATTTTGACACTGCTGGGCCAATACAGGCAATTTTCTATGCACTTATTATGAACATCGGCTGGGAGGGCCTTCAGTGACTTCAGCGAATGTCGATTTTTACGCTTTCGGTTCACCAGAAAAGCTTTTCGCTTCGTGAACAAACTTGGCACTCTAATAGGCTCACATATCAAGAACAAACTAAAAAAAAAGTTGTACTAATTTTGTAGGGACAAAATTTTTATCCATTCAACATACGTGCGTAGTTTAAATGAATCAGTCCAGGTCAAATTTGATCAAATGATATAGGTAGGTGATAATAGTGTCGCCCTACCTCAATGAAAATATTATGCGTTTTGTTTATTGACATTTTAGATTTAGTACCTGATGGGTTCCAACAGTTCTGCATCGAAATTGGGAGACAGAGCTGGGCACACGCAGAGGAAGTGTGGAGTCGTTTTCTTACTCCCCTCGAATTAGCAGCTACGGTAAATATTGTTCTAATATGGACTACCCAACGGCAACGGTAAGTAATCGGCTTAAAACTAAAAACTTATGTTGCCCAACAAAAAAATGAGGAACTTCTGGCTTTTTTGGGGCAGGTTCTTTAACTGGAAAGCATTACTGTTTCAGATTCCGATGTAGTATTGGGTACCTTGTGGGTCTTTTGAACGGAGTATTAGTTTATAGGTTAGCATTTTTAAAGTTTAAGTTAAGGTAAGAGGTCTGTGGAGTATATGAGTTGTTCTGATTGTGAATATGAGTGCAAACATTTTCCATCGTATAGGTAATTTTGTCATTTTAGTAAATGGTGGTAGTTTGACTCCTATACCACTTGACTAAAACACAAAAAATTCTACGTGTTAGGAAACTTTTACTATAATTTTCTGTTTTAGCAAACCGAAATTATTACATGAAGTGTTTCACCTCAAACGATAAACAATTTCACTTCCGATAACTGATAGAAATGAAATACACTTATTTTTAATTGAATCATTTATTTTATTTGTTACGAAATATACAATTATAGAGTTTGTATGTGTGTATATATGTAGGTATGTACGTATGTATATAAATATAAACTTTTAAGCATTCACTATACACTAAATACTTTATCTTCTCATAGCCCCGTTCAACGATAAATATGGGGGTGGATAAGTTGAATACATCGAATTCTGTTGTGCTCGCTGAATGGCACAGGCATCGGGATATTGCGATTGCATATTCATAACCCCCATTTGCATTGGAATCTGCGAATTGGAATAATCGCCACCGGCAGCATAGGTCGGTGTGGCCGCCGCTTGTGGTGTTGTCATGCGATAGCCATTTATGGCGCCATATGGCGGCATCAAATTCGGACTAATGTGTACATTTGTGGTGCGACTGGTGGTCGACGATGTGGTCACCGACGATACGGCAATATGTTGCACCGGCGCCGATGCCGTATTACGCGTATTCCTATTCACATTTTGTGATGTTGCAATCGGTGCAATATTCATGTTGCTCGAATAGTATTTATGATATTGCAGTGGATTGATTTGCGGCTGCAGCATATTGGGTGGTGTGCCCAAGCTACGATTTTGCGTCACCAATAGATGTGGTGGCGGTGTCATCGAATTATGTGAGACTGGATGATGCGGCGGCGGGGTCAAATTCACCTGTCCAGCCGGTGAAGTATTGCAAGGTTGTATGTCTAAGCCATTTGTTAGCTGTTGTAATTTCGAGAGGCTACATAGATTGCCGACTTGTGTTGGTGTGGTGCCGGCATTCGATGATGACGATTCAGAGACGTTATCTTGTGCCAATTGTGTGTCACCATTGCCGCTAGAAGAGCTCGCCGAAGGATCGGGACTGATATGAATGACACCGACACCGGCACCACCGCCGTTTGAATTGGTCGCCGCCGATGAGGCCGGTACAGGCACACGTGATGTGTTCGCCTCGTTCGGTGTTAAATTGTTTTGTAAATAGAAACTATTTACGGCACATGCTGATGGTGAGGACTGATCCAATGTACGTTGATGTGGACTAGATAATGAATGTGAAGTGTTACTAATGGCCATACGTTGTGGTATTACTGTGGGCATGGAAACTATGTCATAGGAGTTGGTTGCATTCGATGAATAGTTTTGTATGTTTGGTGGTATGGATGTTATGTAGTCAATATGCATATTTTGTTGATGATGATGTTGACCACTCAGCTGTGAATATTGTTGTTGCATATTATGTAAATGTTCTTGCTGTGATTGCAATAGATTTTGATTATTATTGACGCTCTGTTGTTGCTGTTGTTGTTGAGAGACATTGACTGCAGCATTAGTGGGTGGCGTGCTTTTTGGCTGGCGATGCTGCTGTTGCTGATTGCTGCCACTTGTATTGCCGCCACGTATAGCCTTTGGCGTGGTTGCACGCTGATTCGAAGTGCTGGCCACCAATTCAGCCTGAATCGGAAACGAAAAAAAATTAATATAGTGGAAATTACAAAAACAAAAATATTTTAAGAAAAAATATTAGCTTCGCTTGCATTGAAACTATAATACCCTTCAAAATGAAAAAGTTTTCTATACAAGAACTTGATTTTGATCGATTAATTTGTATGGCACCTACATATGTATATGCTACAGTAGTCCCAAATATATAATCTGTTCGAATATTGCACCATTCTTCATATGAGATTTTTCAAATAAAGTTTGACATACCAGAACTTGACCGTTCAGTTGAATGGCAGCTATAGGCTATAGTGTGCCGATATTGACCATTTTTGGGGAGAAATAGAATGTTAGATGAGACTGAGATAGTAGACTAGTTCGCTTACATACTGGCAAGCGGACGGGCAGACGGAAAGGACATGTTTAAATCGGCTCAGCTGGTCACGCTGATCATTTTTTTTGTGGTAGCGGCAGAAATCTGCCGAGTTGACAGTCGGATAAAATCCGTGTCCGTCCGGGTTACGTTGACCCGAATATTGTGGGAATAAGATCTTCGACGTTTGGAATTTGGTGCACTACTAACCTCAAATTTTCAACTACTACCATTTCAGCATAAATAGGAATTTTCTACATACCTGCTGATTGACTTTTCGACTTTGCTGGCTATGCTGTTGCTGTTGTTGTTGTGAGGTTGTAAGCGAATTTAGGCCTTGAGCGCTGCCCGTCGGCATATTTAAGTTGAGATTAGCTTGTTGTTGTTGTTGTTGAATGTGTGAAGTTTGTATGGCCATGTGCATCGGTGTATTACCCGAATGGCTTTGCATCGAACAATCAGAATATTGTGATTGTTGCTGTTGTTGTTGTTGCTGTTGTTGTATGTGCGGCGTCGTAGAAGGTATTGGATCTGGCGTATTTTGTTGTATATCACTGCCAATACTCGACGGCGAATCCATATTCATGGGCACTGTCATGCCGCAATCGTAGTGGTGCAAATTACTCGCCGAATGATTCGACGAACCGGAACTATACGCCATCGGTGTGGTAATATCTTGTGTGGCGCTTTGTTGTTGTTGATGCTGCTGTTGTTGTTGTTGGTTGGCCGAATTGTGTGCGCTCAACTTAACCTTGTTCTCTTCAGCGGCATTCAAATTGTTATGCTCCCCGCGCACTTTCTGGCCGCATAAGGCTTGTTGTGCGAGCGCATTACTAGGTATGGGTATTGGATTGTAAAATCGCGAACTAGCGTTAGGCAAGAGATTTAACGATTTGATGTGTTGTGTTTGGTCTGTGGACATTTTATGTGATTTCGATTGTATATTATTGCATTTCTGACCGTAAACGGCCGTTTGGGGATTTGAAAAGCCACAATTATGTGAATCCTCACGGCTGCCGCTAAAGTTTTGACTATTCGAATTTGCACTACTCTTAGACGCATCCTCCTTCTTGCAAGCGCTCATTTTTCTATCACTCTTCAATTTATCTTTTGTATGTTGTTGTTGCTGCTGTTGCTGTTGTTGCTGCTGCTGCTGTTGTTGCTGTTGCTGCTGTTGTTGTTGCTGCTGCTGCATATGCTGATGAGCATGATGCTGTATAGCAGATTGATAGAAATTTTGGGTGAAATTGTGCGAATAAGCCATGCTTGTGGCCAAATCTTTGAATTTATTTTGATTTTTATGACTGGCGGCGTCCAGTGTTGACAAATTGTAACCATAGTAGTCCCATTGCCAATACTGTGGCGTATTTGCATAATTAGGTATTTGATTTATGGCAAACGGCGTGGCAATCTTATTCAGATCCATTGAGTTTTGCATTTTCTGATGCTCGGCAGCGGCGGCTGCGGCCGTGTTGTAGGGATTCTTCTCATGCAAGGATAACAGGGCGGCATCGGTGCCTTTATTTGTTATAACTTGTACTTGCTTGTCTTCTTCTTTTATCTTAATGTCGGTATGTGTAATTATGGATTTTTGTTTATCCTTAACGGTTTTCATAAACGAAGTGTTGCTGCTTGCATCGATGCGTCCCGTATTTATGGCGTTAGCATTTGATATAACAGCTTGGTTGGCGGTGCTTTTCTTAACAGACGCTTGCATATGTGCTCGCTGCAATTCCAACGTGGCGGTTGCAGCGGTCGCCGCAGCGGCTTCATTAATTTTTTGTTGTATTTTCAATTTATTTAGTTCGCTGTTTTCATGCATGTTGTTTGATTGGGTGTAAATCTTCTCCTTTCTTTCGACAACTGCACTCTCTATGACATTTTTGATTTTCTTGTCATTGATTTTGCTCTCGGCCACATTATCTGCATATGTTTTTGTGGGTGGCGATGCGGTTTTAATATTCATGATGGGTTTAGTTTCAACAAGCTGATCAGTTTTGCAGATAATCGGCGCTTCACTTGTTGTTGGCTTAGGTATTTGCAGCGTTGTTGGTGGTGCAACAGGTGCATTAGTAGCTGTAGTGACGGTTATTGGCGCCGGTGTCGCTGTTAAAACCGGTGTGGATGCAATTACCGGTGCTGCCGCGGTTGATGTGATAGTTGGCGGAATTGGGGTTGGTGCGATTAGTGGCGGGGCCGTCACAACTACAGCCATTGCCACAGCTGATGCTGCTGTGGTTACTGCTGCAGCTGTCAATTGTTTTGTATCGGGTCTACTTTCGTAGGTTTCTTTATGTTCGTCATCCTTGCTACTTGTCTCAGTCGTAAGGCACGGGGAATTTGCACAATCTTCTTTTATTGTTTGTTTTGGTGAAATTTGTGCCACCATTTTTGGCGATGCTTCATTTTCAATGCATTCTATTTTACATAGTGGTTCCTTAACAACTATTGTAGTTGACGGTGCAGGTGTTGCCTCTGCTGTGATCGGCTCAGTTTTGGTGGCAGCAACTACATTCGCATTAGCTTTGACTTCGATTTCAGTTTTTTGTTCCATATTTTGTACGTTACTTTCTGTAGGTGTAGCAGCATCTTTAACCATTTCGTCTGCAATTTTTGGTTTATCATCGTTGACATTGGCAACGGCAACAGCAACTGGTATTGCATTTTCGCTGGTGGCACTTACGCTTTTAACGTTTACTTCGTCTTTTTGTTCGTTTTCATGCTCAATCAGCGGCTTTTTATTTTCGTTCAAATTCAACTTTGATTCTGCTGTGGCAACAGCGCTGTTGGTGTCGGTATTCTCCACCATTAATTCCGCAAATGTCTTTTTTGTCTTCTTCGCTACGGCTTCTAAGACTTTTTCATCGTTCCCCGCTGGTAACGTGCATGTTTCGGATTTTCCAACATTAAACGGCACAGTTTGCTGGATCGGCTGTTGTATTTGTTGTACTTCTTCTGGTTTCTGTTGTTTTTGTTGCAGTTGCTCTTCTTCTTTTTGTTCAACAGTTGCATTGGGCGCGACTTCTACTTCCATGTCCTTTACTGCTGTTTCGACTGCGGTGTTACCTGCATGCTCTGCATTGTTTTTCGTTTCCTGCTTGCTTTCCTGTTCTTGCTCTGGATTGTGAGCTTCGCTGGTTGCACTGGCATTTTTAACGCTGTTGGCGTTACTTTCATTATACAATTCAGTGGTTTTCTTCTCAATGCTCTTCTTGCCTCGCAACTTGGGTACGGTTGTTATGGGCTTATCATTATTACAATTTTTTATTGATTTATCTTCAGCCGACTCTTCTACTTCCATGCATTCTTTCGCCGCTTCAAGTTCGACTATAGCTTCGGGTGCTTGTTCTGGTTCTTTTCCGACTGCAGGTTCGGGTTCGGGCTCAGGCTCTGCTTCAGGTTCAATAGCCGTTTTCTCTACCAAACTTGTCTCTTCTTGTTTAATATTCATCTTCAATTCATTTTGCCGTTCAAAATGTTTCCTTTTATTGGTGGATACAATGGGTGTGCTTTGTTTACGATTCGCTAATCTTTGTGCGCGGCTGGTTGGCTTGTCATCTTCTATACCCATACTATCCATCGCTTCACCTTTTGTCTTCTCCACGACAACAATTGGTTGTACAGGTGAATTTTGAATTCTCCGTCTTTTTTCAGGTTTATGGATGATTTCCGGCTCTTCAGTCGTCGGCGCTGAAATGCTATCATCTCTACTAAGATGGCGTTTGCGTGGATTCCTCCTAGAGACTTCTACAACAACACTTGTGGCCGCTTTTGCGTTATCACTGTTCGTTTCGGCTTTTGGGGCTACGGTTTCGTGTAGCTTATTTTGCTCGGATACGTCTTGATTCGGCGGTTCGTTGCTTTCGTCTATCACCTCATGCATGGAGTTTTTTAAATCCGTATTAGTGTTTTTTACATGCGCGGGCTTACGCTTGTGAAAATTTAGTTCTACGGTTGCGCTGGCGATTTTATCTTTGCTGAAATTAGACAGTTTACTTTTACTACTTTGCATGCCGCCACCGTCATGCGTATTCGTTTCCTTTTTTATAAAATTTGCATTGTTCGCAATCAAAGAATTCGATTTCCGTGATCTAATCCGTTCGATAGCTGTCTGGTCGGACCGCGTCGAGCTGTCCAAAAAACTTTCTTCAGACGATTTTGTGCCATCGCCTGCCAATGATTTGGACAATAGCGGACTCCAGCGCAAACAATCCGTCTCTAGTGGTATACGCTTGGAATTCTGCAGTTTCTTATAGTGTGATATCACTTTCTCCCAGTCAACCTTGATATTGATTTGGTAACGTATGTCGTCTTCATTCTTACGCAATTTAATAAAATTCAACAATTCAAAGGCCAATGCTATATCGGAAACGGTCAGTCCCGTTTTGTTGGCAATATCTTTGAAGGTGATGCGTCCATCATTTCTGTGATTGTAAATATATTCCAAAATTATTGATTTCCAGTAAGAGAAATATGACAGTCTGCCTAAATCAGAGAGTGGCTTTTCTGGTGTACCAACTTGGCCCTCTTCCCGACTGAGCAGATAACTAAATTCAATGAGGAATCTACCGAAACCCTGCCTTTGAAATTGTGGCATTGTCAATATACATGATACATTAAACTTCTGTGCGCAATGTTTCTCCTTCGAGAAATAGCCAACCAGATGGCAACCCTTCTTATCGTTTTTGGTTAAGATATAAAACAAAAACGGCTCAACATCGTAGTAAAGTGTTTTATGATCCAGAAATAGTTTGGCCAGCAAACATAGATTTTGACAATATATCTTGTTTATATTGCCATCGACCTCAAATACCGATATATCGTTATGACGATATATTTCGGTGCCTGGTGGTTGCTTCCAAAGACACTTGTTTTGATGTCGGTCCAAAACAGATCTGCTCTTTGTATATTTCAAACAAAATTCACACAAATACAATTTGGGTAGCCTACAAAAGAAATGCAGTTATAAAAAAAAATTAAAATATGCAATTGCTAAGGAAATTTACAAAAGAAAAAATGTTTAATAAAAAAAAATTAGAAAAAAAATTATAAAATTAAAAAAAAATATGAAAATTAAAAAAATATATATAAAATTTAAAAAAAATTATAAAAGTTAATAAAAAATAATAGAAAAAATAATAAACAAAATAGAAAATAAAACATACCTGGCATATTCTTGCGGAAAAGGACTCGAATACCAGGTTTCAATATGCCACTTTCCGATTTCAATTGCCGATGGGCAACGCTCTTGTGTTGGCCCAATATTGGCATTGGTTAGCGCATTTAAGCTTTTTAATTCCGTTATTTTCTTTGCAGCATTCTCGCGTATTTTCTTATAAATCGTTATATCACTCTGTTCTACGCCATTGGGTAGTGGTTGATTTTCTATATGACAAAAGCACAAGCATGTAATGAGATATGTACGAGTATACAAAAGAATTTTATATAAACAAATTTACGTTTTTTTATGCTTTTTATTATTGAAATAGCTTGTTCTCAATAATTTCGTTTTTTTTTGTCGATTGTTTCTGAAATTATATATAATGCTTACCAAATGGATTCTCTGGATACACCTCTTCGTACTCGACCTTCTCGTTGGAGGAACTTTCTTCGTTTGTAAAGGGCTTAACGCCTCTAGCGTAATTTGTGTTTTCCATCATTTGATACTTGATAACGGTGCTTTCATTCAAATAGGGCACCTCATCGTCATCGCTCTTATAGACGGTACGTTTCGTATCTAACGGCGCAGACTTGAGTGTGGCTACTTTCTTTTTCTGCAATTTTTCCACAGGTTTTTTTGCACCCCGATTAGCAGCGGCTTCTGCCGTTGCTACGCTGGTCTCTGGCAAGTCATCCTTTTTAGCTGTTGTTTTTACTGTACGCTTTTCCATTTGGTCTACTTCGTTGCCAAGACCTTGTAAGGATTTGTAATTCATTTGTTTGGTTCGCGTGTTTATCTCATCGGGTACTAAATTCTTATTGAAACCAGTTAAGAGATTGCCACACTTTTTTAGCGCAAAGCCATCCGTTTCCATATTTCGCGATTGTGAAAATATGTCAACACGATTTTTGGCAACGGCAGCAAAGCCCCAATGTTCATCTTTTGTTTTGGTATTTTGTGACGTGTAATTTTTTGCTGGTACATTAATTTCTTTCTTAACTGGGATTTGTGAAATGAATATATTAGATTTGGACTCACTTTTATCCGAGTCACAATCATCGTCATCGTTTTCTTCATAATTATCCTCTTCATTGTCGAATTCGGAACTATCACTGCTACTTTCACTCGAATCGGAACCCGAGCTGCTTGACGAACATGAACCCGATGATGTACTATCGTCTTGATTGTCGTCATCAAAGTCCATGTTATCATCTTCATCGCTATCGCTTGAAGAACTTGAAGATGATAAATCTGATGGTGTTTTCTTTTTTGTACGTTTCGTATCGGTGGACGATGCATCCAATTTATTAAGGAAACCCGCAAATTGTCTACGTTGTCTAAACATTTTCAAATGCGAATTATGAGCAATACTCTTTTGTAAATTCTGTGAAGATTTGATAGCTTGACTTAGGGAAATGTCTTTGTACATTTCTTTGGAACCTTCATATTTCGAAAGTTTTGATGTTGTTGGATTATTGTCTATTTCATCTATGATTTGCCGTTTACATGAAATTCCTGCCACCACACCCATGCTTCGTTTGTCCTTTTGTTTGCTACCAATCCATTCTTTATGCCGTGTACTAGCGTACTCAGAAGTTGAGGGCGTCACTGGTTTGCCACCTCTGGTCGATTTGCATGTTTCACCACCTGACAGACTTCTGTAATAAAAACAATTCAATTATTTTTGTTACCAAATATTTTAAAGAAAACATGACTTTACAATTAAGGACCGCAAAACTGTGGAAATCAAACTCTAACTTTTCGCTTACCGATTTTTAACTGTCTCCAAGCTTTTCTTCGTCACTTCTTTCTTAACAACATCAAAATTTTGTAGTATGCAATTGTTGCACCTAAAATATATAAAATTTCAATATTTATTTTTTTTATACGTCAAAGCTTTTCAAAAATACCTATAAGGATGTTTGGGCTTTTTATCTGGTACCGTGTCCAAACATGTTAAATGATACATTTTCTTGCAGGCCGAACATTCCAGCAAACATGGTCCCCGGTCGCTGCATGTACAAATACTACATTCCGCGCAATTTTTACAATACCATATGGAACCTTTCGTTACTAGCATATATAGTAGCACATATGATTGTGATTTACACTTAGCCGCAATATTTGCACAAGTGGTATGTAAAGACATGCCACATTTTTTGCAAGAACTCAGGGGCTCAGGTATACCATTTCTGTTTTTTTGTGCATCCCCGGAACAGTAGGAACAATTATCGTCACCCTTTTGGAAAGAAATAAAACAAATATCAGTAAAAAAAATCAATATTATTTTTACTTGGTTGTCGTCAATTTTTACTTACAGTAGTTACGGTTACCTCCAATGTTGATGACGATTTTCGTGGTGTAGTTAGTGATCGCCCCTTTTTATATAATTTTCCTTCCTGTACAAGAAATCCAGCATCTACTGCTTTTCTAATAGAACTTTTTATAATTGCTCGAAAATCAACATCGGGACCAAGATCTATGTTATTAAACTTTTGTATATAATTTTCAATTGTTTTTATTGTTGATCCCTCACATTCACCCAAATCATGCACAGCTTTTGCAACTATTTTGCACAAATTACTATTTTTCTCTATTTTAATACGCCTTTTTGCCATAGGTGCTTTATAGGAATGTAGTCCTTTATTATATACTTTAATTACGGCACCCGACTCAACCGCTTCTTCTAATTTCTCTGCTACGATATCTTCATGAAATTTGTGATGACTTCCAATCGCTTGACAAATGCGTTGAACGCTGGGCCTTTGTTTTTGGGAACGTATTTTTGAAATCGCTTCCAAAATCCACTGCTTCCAAGTATCAATACTAATGTCATGAGCGGATTCTCTCATTTTGTATCTGCAATATTATGGATATTACAATTTAAAATAAAATTTACTCTTATTTTCGTAAAATTATTTGCTCTTAGTAGAGCAAAATGTTTTGTTCATATATAGTTTATTTTGAATTCTGCCTAAATTTTGTATCCAATCACCATTTGAAAGAAGTTAAATAATAGATTGACACCATTACAAAAATTGCACTACGTATATTATGAATGTATATGCATTTGTTTTTACATTTGTTTATATGTATATACATGACATATTTAATAACACAAGTGTTTCGCCTTCATTGCATTCGCACTTGTGATTTGCTAGCAAGATAGAAAATATACTTATAGGTATGCTAACGCGTTTAGATATTCCTTGTACCGGATGAGGTAGTATGCACATAGTATATAAATATGTATGTACTGATGTAGGTCACTAAAACTTTTCACAAATCAAACAACTTGAAAAAATCAAACTGCATATTTTACCATATCAGGTTACATGTTTCTTAAATATATATGTCGACGTATTAGAAATTGAGCGATTTTTAACAGCTTAATAATGAGTAAAACTGTTGCTGGAATTAACTTGTAAAATTTATTACAAGCCAACCAAAAGCTATGAAACACACACTTTACGTACACAAAAAACGATATTGAAGTGTTTACCTCAACCTTCTTTTCACAATATTTATTTAAAACAATATCGGAACACTTATATGTTTTCTATACCTTATAGATTTATAAATTCTATCCCAATGTTTTTATATGTATAATAAAACGTATCTTCTTAGAATTCTGGCACGCCAAGATGCGATTTAGTAATGAATCGTTACATATGTGGTTACTTTTAGTAAAATCGTGTTACCAGATGCAAATAATTAAAGTTTTCGCGGGTATCTCAGTAATCGATAATTTACGTATTCGGGTAATCGGAAAGCTGTATAAAAGGCATTATTCCCAACATAAATTTTTAAATATTTGAATATCTATATTAACTAAACCTGATTCTTTTAAATAGGATATTATTTATGCAGATTTAACTTGAATTAAGTTTGAAAACTGATGATTGACCTAAATATTAAGAAAACATGACATAACATGAAAAAATTTTTATTAGAAACAAAGGTTCAGTTTACCGATAGTATTTCATTACATCACGGAGCAGTCAAATTAGAGTTATTCCCATTCATCCATATTCATATTTAAAATAAGGTTCACCTATAGTAATAATGTTATTTAACATAAAATATTATAATTTCCTATGGTATCGATATATACCGGACGGCTAAGTTTTTCTTCTGACATGCAACCACCCAGTACTTGATTCCTTGTTTTCCTTTTATACGTTCTCAGCTATACACATCTGTCAACAGTTGATTTGGTGTAAAGAAAAGAGTGGCAGTGTCGTTAGATATCCTATTTTTCTGCTTGTAATTGATTTAAATTGAGAAAATGTTTTACAATAAGTTGAATAATTTCAGTATAAAGTTATAAAATGTTGCAACGACTATAAGATTAAGTATATATTGTTGAATATGTGGATAAACTTGACATACTAATAAATCTATGAAATACACTTGTGAATAACAGGTACATAATTTGTTGTGTATTGTAAAGTAGGTGATAATATTAATTGTTTATAAACAACGGATGGATAAAGTGACTCTCGACAGTTCATTTATTAATGAACCAAAAAATATATAAAATAAATATAGATAATATCTACAGATTTATTGTAGTTACATGTATAAATGTTATTACGAGTATATGTATTAACATAATGTGTGTATATTATGATTAGAATGCGGTGGAAAGCGAAGTTAAGATTTACTTATGTACGGCCATATGTATCTTCAATTATGTATGTGAAAGAAAATTTTCATTTTGCAGTGCTTTCTTGAATTCAACGTAGAAAAAATATAGTATTTTGTGCAAAAACAAAAGAAACTACACATTCCTTCAACTCTTCACATATATTTTCGGTTTTAAGTTACCCTACAAATACTCTTTATTTGAAGAGATTCTAGTGCACATACCTACATCCACATCTTAAATTGTGATGCTAATACAAAGATATTCATGTGATACACGACCGAATCATTAATGTGCTTAAATAGATATAGATGACAAAAAATGCAAAGGATTAATATAATTAATAAAATTTTCATTCCGGCACTCCTTTTTCGTAAGCAGTTACACTTTACACATGTAGATGTGTGTGATTGCATATTTATGACTGTGTTAATGTGACGGTGTCTATACAACTCATTGCCCTTTTGCAAAAGCAGATGCGTGAAGATTTGTGTTTGCTTCAAGTGCTGATACGAAATATTGTACCTACATGTCATTTACAAATATATTGTACCTATGTATATACTTAATAATTTTGTTGGTTATATCTACTACTAATACCCGTATTTAATGGGCCACTTAAATGTTAAATCGTCAAGCGAATAGTCAATATTGATTCGTCATTCATAAGTATTTTAAATTATTATATTTTTGTCCATGTGTCCACTAATATACTTAATATTTCACAGAACATTATAATGGATTCCCAAAATCATATGGATACGTACAACGACAATGCTGCTTTGAATCCGCCTGCTATGAATAGGCCCGTAGAACCATTCCAACCTTTTTTGCGACCGGAAATTACAGGCATGAATCCGGAAGATCCTTATGCGCAGTATCTAAGAAACCAGGAATCACTGCTTTTGAACGATATGAACGCTAAACAATCACTGGATATGTTAAAACAACAAACCAGAGCACTTGACGCATTAGGTTACCCCTGTATTGGTAGTAACAGTTATCCGCCGAGTGACCACTTTGGGCAGAAAAGAAAGAAAGACTCCGAAAATGATGAAATGACAGAGGCAAAGAAATCAAGTAGCAATAACATGTCTGCGGAAGAGAAAAAGACTGCAAACATGCGTAAAAATATACGAGATGTCTTCGATGAAAACCAATTGGATACGAATACACTAGCAGCACAACGTGAGGAATCTGAACGTCTGGCACGTGTTGCTGAACAACAGAAAATCATACGTGAAACACAACGTCAAGCCGCGGTCAATAGAAGTTTTGTGCGTACACAAAATAAAGTGCTCTCCCTGTTACAAAGTGGCACCACATTTGCAAAGGTTACCAGTGAAACACCTTTCGAAGAAGTCGACACAACTTTAACAGAATCCGAACAAAATGCCAGTCCACAAGCGCTACCAATTATTAGTGATGACGAAAAGCTTACTGGTAAATTAGAAACTGAAAGTGTTTTACAAAAAGATGTTAAACCAATTTCGCCAACACCTATTGATGATGATGACGATGATACTGTTAAACCCGCAGAGGAACAAGTTATCAGCGATGTGGTGACAATAGAAGATAGTTCCTCTGAAGACGATTGCATTATGCTATCTGACGATGAAGAGGAGCTAGACGATGAAGAAGAGGTAGACGATCCGAGCAATAGCGGTTTACATGTCAAAGATGCTTACAATGTGGCCGATGACCAAGGACGCGTTTTAGTGAATATCGGTCATCCTGAGGGTGAAGATGACATTTTCGTAGCGCCACAAATAGCACGCACAATCAAACCACATCAAATTGGTGGTGTGCGTTTCCTTTTCGATAACATAATTGAATCAACGAAACGTTTCAAAAGTTCCAGCGGTTTCGGTTGTATACTCTCCCATTCAATGGGTTTAGGAAAAACGCTACAAGTGATTTGTTTCTGTGATATCTTCCTGCGGCATACACCATCCAAAACAGTGCTCTGTGTTATGCCCATCAATACGTTGCAAAATTGGGTGTCCGAATTCAATATGTGGTTACCGAAATACTCCGATAATCCAGAACATGTACGCCCGAGGCAGTTTGACGTTTTCATACTCAACGATCAGCATAAAACACTGAGTGCACGTGCCAAAGTTATACTTAAATGGGCCGAAGAAGGTGGTGTGCTGCTAATAGGCTATGAATTGTTCCGTTTGCTGGCATTAAAACTGATGTCGACACGTAAACGCCGCAGCAATAAAGCGGGCAATTGTGAACGTAGCGGCACAGAAATGAATAGACGTTTAATGGAGAGTGTACATCAGGCTTTAGTCAAGCCCGGTCCGGATTTGGTTATATGCGATGAAGGTCACCGCATTAAGAATGCACATGCCGGCATATCACTTGCACTGAAGCAGATACGCACACGACGTAGAATTGTATTAACTGGCTATCCATTACAAAATAATCTGCTAGAGTACTGGTGTATGGTGGATTTTGTGCGCCCCAATTATCTGGGTACACGCAACGAGTTTTGTAATATGTTTGAACGACCCATACAAAATGGTCAATGTATTGACTCAACGCCGGAGGATCACAAATTGATGCGCTATCGGGCGCATGTGTTACATTCGCTGCTTTTGGGTTTTGTACAACGTCGTTCACATGTTGTGCTACAACAAACTCTACCTAAAAAACTAGAATATGTTATATTAACGCGTATGACAACGTTTCAACGTCAACTTTACGATACATTCATGAATGATATAGTGCGTACCAAATCTGTTCCTAATCCTTTAAAAGCCTTTGCTGTTTGTTGTAAGATATGGAATCATCCGGATGTTTTGTATAGTTTCTTAAAAAGAAAGGAAATTGACTTGGAATTAGAAATGGAGGAAGCCGAAGTTATTGGCGAACCAACAACAACTACCACAACAACAGCAACTATTGTTACACCGGTGTGTGAGGTCGAAAAATCCACGACGCTGGAAGATAAGCCAACTGACGATGCCGTTGTTAATGAACCAATGTGTCAAGATGTCAAACCCAAAGAAGATCTTAGTTCCGAGACTAATTCGCCGACATCAGAGTGCAAGCAGGTGGACCAACAATCGCCAGCAGATATGTCACACCGTGACGGTCAGGCATTGATGGCGAACAAACCGAATACGGAGTTTTCCAACTTGATGAATAGGTTAGTGATAGTTTTTATCAAAAATATTATATGTTTTGCTGAAACGTCTTGAAATATGCAACTACGGACTAAAATCTTATTTATATTGGCCTTGCGCCTTGATATATGCAACAGATTACGAATACCTTACCTACCGAATATTTTATATTTGTTTGGTGCCTAGAAGTATGCAACATTATAGAATTTAAAATTTATTAGCAGTTATTTATGGCTGAAAAAAGTTGAAAAAATATAAATTTTAAAAGAAAAAAATGGAAAATAGCTTGATAATATATGATAGCTGTATATATTTGTTTAAAATTGTAAAAAAATATTATTAATAATGAAAATATAGTTATCTTAAGAGTTTTTACATACCATACTAACGCTCTTGATTCACTCTTCCAGCTCATTGCTATCGGATCACTACAATCAACAGCAAAATGATGTACCCTCTTATTTGGGTGGGAATGGCAATAATTATTGGCAAGAGTCGAACGTAAATTATTTCAATTATCAAACAGTGAGCGATAATATTGAATCATTATCGAAACCGAACTATGTCGGTATGGTGCCACAGCGTGCCGAAGAAACTCCCAACGAGGCCGCCGAAGGAGCAGGCTCTTCACAAATCGTCGATTTGGATACGAAGGAAATCAAAACCGTTGAAACCGATATAGATATGACACTCTGTCCGGTCATTAAAAATGAGGCACTAGGCGATAATTCTCTGCTAGCAAATGCAAATGGTGAGGGTGCAACAACAACCGGCAATACAGATGCCTTGATCGAGGATATCAAAATGTTAACCAGTACGAATTCTATAGGCAATGAAAAAGATGTTGGTAAGGTGAAATCGGACGATACAACACTACATGAATGGGCCATAGATCTGATGAAGAAATATCGACCGGGTCTGTTGGAAAATTCGCCTAAAATGGAAATATTCTTTTGTATACTAAACGAGAGTGTGAAACTTGGCGATAGAGTGCTTTTGTTTAGTCAAAGTCTATTAACGTTAAACTTAATAGAGACATTTTTGCAAATGACACGTATGCCGGATTCGGATATGTGCTGGGGGCGTGGCGTTTCGTACTTTCGTAAGTGTTTAAATTTGTAATATTTAAGCATATTTTTATAAAGTTTTATTGTTTGTGTAACGGTCTTCTAGGTCTGGACGGTTCTACTACATCGCAAGAACGTGAACGGCTCGTAAATGAATTTAATTCCAATAAAAACGTAAAATTATTCTTGATTTCAACTAGAGCCGGCTCTCTAGGCATAAATCTTGTCGGCGCGAATCGTGTTATAGTTTTTGATGCCAGTTGGAATCCCTGTCATGATACACAAGCAGTGTATAGAATTTACCGGTGAGTTTTGTGCACACTAAATATAAGGGAAAACATATTTTAACCGTTTGATTTATAATTTTTATTCATTTTAGTTATGGCCAAAGAAAGCCATGCTTCGTTTATAGAATTGTAATGGATAAGTGTTTAGAAAAGAAAATATACGATAGACAAATTAAGAAACAAGGCATGTCCGATCGCGTAGTCGATGAGTGTAATCCCGATGCGCACCTCTCGATAAGAGACATCACTAATCTCTGTCATGATTATGACGATGATGATAAGAGTCAATCAGAGGTGCCGGAATTCACCACACCGCTCGATTCATTCGAGGATGTTTTAATACGAAAAATTGTGGAACAGCATAAAGGCGGCTTATCCAAGGAGCCATTCTTCCACGAGAGCTTGTTGATCGATCGAAAAGAGAAGAAACTGTCACAGGCTGAGAAAAGGCAAGCACATCGTGGCTATGAAATGGAGAAGAAGGCGAGTGTTAAACAAAACTTTAGTGTGCCCATTAAGAATCAGTATCGCATTGTGCGTAACGACGGCAGTATTGTGACGCGTCCTGTTGCGTCGGTAAATAAGCAATGCAAACAATTCACTACATTAATAATAGAGTGTGAATAAATATTTAAAATATCATAAATCTTTTACAAACTTTTACAGATACGACCTATGCAAACAACAAAAACAACAACGGCGACCAAAAGTGGTGGTATACGTACCACACGCTGGATACCAGCGGAGGTGTGGCAGCGGCAAGGCATGACGGCACAAGAAATGACACTGCCTTTGGGTAAACACTGCATTTTCTAATATAATTTTGGTTTTATGAATACAATGTTCTTGTTTTTTTTCCCCACAGACGTTGTTATCCCCACACATTCGAATGACAAATCGAATATAATTTTAAAGTCCGGACAGCGTGTTATGGTTTTGAAGTCCGCTAAAGGCATTTATATGCAATTGGAGAGTGGCAAAATTATTGCGATTCGAACGTCCAGCAAGGCGGCAGAAGTAAATAAGACGGACAAGGATGAAGTGATTGATATCACAAATGAAGGCGATACAACTGAGAAGAAAGGAGAAGAGAGCAAAACCGAAACTGTGAAACAAAAAGAAAGCGACAGTACAGCAAAAGGTAAAAAGTGAAAAAAAGAAACACTTCTTTTAACACAACCAATATCGTTAAAGTTTTCTTGATTTTTATAATCACATTTTACTGCCTTCCAGGATCTCAAAACACTGAAACACTGACTGAAAAATCAGCCAGTTATGACAAATGTACCAATAACAATACAAAAAAATTGGTGGAAACTAATCTAACTAAAGGCAAGGAATTCGTGCAGCCAAATCAGTATAAAGCGGACATGCAAATTCAAAAAGATGATATCAATAGCAAATTTGACAGTTTGAAAAAAGTTGAGCCGAAAACGAGTCCACAAAATATTGAGAAAGTCTACGCATCACATGCAAATGATAATACCACCAAGCAAGAGTTTACTAATACAGCGAGGAGTGCCCAAAAAGTGTTGGCACCGAAGCCGCCACAGCAAGTCGACGACGGTTTAGCTTTAAAAAAGCACGAGAGCAACCATCAGCAGCAGCAGCAACAACAACAGCAGCAGCAACAACAGCAACAGCAGCAACAATTACTAACCCAACATCATGAGCAGGAGAAGGAAAAGAAGGATTCTATGTATGGTTTAAAACATGGCCTTGACAAGAATAACCCACCACAAAACATACTCTTGAATCAGGTATATATTTATACGTTAATTTTATGGAACAAAAGAATAAACACAAGTTTGAAAACGTTTACTTTCGCAGCAGCAAAAATGTCTACCACAATATAATAATAAGCCATTGGTGGATCCTGCACCATATCCTTACAAGCAAATGGGTAATTATCCGTTTTGTGGTCTGCCACCACCCGATCTTCCGAAGTATGCGAATCAAAGAGGTAATTAGAACAAGGATGTGCGAATAGTGTGAATTTTCAAACCGAACTTTGTTTTATTTTCTTTAATCACACAGGTGACATGATGACTACACCGACTGAGTCTTTTCAGACCTGTAATTACAATAAACGAAAACTACAAAAAGAGTTGCCAATACCAACTGATTATACGCCTTCGCCCACATCCTCATCTTCATCAGCTTCAGCCGCATCAACAGCATCATCATCATCATCGTCCACATCACAAAATCAAAGCTTAAAACATAGTCATTTAAATGCAGCAGCTGCTGTTCCAGCTCATCAATCACCATACTCGCAATCGCCCTATACATCTTTATTCCATCAGCAGCAGCAACCAAAACTACACCTGTACGGATCAAATTATAATTTAGAGAATGAACATTATAGTAATTTAGCGCAAACTTCACATAGTTCACAAAATTTGAATCAAAATCATAGTCTTATTGGTGACACATTTGGTGCCGTACAAGAGAATAGCACAAGCCTTATGCATACCGGTGGCGGTCAAAATGTGTCAGCGCCGTGTGATTATTCCACACATTTTCCCGACTATGCCGCCTACAGTTCGTACAACCATCCGCATTATTTTCCACATTTTACCAATTCATATGGCAATGGTTCGTCAGCACCGATTGGCACCAATCCATACCACCAAATGCATTGGTCACCATTAATAGCGCCAACATCTATAAATGAGCAATGTAATCCTGTACACTCGTCCGTTTATCCTCAAAATGGTGCGCAACATAATCAATGGCATCACAAATTATAAATATTGTAGTTATATAAGTAAAAAAATATCACCATTCAGCCACAGAAAGGTTTTAAATTAATTAATTTAATTGCATGGTATTATCGTAAATTTGAAATATAGAATATAAAATAAAAAAATTATTAATTGAATAATGTACACGTGCGGTTGGCTTTCGTTTTTTGTGTGTGGGAATGAGGAAGGTATTATAAATCAGTTACGAATTATTTGTTTTAAAATCATTTTTTGAATGTTGAAAATTTTGTGTACTGTTATTTACTATCTGTTTTTTAACTCAATGTGCTTTCTTATTTCTAAGCGATGCCAGATTTTGGAAAATTTTTGAGTATTTCTCCACAAACTTAAAATGCCGTAGTTAATAAAGTCTAGGTTTATAAAATGCTATTTTATAATATTTTAGGAAAAAAAGTTTTCTGACTTTTTTAACTTAACTTAAGTTATATACATTTTCTTATTTTTGTGTTTCGTCTTGTTAACATCAACTTATTACCAAATTATATTTGTTGTTTATGTTTTTGTAACAATTTTACAGTTCTTAAACTGTTCTTTTTCCAAAATATTAATAATAAAAAACTATTTAATTACGTTAACCCTTAGTGAGTTCGAATAAAAACTAACAAAATTCATCATTGCATGCAACCCTGCATTTGACATGCGCTCACACAAATGCCATTGCTACATATGTACACGTTCTCAACTTGATACATTGCGAAGTTAGTATCCCATTCTGATTGGATTTATTGTATTGATACACATTAGCTGTTTAGAACATATATATATTTTCTTTTCGTCAATTGAGTGTGCTGTATAATTTGAAATTTATTTGTAACAAATATTTGTGATTTACAATAGTCTATGAAATTTTCTAATAAGTGCAAAATCAAATACATATGAAATATATATGAAGTGAACTAAAAAAAATCAAATAATTGGCAAACATGTAAAGAAATGCAACGTCTTCTTTCATTTGTTGGGAGATCATCGTCGTCGATACCTTTTCGATAGGTACGTTGTGTTGTGTTCGTATTCGTAATTTTTGAATCGGGACTGAGAAGAAAGTGAAAAGGAATTTATAGCAAGTGGATTAATACATAGTACACCTGAACGAGGAAAGAACACCAAACACGCACAAACATGGCGGATTTGGAAGCTGTGCTGGCGGATGTCAGCTATCTGATGGCCATGGAGAAATCCAAATGCACACCAGCAGCAAGAGCTAGCAAAAGGCTTGTTTTGCCTGACCCCAGGTAAGTGTTTATGTGTGTATACATAGGTATTCATTTGCGTTATATGAATGACTGTAAGTTAGTGCAGGTAGTATTCCCCCAAAATACGCCCAATTCAGCATGCAAAGCACACTGGCAGCCATATTAAAATTTCTTTTTTTTTTATTTTATTTCCATTCCTCAACATTTACTGCACAACAAAATACGCAGAAATGTATGTATGTATGTCTGTATGTATTATGTATGTAAGTGATTTTGCTGACTAACTAATCGAAAATTTCAATTGTATACACTTTATTTCATTTCATTATACATGTGGGTATATATTTTGTGTGCTCATTTTGTATTGCTATTTGGCAATTAAAGTATCCACTATCTCTGTTTTGTATGACATATGTATGCACGTACGTGTTTTACATTTATTTTTGCACAATTGTGCATATAACTGATGTAGGCATTTTCGAAAAAAACGAGCTATGCAATTGTCTAGTAGTTGATAATCGAAAACTTCAGAAGTTCAATGATGCACAAATTGATAAAATTGCATTCAAAAATCTATATACAAGTATATATAAATATGTAAATACTTGTAGTTAGTGCAAATCCAAACATATTTGTGTATATATGTATGTATTTATTTATACGCCAAAAACATACACTTCTGTGTGTACACACTGTCGTACTCACACAGTGTGTCGTAGGTGGTCTCAATTTATGCTAGTATCAAGTTCACATAATCAGTGTTGTTGCATTTAGCTGCTGCATTCATAACAAAATATTTTCACTTCGCCACTGATAATACATATTACATATGTATTATGTAGTCTGTATGAATGTATATATTTGGATTTTACGAAGGGTAAATGGCATATATGCATATACATATATGTGTATATATATAAAGCAGAATATACATATTCATACATATGTATATCATTAGGACTATCACAATGGATATGAAAGCGCACTCCTGTTTACAAAAATAGCAGCTTAATGAGAGTTCACTATGGAAAAATGTGATTTAAGTGGGAATAAGGTAGAATTCGTGCAAACGGGCACGTTTCTTTTTATTGAAATCAATCATACGTTAAACTAACAAATTCGATTATGTAAATTTTTACGAAGAAATTAAGATAATAGATGCAATGGCCGAAATTATTCAAACGTGTCTCGAAGAAAAGGGTTGTGATGCCACTCATAGCGGTGCAGTTTCATACGAAACCGAAAAATCAAGGTTCAATCGTAAAGATAACAGTTTTTTCGATCTACGCCGGGAGAGGTTTTTGAAATTTCAATTTTTAAAAATTTTAAAACCATACTGACTCCTCCCCTTACCATATTCGTGGTACGATCATGTTCTTTAGAGTTGTTTAGGTCATGGTTCCGTGGTGTATGTTTTAAATAATAAGTATATATGAGATTTGAATCAGATCTAAGGGCTTTATATATGTGCTTATGTAGTAAAGGATACAAATGCAGTATTGTCGGAAGCGGTATAGGGTTCAATGAATTCTCATACATAATCAAAATTGTACGTATATACATATGTACATATGTATGATTGAATTACATAATTGGATGCACTTTTGTGGCTTATTCTATATTTGTATATTTGTAAATAGTTGTATTTAAATGTTTTGTTTGTAATGCTTTATGGACTTTCATTTGTACGCATTATCACAAAAATGTATGTATGTATGTTTGCAAGATAAGGAATTCTTTAAAGTGTTTAAAATATACTTACATACATACATATGTGCATGCGTTACAATTGCTTGGTGTTCTGAAGACGATTTGATTTACTTACATATACCATATATAATCCAATATGAGAATGTACATATGCATGTACGTCTGCAAAAAAAAGTAATGTTTATTATGTTAAGTTATATTTTATAAATATATTATTATTTATTTATTTTTTTTTTACTGTAATGAATGCTTAAAAAACTGTTTTGGCTCTTTGTTTATTTATTGGTTTTAGTCCATTTATTTTTCTGAATTTTTATATTATATTCGTATTATATTGACGTCAAAATTAAACGGTAATGGAAAATCTAACAACATTTTTCAAAAATTTATTTGAATTATTTATGCTTTTAATACCGTATAGCACACCATCATACTCCTTAAAAATGAATTTATATTTTATTTTTGTATTCATCCTAAGTTTTTGTGTGTGTATGATTGCTAATAAGCCATTGCTAAAAGAGTGTCTTAGTTTCAAGGTGGTATGTTACTATAAAAATAATTTTTAATGAAATTTAATTGTATTAGTTTGTATTAATCGTCATATAATTATGTTAAACAGTGTCCGCAGCGTAATGTATAAGTATTTGGAAAAGGAGAGCGAATTGAATTTCCATAAAATATTTAATCAAATACTAGGTAAGCACTACAATTATGACTTATGTGTCCTATATATTTAGATTAATCTGTGTTTTTATTCTCTAGGATACTTGCTCTTCAAAGACTTTTGTGAAAATGATTCTGAGGAACCAATACAGCAGCTAAAATTTTATGAACAGGTTGGTTAAAAAGACTTAATATTTTGTTATTTATTAATTTATGGTAAAAAAGTGGTATAATATTTGTAGATGATGTGGTATTTTTGTTTAAAAACAAAATCAATTAAAAAAATCAGAAAAAACGTTAACTTCAGCTGCATTGAAGTGATAATACCCTTCACAAATAAAAAAGTTCTCAAACAAGTTTTTATGGTAGCTATATGCTATAGTGATCCGATCTGTACAATATATTTAGAGATTGTACTGTCCCCTTGGACAATAATCCATGAACGGTCAACTCTGCATAATTCTGACGCTACAAATTTGAATCCTGTAAAAAAAAGTTAGTTTGTATGGCAGCTACATGCTATAATAGTACGGTATCGGCGCTTCCGACAAATGAAAAGCTTTTTGGGGACAAAGAGATGAGCGCAATATTGCAGGTCAAAAGCTCAGGAACTGTAAGACTAGTTCTATACATATAAATATGTTTTATAAGTTCCCCGTCATTTCCTTTTGGGTGTTATAAACTTCGTGGCGAAATTAAGGGGCTACATGTGTCTTCTCGGGTAAAAAGCAGTATTTTTTCAACATTTTTTTTCATATATAAAATGAAATATTTTATTAGATTTTTTTTTTGTTCCAAACCTACACTATTAACAAAAAAATTCTGAATTTTTGGAAAAAAAATCATTTTCGGTGACCGCTTTGAAAAAAATATGCGCCGCCATTGGCAGGGCACTATCATTTAAATTGTAAAAGTGCGCATTTTTGTTAAAACCTTAACTTAGCCTAACTAGCCTCGAGCGCACAAGCTCTCAAGACTGTATCTACGAAACTATTACTCGGATCAACTTGAAAATTTAGGACAATATTCTAGAGGTGTTTTGAAACCCCTGAATCCATGAAACCCCTTAATAATATATTTAAATAAATATTAGTTTATTATTTGATAAATATCATTCAAATCTATTTTCCACTACTATTTTTGTAGATAAAAAATTTCGAGAAAACGGAAAGCTACGAAGAGCGTAAAGAATTAGCACGAGAAATATATGACAATTTTATCATGGAAGAAATGCTCTCTCACACTTACGTAAGTTGCAACTTTAAACTGTTTTATTTTTAACTTAAACACTGTTTCCTTACATAATTTTATAGGAATATTCCAAAGAAGCTGTAGCCAGTGTACAGAAATATCTTTTAAAAAATGAAGTACCCGTTAATTTATTTGAGGTAATAATTTACACTGCACATATTTCTCTGAAAACATTGCATGGTTTTATTGTAATTAAATTTGCAGCCTTATATCGAGGAGATCTTCAACCACCTAAAAGGAAAGCCGTTCAAAAAGTTCTTAGAGAGGTAAGCTAACATTTATTTACTAAAATATAGCATGTATAATCTTCAATGTTTATACTTATAGCGACAAATTCACACGTTTTTGCCAGTGGAAGAACTTGGAGCTTAACATACAGGTATCTCCTTACTTTTGTATACTAATTGTCGTACATAATATTTATATATTGTCGATTTCCATGTATAGTTGACCATGAACGACTTCAGTGTACACCGTATTATCGGACGCGGTGGCTTCGGCGAAGTGTACGGCTGTCGAAAAGCCGACACTGGCAAAATGTATGCCATGAAATGTTTGGACAAGAAACGCATCAAAATGAAACAAGGTGAAATGCTGGCGTTAAACGAGCGAACCATGTTGCAAGCAGTGAGCACAGGGGTGAGTGTTGAATAAAACTACATTTTTATAATCTTTATATGTTTATTATTCAATTGCTTTGGTTTTCAGATGGATTGTCCTTTCATTGTTTGCATGACATATGCATTTCATACACCCGACAAGCTGTGCTTCATACTTGATTTAATGAATGGCGGCGATTTACATTACCATCTTTCACAGCACGGTGTGTTCAATGAAGATGAGATGAAGTTCTATGCAGCTGAGGTACTGTGCTCAATTCAATTCATGTTTTATTATGTTATACTCACGCACTTTCATTGCAGGTAATTTTGGGCTTGGAACACATGCACAAACGCTTTATTGTCTACAGAGACTTAAAACCTGCAAACATTTTACTCGATGAAAATGGACACATTCGTATATCGGATTTGGGTTTGGCATGTGATTTTTCGCGCAAAAAACCACACGCCTCGGTGGGCACACACGGCTATATGGCGCCAGAGGTGCTTTCGAAAGGCACTGCCTATGACTCATGTGCCGATTGGTTCAGTTTCGGCTGTATGCTGTACAAATTGCTTAAGGGACATTCACCGTTTAGACAGCACAAAACAAAAGATAAACACGAAATCGATCGAATGACCTTGACTATGGTGAGCTTGAATTACATATATGTTATTGTTTTTGTTGTAGCGGCAGAAAACATTCCTAAAGTAATTTCGAGAAATGGTGCGGAGTTGACAGTCCTTGGGCGGATAAAGTTTCGAGTCCGTTCCGATTATTTAGTGCTCTTGCTGAGTAGACGCATAAAGCCGAGCCGAGCGGAAATGTGTGTCCATTTAAGCAACACTTGTATTTACTTTCGGCTCGGCTTTGGGCCGTTCACTCTGCGGGCACCCTTAGAATCGACTCTTGTGCGAACGGTGTATAAATATAATAATATTGAATTATACTGGGTAGTCGGAAAAGCCTTTTCGTATTTCTAATCGAACTTCAACTTATTTTTTTAACATTTGTAACAATTTGGTCGACTACTTTTTGCCATTTTTCCGATAGAGACATTATTCCATCAGTGTAAAATTTTCATCAGTGAAAATCGACGGCAACGAAAGCTATTTCCAAAATACGAAAAGACTTTTTCGACTATCCATTATAATCGATGGAATATTGTCTCTAGCGGAAAAATCAAAATATCAATGGAATACTGTTGAAAAAAATCCACAATTTTTTATATACACTTCACGTGTTTTTATAGAATGTTGAATTGCCCGACTGCTTTACGCCCGAACTTAGAAGTCTTTTGGATTCCTTGCTACAGCGTGAGGTTGAAAAGCGACTGGGGTGCATGGGTAATGGGTAAGTGAATCCTAAATATTTTCAAGTTCCTTTCATTGATGCTAAAATAAAATTTGTTTACTTCGAAAAACAAAAAATGATAAAAATATAGTGCGGACGAAGTGAAGATGCATCCATTCTTCTCAGGTATCGATTGGCACCAAGTCTATGTTCAAAAATATACACCGCCATTAATACCACCGAGAGGCGAGGTTAATGCCGCCGATGCTTTTGACATTGGCTCCTTCGATGAGGAGGATACAAAAGGCATTAAGCTAACGGATAGCGATCAAGAGCTATACAAATTCTTTCCACTTACAATTTCCGAAAGGTAATTAAACTACAAACACACTCATAAAATCTATAAGTAAACTGTATATTAATTTGGTGTTGTTTGCAGGTGGCAACAGGAAATCGCCGAAACAGTATTCGAAAGTGTTAACATTGAAACAGATAAAATAGAGCAAAAGAAAAAAGCCAAGCAAAAGCAGCATTTCGATGCGGACGAAAAGGAATCGGACTGCATTTTACATGGTTATATAAAAAAATTGGGCGGCTCTTTCGCCTCGCTTTGGCAAACCAAATACGCTAAACTTTATCCAAATCGGTAAGCGCATGCACATTTGCTAATATTTAACCGTTATTTATATGAATGCATATATATTATATTTCAAAGATTGGAGATGCACTCAGAGAGTGGTAGCAATAAGCCAGAGTTGATCTTTATGGACCAAATCGAGGACATTTCCTCCGATTTCATACATTACAAAGGCGAACAATGCATACAAATTCGAGTTAACGATGGATCTCGTGACGGACGCATAATTCTTACAAATTCAGTGAGTACATACACATATTACATAAATATATACACAAATATATTGGGTAGTCGAAAAAGGCTTTTCGTAATTCTAATCAAACTTTTAGTTATTTTTTGTTTTTGTATTTATACTAATAAATAAATAAACAAATATGTACCATTTGGTCGACCACTTTTTGCCTTTGACAAATTACGAAAAGACTTTTTGGACTACCCAATATGTAGGTAGAACTTGTATCTAATTATACAATTTCTATTAACTGGTTCTTGCAGGATGAAATCGGCTTAAAAGAGTGGGCTTTCTCCTTACGGTCGGCTCATAAAAAATCGCAAGAGCTTTTAGGCTCTATGGCACGGAAAGCAGGGAAAATCTATGGCAGCGAACGTGATGGAAATAAATCTTTGTACATATTAACGGGTAGCAATCCAATTTCCAAAGTTTCAAATGGATCCAACTAGCAAATATACAAAGGACATACAGGACATTTGCAGATGATGACGTTGATGATGGGGGAGCAGTATAAGCAGCAATCAAAGCAACAGAAGAAGAAAAAGCACCAGCTCCAACTCCAACTCGTATTTCAGTTTATTAAACAAACGCTTTTTTTATTATAATGTGTAACATTTTGTAGACTATTTTTTCATGATGATAATGATTCGTTTGATATACTTTTAACTACTGTTACTCGGGAGTAAAATAAACCAGAAAGTACTAAGATCTAACAAACATTCATACATACATGCATATATACGTACATGCTATATTAGAGAATATAACGAAAAAAAGAGTAAACTATTATTGCAAAATTTGCGCAGCGCAAGTAAAATGTATGGATAAATCGACTGAAAAATTTGAAGCGCATAAATGGCAACCTTAAAGCATTAGCGTTCTAGTAAATCCAAACATTTGACTTGCTAATGCTTACGTAGACACGTAAATCCCTACTTACATATATACAAACAAACGAGTACATTAGAAATGGGCATATCAAAGTGTTAATTAATTATGCGCTCGCTTTTGTGACGCAATATTATGTGTATGTGTATGGGCCCAACGTTGGTATATAACGGAAAAAAATAAATAAAGCGTACGAATTTGCATTTGACTAAAAATAACAAAATAAGCAAAAACAAAAAGTAATCAAATATTAGAACAATCAATGGTAATTTGACCGCTGGTCGAGTAGTTATAGTTGAACCACCATTTAAGCGGATTTAAATATCCGCACACATAAATACATATATACATACATGCATAGAAACATACACACAAATGTGTACTGGGCTGTTAGCAGCCGGTTGATGTGCAATTGCAATGTTATTCGAAATCACGCCTATCATAGGAGTATAGTAGATGATACATACATATGTAAACTTATCATAATTTTGCTGTAAATCGTACATTTTGTGTTTTAAGTTGTTGTTATTTTTATTGTATTTGTGTAATTATTTGTTAACTAAATGAAATTCTGCAAAGAATATGAGTAAACTGGTTTTTGTTATAAGTAAACAATTTATGTCCAAGTACAATTTATGGGGTATCCACAGACATACATATGTATGTATTTCGTTTTGTACGAATGGAAATGGCAGTTTTTGTTATTAAACAATTGCGTAAGCAAATTGTGAGAAAAATTACTTCGTAATTGCTTGTGCGCGCTGAGCTGCTTAATTATAATTTTTTTTACGCTAAACAACTTTTCTAATGGCTTAAAAAAATACTTGTACATATTTGCATTCTCCTTCACCTATAAAATATGTAAACCATACGTTATAAATATACATATGTATGTACATATGTGTTTAAACGCTTCACTGAATTTCGCTGCAAGGATTACAAAATCCTGTTGTTGTTGTTGGCCAGGGTATAAAAATATGAGTTACATAACCCTGCTTAATTTTTTATTGAAGAACGAGGATGTTAAGGATTATCTAAGTCGTCGACGCCATCTAATGAGAGTCCCAGGAAACGTGCTGTTTCGACGGGGTTGGACCAAAGGGAAAAGGGTGTCAGATGAGTGGAGTTGGCGAGGCATGCAAAGAGGTAGAAAGTGTCATGCGGGGACTCATTGCACGCAGGACATATGTTAGATATGTCGGGGTCTATTCTGGACAATTAGGAGTTTAACTTGTTACAATATCCAGAACGAAGTTGCGCAAGGCACACTCGCGTTTCTCGCGGCAACTCGAGCTCTTCGCGTGCAATGGGTGGGGATTTGACTACAAGAACACCATTCACTGGAAGGAAGTCGGTGAAGGGGTTAATAGCTCCACTGTGAATGGCGGTCAGTACCTATCGGAAGTTAATTACGCCCGAAGTTCGGTCGGCGTATTGTTCGATGTCGTCGACAATTCCCACGACAGTCGGTTCTACGCACCGAAATTGACTCGGATTTTATCCGACCAAGGGTTGTTTTTTTGGCGATCTGGATATTAGAGTACTAATTTGTGTTTGTCGTCATTGGAGCAACGCTTTGCAGCAGGGTTGCTCCGTACTACACGTCCACCTACACGTCACTCCCTCACCCCCAGGATCACCCACGGACACCCGCGACAAACTCGAATTCTTCAATTTAACTGCCACGGACTCCAGAGCAAGATTGAGGAGATAGTTGCACTTATTAATCGGGAACGTATATCGATAGTTGCGGTCCAAGAAACGAAGCTAAATAGCCGCTCAGATCTTCTGAGTTGTGCCGGTTTCAACATGTTACGTAAAGATTGCGAGCGAGATAATTGTGGTGGCCTAGCCTTCATATTGCACAACACCGTGCAGTATCGTCTAATCGATGAAGACATCGACCGCAGTGATACTACTCTAGCACGTTAGGGTATAGCTATCCGGCCAGGCGATGTCGAGCTCGAAATATTTAATATATACATCCTCCCTGTTACATGTTGCCCTACAGGATATTACCCGAATATAGGTGCGCTACTTCGTGGTGAAAACCGTTTGGTACTAGGCGACTTTAACGCGGACCATGATCTTTGGCATTCCTGCCTGTCAAATGACCGTAGGAGGATGGGTCTGATAAATAGCATAACCTGGCGACCTATGCTAACTCTCGCATCAGACCATCTACCCATAATTATCTCGATCGAGAAGCCTCCTGATTTCGTTTCTGTGGACAACCGTTCCTTCATTGACTCTAACAAAGCTAATTGAGTCGGCTTCACAGAATTTACTGAGAGCACCTTCAACGCTCTACCTATTCCTACGGACGTATGCGTTGGCGAACGTCAATTCCGCAAAGTGATCGTAGCAGCTGCCGCTCGCTTCATCCCGGCTGGGAGAATAGCGGAAATCCGCCTCAATTTCCCAGCCGAAGCAGCCGTTTTAGCTAACGAGCGCGATAGCTTACACCATGCCGATCCCGGGGATCCCCGAATAAGGGATCTCAATTTGGAGATTCGGCGTATGGTAAACCATCATAAGCGGACGAAATGGATAGAGTACCTGAAGTCCTGCAACCTCTCCACCGGTGTGAGGAAGCTTTGGGCTACTGTCACAGCTTTGTCTAATCCGAAGAGACATGACGACCGAGTTAAAGTTAAATTCAATGGTCAAGCCTCTTCGGACCCGAAGTAGTGCGCGAGCTATTTTAGCCGGCAGTTTACATTGCACCCTTCGGTATACAAAGCCCAGAGATGTGTTAACCGACGGCTGCGCAAAATGCCAAACAACTGCGCGCCGCTTACTTTCACAGATGAGGAGATTCAGAGGGTCATCAATAAAGCAAAATCCTCCAAATCCATTGGTCCTGATGGAATCAACATGCTAATGCTAAAGCATCTAGGCCCGACGGGAGTAAGTTATCTCACCAAGGTCCTCAATCTGTCAATGACCACTCTTCAAATACCCGATATGGGGAAAATCGGAAGAGTGGTCCCACTACTGAAACCTGGGAAACCCACCAACAAAGGGAAATCTCACCGTCCGATAACTCTCCTCTCCCCAGTAGTGAAGACACTTGAGGTCTTGCTACTCCCGACTTTCACTCACCACCTGAGCCTAGCCAGTCACCAGCATGAGTTCCGTCATAAACGCTCGGATAGTTCGTGGCCTCAACCAGAAACCACCCTGTGAGAGAACGATCCTCGTAGCGTCGGACTTGTCAAAAGCTTTTGACACAATCAGCCACACAACGCTACTGCAGGACATTGAAAAAACTACGCTTCCTCCAGGGCTAAAGAGGTGAACGGTCGTCAGTCATGCGTACTATTTCGAGGTGAAATATCTAAACTGAGAAGAATTAAACAGGGGGTTCCGCAGGGTGTTGTCCTGTCCCCGTTACTGTTTAACTTCTACATCTCGAAACTCCCGCAACCACCAGAGGCGGTTCCCATAACCTCGACTGCACGATATTGACGTGGGGCAACTACCTCTCCCGTTTCCTCACTGCACGAAACCTCACACTTTCCCCCACCAAATCCACAGCGACCGTATTTACGAACTGGACGAAGGAGTATAGACATGAACTTAATATTGCAGTCGATGGCGTCAAAATTCTGACTGTCAATAACCCTAAGATTTTAGGTGTAACATTCGATAGTACAAGTCAAGTAGTCAAGGTACAGAGCCGCAACAAAATCCTCAAGTCGCTAGCCGGCAGCAGATGGGGAAAAGACAAAGAAACGTTGTTGGCAACATACAACGCAATCGGCCGCCTGGTCCTTAACTACGCAGCACCAATATGGTCGCCTGGATGCAGTAGTACGCAGAGGAGGAAACTTCAGACCTGCCAGAATACTACACTCTGGATTACGACGAGATGCCTTTTGATGTCTCCCATAGAACACCTCCACAGTGAGACGCTTATAGCCCTGACAGACGACAACGCTAATATGCATTAGCGGGCTTAATTTACATTTATTTGCGCATTTGACCCATGCCAATGCAAGTTTGTAATGCACAAGAATTCCGTGCATTTGGTTGAATTTACTAAATTTTAGTAGGCAATACTGCTCAAAAATGGCCGATTTTTGCTATTTATTGACAGATGTCGCACCCTTGCTATCCATTTTTCCAATATTCTTAACTTTTTTGCACACTTTTTCCGCATTACAATCAATTATTGCTATTAATTTCACTCTATTATCTTTTAACGTAGATAATAATAAACGAATTTTTTCGTTAAATTTATATTGATTTTCCAAAATTACCAAAATTTCTTTTAATAATTTATCTTATTCATTTTTACTTCACTTTATTTTTTAATAAAGAAATAAATTTCACTATCAGCTGTCTAAATGCACAAGCCTGCCGTCTGTCACCATAAAATTTCAATTCGCATTAGCGTTGCTTAAGGCGCATTAATTTTGCTCGTCTGTCAGGGCTATTATACTCCCTGTAAAGGACCATAATGAACTCCTCTCCTAGCAGTTCCTGCTGGGATGTTTCCGTAAGAATCACCCTTGCAGCCATCTGCTAGGAGCAGAACCGCCTCCTAGGAGCATCAAAAGGTCTTTCCTTGACTACATCGACAACGTCGTACAGTACGCCGACCGGACTTCGGACGCAACTGACTTTCGATGGGTACTGACCGCCATTCACAATGGAGCCATCAACACCTTCACCGACTCCCTTTCAGTGAATGGCGTTCTTGGAGTCAAATCACCACTGGCCACCTCTTTGCATGCCCTACAAACCCCACTCATCTAACACCCTCCTCCCTCTTGGTCCGACCCCGTCGAAACAGCACGTTTCTTGGGCCTCCCGTTAGATGACCTCGACGACAACGCAAATGACCCTTACCATCCTAACGCGGATTAGATAACCGTTAAAACAACAACAAACAACAACAACGCAATTGAGGAAAGACCTCTTGATGTTCCTAGGAGTCGGTTCCGCTCCAAGCAGGTGGTGATTTCTGTAGCGCCAGGTGTAAATCACTAGTAGAAAATAATAGAGGAGCAAATGAGGGTGGGAAAATCAATTTTCGCAGCAGCTGGTTCTACGCACCGGAATTAACCCGGATTTTATCCGACTTAGATCAGTAACTCTTAGTATAAGCTTGTCGTCACTGGAGCAACGGCTTGCAACAGGGTTGCTCCTTATCCTCCTGACTCGTGCTGGCATTAAGTCCAACCCGGGCCTGGAGAAATTCTTCTGATGCGTTGGCCCCAAAAGGCTCCATCCAAACTCCACCTCGGTCAGATGTAATACATGCTATGGATGGAGCCATCTTAAGACCTGTTCAAGCCTTAAGACACAGAGGGAGTGGACCACGAGTTACGTGACCCCATGCTGCCAACGTACTACCGCGACCTCAGCCTCTACGGCTGTAAAATCTACGCCTAGTTCGCGTACTGCGCCTCCACTCCACCAGAGTGGCCAACAGAGGACACCTACGGTTCATTAGAGCTCAAATAGGCAGCATGACTCATTCTGATAAAAACACAGGTTGTGAAATCCATGGCTTTAGGAAGTCGTTGGGTGTCTTTGGTATAGATGCTAAGGGGGAGTAAATCTCCGACTTTTTTCTTTTTTGTAACCAAAGTAGATCAAAACTTGCCCTCATTTAATGTGCAGGTCACATTCATTTGATCAAAAGATGAAAATTCGACTAGTCAGCTATGAAATCATGAGAAGATGCTTCAACCATTATTGAAAGAATTGAAAAAATGTCATTATAATTTTGTTTAAATTTTTATTATAAAACGAAATGAATGAAACTACGCAAAAAATTTAATACCATAACATTGAATCTCATATGTTCTAAGTTCGATTTGTTGTTTGTGAAGTAAAAAATGGACGAGTATTTTATAGGATTTTTATAAAGGACCAAATGAAAACAAAAGAATGATGCTAACACTAGTATATACATACACACAAAAGAACGAGAGCGCGTTTTCGGGCACCCGAACTTTGTATAACTAAACTTAACCGAGATAATATTGTGGATATGGTGGTGGAAAGTAGCCCGGGAATGCCGGTGGCGTAGGCTGCACGGGTATGGATGTGGTAATGTAGCTGGTCGCACGTGTCGGCACAACTTCACTCGAGTAAATTGTCGTGTATGCCGTACGTGCGCCAAAGGTTAATTTTAAGACTTTACTATTCGTTTGTGTTGCGATCGTCTCATACACAATACTGGAGGTTATTGTCTGGAATTGCTGTAAAGGCAGCAGGAATGGATTTATGGACGGTGTAATGGGCGGGAATGGTAGTGTGCTCTCCGGCGTGTATTGTGGTATGCTGGGCATTAGTAGTGAGGAGAATTGTTGCGAATTACTTTGCAATTTCCACAACGCCAATCTTTGTAATTCTTCAGCCGTTAGATTCGATGACTTGCCAAAGAGATCAGCTATATCTGATAATTTGGGGCGGTATGATTTGTCGTCCTTTGTGTTTTCCGCGTTATCTTCATCACCGAATTCTAATTCTAGATTTATTTCGGAGCCCGCCTCATCCAGATTCGCACCAAAGTCGGTGAAGCTTCTTAGTGGCATATCAGTTTCCAGTGGTGACAGTGTTTTTGTTACCGTTATAAGGCTTGTGATGTCGTAAGTTTGTGTGAGTGTGACATATGATGTCTCATTATTGACATCAAAGACAATTGGCAAAACTTGTGTGCGCAATTTCTTCGTGGTTGTACTAAATGAGTCCACCACTGTTTCCAAATTTGGCGTCTCGGCATTTTCGGTAATGTGTAAGGGTTTCAATGTTGTGACATGGGTATCACGTAGAAAGTTAACTTCCCGTGATGATGGTGCCAAAATGTTTTCGGTTAGCGGACCATCTGGTATTTGTACTTCGGTTGGATCGGGCGTCAGCGTTTTCTCTATCGTTGAGGTGACTGTTATGAAACGGGTCTTCTTCAAACCACCGACCTGAGGAAAAATATTTTATAGGTCCATTAGTAAAGTAACAACTTTAGGCAGATTGTGGCATTTACCTGAAAAGCGTACGGTGTTTTAATGGTCGCCAACTCATAGTAGGTATCCTTAAAATTTGCCGGTGTTGATATCTCCACATTCAAGGTCTCCACTAGATGTTGATAATTTCCACCTTGATCTATATTATTGACAACAGCACCGTTTTGTGAGCCCGACGATTCCAGATCTCCATTATCGGATATTACGTTTAAGCTGGGATTGCCAGCAAAAGCGTCTACGGATTTAGTTGTGTTGCCCTCGGGATTCTTACGTATTGCTACACGGGGTTTCGGCGTTGTCGTGTACTGCCATCTACCAGGGGTACGATTCAATTTGAACATGTAGACACTAGTCGAAGCTTGCGATTCCACATTTGAGGGTTTTACTTTGGAGCGGAATGTTTTGCGTCCCGGCTCGGCAGAGGAAGCCAACACAACCGCACTACTTTTATGCGCATTAGCTGATGACCGATTATTTTTGCTTTTCCTGCAATTAAACCAAATTCGAACAATGTCGATTTCAATAAGTTTTGCATTGCACTTACCTTTTCGGCTTACTACGTGACGAACTCTTTTTATGACTCTGTGTTACTTGTGACGATTCAACCACAGATTCGGTGATCGTTACATGCTCTTGTTCGTGATTATTGGCTCGGTTGCCTTTGCCATTGTGACGATTCGAACCGGAGATGCGATTATTTTTCTGCTCCTGTGGCGCTGGTTTGGATAATGAAGGTGTTGTAGTCTTCAAAACACGTAACGGTGCAGTTGTTCTTATCTTCGGTTTCTTGCCTTTGGGTCCACTGGGCGGATGCGGTTTGTTCTCCACGGCTTGACTTGGTTTTAAACGATTCGCCGTCGTTGTTTCATGTACAACAGTTGCTTCAGAAGACACATCGTATGTTCGACGTTGATTAAGTCTGTTTCGTGGTTTATCTGTAGCCTTATTGTTAATGACACGATACGTTTCTTCAGCATATTCGGCTGGTTGACGTGAGAGCAAATCATATTCAAACACATTGTTTTCTATTTGTAGTGCGGGTTGCTCCTCGACAGGCTCCGGCGATGTTTGTGCTGTAACCACCACCGAGCTACTCGTTACTATCTTCACATTACTATTTTTGTTGTTGTTGGTATTCTTTTGAGCCTCAACAATAGTCGATTTCGAACTCTTCTCCACAGGTTTATTCGTTTGAGCCTCAACAATAGTCGCTTTTGAACTCTTCTCCACAGGTTTATTGGTCGGTAACTTATCGGAGTTCGTTGGTTTGGTTGGTTTAATAGTTTCATCCTCCGTAGGTTTTGTAACAAGCGGTTTGGTTTCAATTATGTTGGTTGGTAATTCGATTTTACCTATAAGATAGATTTTATTAAATAATTGTGCGTTAAACTTAATTAAAATTACATATTTATTAGATGAAGTTTAAACTTTAGTATTAGTACTGAAGTCTTAAGCATTTTAGACCAACTATACTACTGTGCCCAAGAAATGAGGTGACATTTGAATTTAAACTGCGCGCGTCGAAAGACTTGGAGAACTATTTTTTATTTTAGGTTGGTAGTACTATCAGTCACATTTATGTCAAATTATTCATTAGTGTTTGAGATACGTGACGTTTTGTGAGCTGCTAAATGTGAGTTTTTCGTTTTTTGCGATGTCGAAATTTCTTGAGCAAAGAATTTGCATTAAATTTTGTTTACGGAATCAATTTTCTGCTATGGATACGTTGAGGATGGTGCAGAAAGCCTTTGGTGATGAGGCTATGTCTAAACAAAATGTTTACAAGTGGTATAGTGAGTTCCAAGCCGGCCGTGAATGTGTCGAAGACGAAGAGCGTCCAGGGCGACCATCAACCTCAACCGACGAAGCTCACGTTCAACAAATCAAAAATATGGTGTTGAAAAACCGTCGATTAACAATTAGAGACCTTGCTGATGAAGTTGGCATATCGAAAGGCTCAGCCAATACCATTTTGAAGGATGTTTTGGGCCTCAAGCGCGTCAAATCTCGACTGGTACCGAAAACATTGAATTGTTTGGAAAAAAGGCGTCGCGTTGAAGTGTGTGAAACGATGCTTTCCGACTACCAGGGTGTCATGGAACGCTTTAAACTGACGATGAGACTTGAATTTATGCTTACGACCCCGAAACAACCGATCAATCGAGCGAATATCGTGCCAAAAGAGAGCCGATCAAGGTCATGCCATGCCATGCCATGTCTCATCGACAGTTACAATGTACTGCTTACGAGTTTGGCATACAAACAAGTCAACCATCATCGTAATGGAACTTTTTTTCAGTCGATGGAAGGGATACAAAAGATTTGTAATCACGCGTTTGATGAATGTAAGATCTTCAGCTGCATTGTCAAGCATATCGCTTGCAACCTTTTTTTGACGTTTTTTTTTCAAAGGATTCACATCTTTTGGTATGAGTATAGCGTTGACACGTTTCATATCCAAGACTTTAACCAAAATGTGTTTAGTCCCTTCATAAGAGATGTTGAGTATCTTTGCTATGTCTCTGATGCTAACACGATTTAAACGGAACACTCTCTTTAACTAGTTCGATGTTATCATTTTTAACAGAGATAAGGCTTGGACGACTCGCATGAGGCAAGTTTTCGATGACTTCACGACCTTCGCTCAATGTTTTGTGCCACCCATGAGGAACAAAATTCACACTAATAGAGAAAAGTTGTACGAATCTAGAATAAAACTGTTTAGTGACTAGATTTGCGTGCGCAGAGTAAATGAGCCAGTCCGAGTCAAATTTGATATGTATATTGAGGTTAAAATGGTTTCAAAAGACCTTTAACGCAACTTAAATGAATGAAACCTTAGCTTAAGCAATTAGACGCGGTTTTCTATTTAAAAATGTTATGATAAACTCTATTTTGTAATATTCCAGCAATGCATTAAATCTTCAACTTATTTTGTATCACCATTTTGTATCATTTATCATACATACCGATTGGTGGAGGAGCACTTTGTGGTGAAAATACCATTACAGTATTGCCTATCGTTGTTGTAAAATCCAGAAATCCATAAACAGTTTGTGTAATATAGGGATCTATACCACCATCCGATAGGATAGGATTGACTGTAAAATTGAAATAGGGTTTTTTTATAGAAATACAAACTAAATAATAAAATTCAATTAATATACTCAAAGCAAGTTCTTATTTAAGGCATTTTAGACCAACTATAAGAAAGAAAAGCGCAGTTATCGAACAGCAAAAGAACACTCGCTAAACTCACGAAACTCATGTGAAGCAAAAAAGTTAAGCTCCATTCAGTTTTTAAGTTTGAATCAAAATAACAAAAACCATGTTGATGATTATGAATTAAATTCTAGGCAATTTTAGCTGAAATTTCTATACTTTTGCCATTCGCTTACAAAAATACATGCATACATTGTGTCAAAGTACCCGGAAACTGTAAATTAAACGCAAAATACATATTTCATTATTCATCAATATTTAGTTTGCCGTCTTCAAAGTAATCCCCACCAGATGTAATACGTTTATAGCAACGATTTTTCCAGTCCTCGAAACACTTTTCATATGCATTTTTTGTGATGGCCTTCAGCTCCTTTAGCGAATTTCGTTTAACAATTCGGTTGATTGAAACACATCACACTCTGATTACACTCGCACGGAGCCAAATCTGGGAAATACAGTGGTTGATCAATGGTATTCATTGCGTTTTTGGCTTTAAATTCGGTTACAATCGTATTCTTTGTGAAAAAATTCAGCTTTATCGGGACGTTTAAATTCGGTTACAATCGTATTCTTTGTGAAAAAATTTAGCTTTATCGGGACGTTTTTTTAATATTTTCATTAGTTAAAGAGGTTGAATGTTGTTCAGAACGAGACATGTGTTAACGACCACTCACCCGTCTTGGAAGGCTTTGTATCACTAGTAGGCTTGTGCCTCTGATAAAACTGAATCACCGTAAGCCTTTTCCAACATTCGCAACGATTCTGCACACGAAATTAAGTTAGAATTACAAAATTTTAGACAAATTCTCATGTTCGATATTTTTATATATATATTTTTTTTTAATTATAAAAATGCGGGTGTTTTTTTTGTCCCAATATATATTGTATTTCTGTTTTTAATTAATATGATTTTTGTAATTTTCAATTTTTCCTTTTCAGATTACCACTACAACAAAATTAATTTATTATACTGATTAACAAAATTTTGTAACAAAAAAAGTAAGCAGTCCTTTCGAAACATCTACCTAACCTCTCTACAAAATCATACGTATGTATATTGATTTGATTAGGACTAGTTTCCGTGTTCCGGTACTTATCAGTAAAGTTTAATATTAATAGTCTTTTCCTTATTATTTTCTAATTCAGTACTTTATTTTTCAGAAAAGTGGCTGTATTTTGAATTTGCTGAGTGGAGTGATTTTTAAAGAATGTCAAGAAAGTGTAAAAATGATCCTGACAAGTTCTGTTACATTTGTGGTGAAATAACTTTTGTATCTCAACGAAGAAATATAACACCTTTAATAAAAAAATCGTATGAAAGTTATTTCGGTTTTGCTGTTGGACACCAAGATAAAGTGTGGGTTCCACACATCTATTGTGTTACGTGTGTAAGACTTCTTACGGGTTGGGAAAAAGAATCTCTATCTATGCCTTTCGGAATTCCGATGATTTGGATGGAGCCGACAGACCATTCAACTAATTGTTATTTTTGTCTGACTAATACAAAAGGCATTACAATTAAAACTAAAAAGCAAATTAAGTATCCTGATGTGTCATCTGCTAAAAAACCAATTCCTCACAGTGAAGAACTACCTACACCAAAACCACCTCAGCGCTCTGATCTTTCAACTGAACCAGAGGAAAAAGATAATATAAGTACTGATTCTGATTTTCAAATTGCTTCTTCATCTATCTGTCTCCAGGAAGAAACGCCACACCTACTATCTCAAGGAGATCTTAATGATTTAGTTCGTGATTTACACTTGTCTAAACAACAAGGAGAGCTTTTAAGATCTCGATTAAAAGGATGGAATTTATTGCAACCAAACGCAAAAATAACTTTTTTCGGCATCGAGATGAAGAGTTAAAAAGCTTTTTTTCACAAGATAATGATTTGATATTTTGTAACAGTATCTGTGATGTTGTGAATATTTTGGGAACACAACACAAAATTGAAGAGTTGCGTTTATTTATTGATTCTTCAAAAACAATCTTAAAGGCAGTTTTGTTACATAATGGTAATAATCTTCCCTCCGTACCGGTAGGTTATGGTGCTAACATGAAAGAATCCTATGAAACAATGAAATTTCTTTTGGAAAAGATTCAGTATGACGAACATAAATGGAAAATTTGCGGAGATTTAAACGTTGTTGGGCTTTTATTAGGATTGCAACTTGGGTATACAAAATTTTGTTGTTTTCTTTGTGAATAGGACAGTAGGGATAGGAAGAACCATTACGTGAAGAAAAATTTGTGCAAAATATGACCTCTTACTCCAGGAATAAAAAATGTGAAACATTCTCCATTAGTACAACCTGAAGATATATTCTTATCACCTCTCCTTATAAAATTTGGTCTGATGAAAAACTTTATAAAATCAATGGATAAAAATGGCGCTGGATTTCAATATCTAAAAGAAAAATTCTCTAAAATCAGTGATGTCAAGATTAAAGAGGGCGAGTTTGTAGGTCCTCAAATCAGGCAAGTGATAAAAGATGATATATTTAAAAACCAGCTCATTGATCTGGAAAAACCAGCTTAGGAATCATTTAAAAAATCACTGAAAATTTTATTGGAAATCACCGATCAAATGACTATAAAACTATTGTTGAGGAACTTCTAGAGAATTATAAAGCATTAGGCTTCACATATGTCCTTAAAATACATTTTTCACATTTACATTTAGATTTTTTTCCACCAAACTTGAGTGCCGTTAGTGATGAACACGGGACATTTTTACCATAGAAAAACGATACCAGGCAAAATGGAGTCCAAGTATGCTATGTATGCTATGTATAATAATTAAACTTTAGTTAAAATAATTTGTAATTTAATAAAAGTAAAGAAAATCATATTACAATAAAATTATGCAAATTATTCGTATCCAAAATTTTACACTACTAATTCTACTCTACTTGACCTTATTCGTAACAGAAACAGCCAAAATTTTTCTTGTTTCACAGAAAAACATTTTTTTGTTGATCAGTGTTATTGCTATAATGGTAATTAATTATGGGGCTTATGGTAAGTATTTAAATACATATATTCTTACAATTGATTATGAATATATATTTTGCTAATTTTTTCTATTCAAATGAGCTTTCAGCCTTCCAAAGTCGATAATCAACAAATATAATAATTTTGAAATTTTGCTGTTGATCTAATAAAATTTATTATAAATTGTAATTAATAACTTATATTTGGAAAAACTTACCATTCAAAATGAAAGCAATGAATAAATATCGATAGTCCATATTTGCACTTATTTAAATTCACCTTTTTACAGACAAGAGAAGAAATTAGCTGAAATAAGAAAACAATTATTGTCTATATTATTTTTTTATTTGATTATTCTTATATGAAAGAAAGAGTTCTTCAAAGCTAAGGCTGCGCCACATCAAATTTTTAAGTTGTTATAGCTTTCTAAACTAATGCAGCTCTTATAGCTGAATGAAGCGTAGAAAGCGAAAGCGCCTGAAAAGCTTAGAATGGGATGTCTCATTAAGAATTTAAATAACAAACTACAAACATAGTAACAAAAACAACAATATGTGCCGTTATAAACGCTCTAGGACAACTTCGTGTCACTAAGAGACCCTAAATGGTTGAAAGCCTATTCTAAATTTTTTTCTTCATTTATGTATATATAAGCTTGGTTGAATATGACTCATTTTAGAAATAGTATTTTTGTCTGAACTCAGTGTACCTTGTCTACGACTTCTTTAGCTTTTTGTCAATCAAGTGTAGTGTATGAAGTGTAATATTAATTCTAGATGTTCCACACACAATTAAGCCTTTAGACCACACACATATTTGGTTCATTCTTTGCATTAGTACAAGTTACCCTTAAAGGGGAATTATAGTCTAGAAATAAAAACAAAAATCTATATTTTTTTTTAAAGTTTAACTATTGAAGAGTGTGTCTGCAATGGGGTTTTCCAAAATTCGAATAATTTTCGGAGATATACATAGGTATATTACTGACCCGGCATCCAAAAGGTTTGGCTTTACGTGAAACTTAAAACGCGTTTTTCTTGAAACTGTCTTTTTTAAAACGAAATCCATGATTTCTCAGGTACTTCTGGACCGATTTGCCTGCAATTTTTCGATAATCTGCTGAATAGAATTATCTGGACATAGTCGAAAGCGCGGAAATCGGATCCGTAAAACATATGGTTGCCATTCAAACTGATCGATCAAACTCAATTCCTTGTGTGGAAACTTTTTTTGACAAGATATCATCACGAAAGTTGGATATAATGGTCCAAAGCAACGGTACAACCTCGGTTATAGACCCATGGTCTCTTAGACATAGTTGTTCAGAATGATTTGTAGAAGATTTCCGGCATAAGCGATTTTCCGGTTTTTGGCTCCTTATAAATTAACCCGCACTAATATACATACATACATGTAAACGTATGCAAGTAACTATAAGAATTTATCATAAATATACAAGGTCTGTCGCAAAAGAAGCAGAACTTTTTAAATATAACTGTTTCTGGTGGCGCCACCTATTAGTGGATATATGAAATAAAAAGTTTGATCTCTTGTTGACATTTCGTAAAAATTTTAAGACAATTGGATAACTACAATCGATGTTAACGATCAAAAAGTGACAGCAGCTTTTGTTTATCGGTCGTAAAATGCATTTTGAACAAAGGGCAAATATTAAATTTTGTTTTAAACTTGGGAAAACGTTTACTGAAACATTTCAAATGATGAAAAAAGTTTATGGTGATCAGTGCCTATCCCGTAGTAATGTGCATGAGTGGTTTAAGCGATTCCAAGAAGGCCGTGAGGACCTCTTTGACGATCAGAAGTCACCGAAAAAAGTCGTCTTCAGAATTCAAAAATAAAGACAATGCTGATTTGTTTTTACGATTCCGATCCTGGCGCCTGTTGCACGATAATGCGCCGTGTCATCGGTCGACGCTTGTCACTGATATTTTGACAAAAAACTACATATTAACCATTAATCACTCACCCTACTCACCAGATCTCGCACCCTGTGATTTTTACCTATTTGGAAAACTTCATTTTTCCATGAGAGGACACTGGTTTCAGGACATTTCAGCTATCCAAAAGGCGACGACCGATATTCTTAAGAGCATTGCGAAAGATGACCTTAAACACTCGTTTGAAATGCTAATTGACCGGACTAAACGCTTTATCGAAGCACAAGGAAACAACTTTGAATAAAAAAATATAACTTTTGAAAAATATTAATTTTTTGTTGTTTTTTTTAACAATCCTGTTTCTTTTGCGACAGACCTTGTATATTCATAAAACATATAGATTTCAAAACATATAAACTATATATGAGGAGTTTTTGATATACATATGTTCACACATACACATGTATGTTATATACAAATATACAAATCCATGGATTTGTTTTATACGCGCTCATATTTGGTCATTGAGTAAAGGAAAAAATAGTTTTACTAGTTTCAAGTTTGCTTTCTCGCTGTTTTTATGAACGGAATCGGTTTAATGAATCGCTGCGTACATTGAACTCGTCTTATCCTTCGCATACGCATACAAAATACTGAGTAAACTACTTGAGCGCACTAAAAATCGAAAAAAACATGCTTTATAAATTTCAGAAGTGGCGTGGTGTTGCATTCTAAAATATTTGTATGTATATTTGCATATTATAGTTTAAAGCAGTGGGTGTATATTTTTTAAATCTACAAATATTTAAGTTGAGTTTGTAAATATTTTTTGTTAAAAAATAGTGTTTTTTCAATTAAAAATTGAAGATAATTAATTTAATTTATTTTTTATTTATTTTTATATTTTTAGTTTTGCATACAGCGTTTTTTTAAGTTTAGTTTGCAAATAATTTTTATTAAAGAAAAATTGTTAAATATTTTATTATATATTAAACTTTAAAATTAAATTAATATTACATTATTTATAAAAACTTTTAATAAAAAAATTTAAAAATTGTATTTTTTTAATTTTTTATCTTATTTTTATATTAATTGTTTGCTTTTTCTTAGTTTTGCAAATTTTATATTTTTCAATCTGGAAATATTTTTTATTAAAGAAAAATTTTTAAATATTTTAGTTTTTTATTTAATAAAAAAAATTAATTAATAATATTTTATTTAATTCAATTTTATATTTTATTTTTATAATTATTACATTTTTTTAGTTTTGCAGAATTTACCGCATTTTTCATGCTTTAATGCATATTTCTAAAATCCAGAAATATTTAAGTTTAGTCTTCAAATATTTTTCATTAAAGAAAAAATTTTAAATATTTATTTTTTCTTATTTAATAAAATATATTTTTTAATAAAAACGTTTTTTTTTTAATTTAAATTTTTATATTATTTTTATATTATTATACATATGTATATAATATGTATACGTTTCTTTTTGAGTTTTGCAGAATTTACTTTTCATGCTTTAATGTACATATATTTTTAAAATTTAAAAATGCTTAAGTTTATTTTGCAAATACATATTTTGTATAAAAAAATCTTAAAAATTTTTTAATTGTAATAAAATATCTATAATTTTATATAATATAATTAAATTTTTCATATTTATTATAAAATTTTTTTAGTTTTTCGAAATTTTCTGCTTTTTCTATACTTTAATGTATATTATATACATATGTATAATGTATGTATATATCTACATATATATATAATTAAGATACTTTGCACATAGTTTTATTAAAGAAAAATATTAAATATTTAATTTTTATATATTTAATAAAAAAATTAAAATATTTTATTTAAAAAATAAAAAATTGTATTTTATTTTTATATTTATTATATTTATTATATATATTATATATAAGCAGAATTTATCGCGTTTTTCATGTTTTAATGTATATTTTTAAGTTATTTAGAAATATGTTATTTTTTAAATTTCTATTTTTTATTCATTTTTGTTTATTTTTTATATTTTTTTGTTTTCTTTTCTTTAGTTTCGCAGAATTTTATCGCGGTTTTTGTATGCTTTGAGCAACAATATACTTTCTTACATACATATGTACGTATGCACTGGTACATACTTATATGTATATCATTATATCTTCAAATGTATCTATGTACATACTTATATTTGTATATATTTTTCTGTTAATCTGAACATCTGTCAGTCTGCTTCTAATTTATTTCGTTCGTGATAACTTCAAAACACTTCTCACATTTGTTTCAAAAAAAAGCAAACCAGTTAGTCAGTAACAACTTGGAAGCTTCAAGACTCCATTTCAATTGCTAAGAGTCATTGAGTAAAACTCTCACGCATGCGCATAATAAAAATGCTGTAATTATTTGCCGTACAAAAGTTTATTAGCGACGGCAACGCGAATCTACACTTGTGCTTGCTGTAGCGTACATAGTAATACATATGTATGTATGTATGTATGTATGTATGTATACAAACAGCTGTAAATATGTGGGTGTGCATAGGCGCCTGAAAGATTTGGTAATATTTAGACAAAAGAAATGACCAAATCGAGCCGCGAGCTTCCGTTGGTCCGCAACCCAAAAAGAACTGTGCCGCGGCTGTTGCTTGATGGAATTGTAAATATGTATAATGCCTGTGTGTTGGTTAATATGCAAATGCGCACATATGTACATATGCTAATATATAGTCATTTGCATCTATCTGCATATGTTTATAGTTTGGCTTAAAGCAGTTTGGCGAATTACAGAAACAATAACACAAAAAAAATAAAAATACCTAACAAAGATTTGAACACAAAAAACCTGAAACAAAAGCAACATCATTAAGAAAGTAAAAGCGATCATGGTTAACAACATTTAAACAAACAAACATATCATTATTAGTTATTTATAACTATGTACATATGTAAATAGTCTAGCAGATTTGATGCAGGCATTTAAGCTGTCACAGCAACAACAACAAACCGCCACACATAACAGCAGCATTCGCCCAGTTCGCTTGCTGCTCCATTAACAGCTTAGCTGCGCCTTCATTTATACTAGATATGTTTGTTTGATTGTGTATGTGTGTGCGTGCGTTGGTTGGTTATGCAGGAATATGCGGCTGCTTAAAAGCGTTAATAGTGGCGCATTCACTTTTCTAGGCTGGAAAAGCGGTAGCAACAGCGGCAGCTTACAAAATTGGCACAAATGAAACAAGCGCAAGTTTTTCACACACACACACACGAGTAGAGATGTACATACATACTTTTTTATATAGATATATGTATGTTTTTAAAATAATATACATATATGTTTATATAACTACATATTTGTGCCACAATAGCCAGCACAATGCGCTGTGAAAACTTCACAGGCTTTCGCGCATGCGCGTTAGGACACCCAGCCGCATAGTTTTATGGCGCACCACAGCGACAGTCCAGCACAGCACGGGCAAGCAGTTGTACCACTTTTAACAATATTTCGCTTATTTGTTGTTGTTTTTGGTTAACTTTTGCGGACATTTTCAGTATGCAGCGCACAAAAACTGAGTACTTTGATTGATCAGTCAGACTTTTTTGCAGATTTGTACATTTCAAATATTTTATAAACATATGTATATACATACATATGTACGTATGTATGTAATTATATGTAGAAATGAGTTGGTTTATTAGGTACGTGTCGATTTTTTCAAATAACACCATAAAATCAGCTGCACAGCAAAACTAGATTATACAGATATTACAAGGTTAAATACATGAAACGCGTTTGAAATTGAAATGCACTGACGTCGACATTTGTTTAGTTAGTTACACACACATAATGCACATATACACGAACGCCAAATAAATATATACATATTTACATACAGTATGGCAAATTTATAACTACGTTTAAAGGTATTTGTTTGCGACGACATTTCTGAGGGCACATAAACACACAGCGCACTATTTGACCACAATTCTCAAGCGTTGAGTAACTACTTTCGTAATATTAAACATTTTTTCAAAATTTATTACATTAAATGCACAATTTTTTTCATAATTTTTTTTATATACAATTTATTTTTTTTTTTTACTTTCAAATTTTATTTATTTATTTTTCCTTGCAAATTGCGTTTACGTAAAATTTCGCTTACCCAACACGCACTCACATACGGAATTTTACAAAGACAATGTAATTAGAATTTTTTAGAACTGAAAGTGTAGGAAAAATTACTATTTTGTCAATTAATTAAATGTAGATAGTAGACACTAGGCACTCGCGCTCAAGGTGAGCAATTGCAGAAACCATTTCAAGCACAAGAAGTCAAATACGAACTGAAAGCTCAAATACGAATATGCAGCAGTTATTACGAAAAACAACAATAGCCGCCACACTGGCTCGAAGCTAGTAAGCGGTCGCTCGTACAAACAAACAGCTTACCGCCTTACAAATACATTTACATTTATACACATCCGTATACACTTACACATACGTATGTATATGCAGCACTTCGCTGCCTAACATAACTTTCCTGCATACAGCACTCACTTACATACACACACACACATGCATATTCATGACTGTATAGATAACATTATATCTATGTATATAAATATGCATGCACATACCCACAAACAAATACATGACAGCACTGCGCTAAGCCACCTATATAGCTGCCGATATTTTACACAACCAACAAGAGAGCGTCAATAAGCCAACAAGTTACCACCGCCAACAACAACAGCAGCAGCAACTACAGCGGCAGCGGGCGCACCAAGTAAGCAGCAGCAACTGAGTAACAAAAATTTGTTGTATAATTTTACGAACAAACCGAAAGAATGAGACGCGGCATAATACGACTCCATTGTGGAGTTGTAAGTTGTTGCAAAGTTTCGAAAGCGCACGTCAATTGCTGTGTGCTGTTGTAGGTAGGAAATTGTTTTTGAAAAGAAAAATGTTTATAATGCTAGAATTTTGAAAATGGTAAATATTATGAGAGCAGCTTAGCAATTTGTACTAAAAAATGTAATTTTTTTTTGCAATTAACTAATAGTAGTCTACTCGGCTTGCACTCCTGCTCTCTGAGAGCACTCGTCAACAACTCGGTATAAGGGAACTGTGGGACGGCATTTCAAACTCCTTACGTACAGCTGCAACCGAAACCATTGGTTTTCGGAAAGCGCAAAAGAACAGCTGGTACGACGAGGAGTGCCGTGTTGCAGCGGAGAGAAAACAGGCTGCCTACCTCGCAACGTTACGATCGACCACAACACGTGCGGGATGGGATAGATACCGAGAGTTGAAGAGGGAAGCGAGACGCATTTGTAGACAGAAAAAGAAAGAGGCCGAAATGAGTGAGTACGAAGAGCTTGATAAGCTGGCCGACAGGGGTAATGCTCGAAAATTCTACGAAAAGATGCGGCGGCTTGCAGAAGGTTTCAAGACCGGAGCATACTCTTGTAGAACCCCCAAGGTGATCTAGCCACCGATGCCCAGAGCATACTTAAATTATGGAGGGAACACTTCTCCAGCCTGCTGAATGGCAGTGCACGCACAGCACCAGGAGAAAGCGAACCCGATACCCCAATCGATGACGATGGAGCAGACGTTCCATTGCCCGACCATGAAGAAGTTCGAATAGCAATTGCCCGTCTGAAAAACAACAAAGCGGCAGGGGCCGATGGATTGCCGGCCGAGCTATTCAAACACGGCGGCGAAGAGCTGATAAGGTGCATGCATCAGCTTCTTTGTAAAATATGGTCGGACGAAAGTATGCCCAACGATTGGAATTTAAGTGTGCTATGCCCAATCCATAAAAAAGGAGACCCCACAATCTGCGCCAACTACCGTGGGATTAGCCTCCTCAACATCGCATATAAGGTTCTGTCGAGCGTATTGTGTGAAAGATTAAAGCCCACCGTCAACAAACTGATTGGACCTTATCAGTGTGGCTTTAGACCTGGTAAATCAACAACCGACCAGATATTCACGATGCGCCAAATCTTGGAAAAGACCCGTGAAAGGAGAATCGACACACACCACCTCTTCGTCGATTTTAAAGCTGCTTTCGACAGCACGAAAAGGAGCTGCCTTTATGCCGCGATGTCTGAATTTGGTATCCCCGCAAAACTAATACGGCTGTGTAAACTGACGCTGAGCAACACGAAAAGCTCCGTCAGAATCGGGAAGGACCTCTCCGAGCCGTTCGATACCAAACGAGGTTTCAGACAAGGCGATTCCCTATCGTGCGACTTTTTCAACCTGCTTCTGGAGAAAATAGTTCGAGCTGCAGAACTCAACAGAGAAGGTACCATCTTCTATAAGAGTGTACAACTGCTGGCGTATGCCGATGATATTGATATCATCGGCCTCAACACCCGCGCCGTTAGTTCTGCTTTCTCCAGACTGGACAAGGAAGCAAAAGAAATGGGTCTGGCAGTGAACGAGGGTAAGACGAAATATCTCCTGTCATCAAACAAACAGTCGTCGCACTCGAGACTTGGCACTCACGTCACTGTTGACAGTCATAACTTTGAAGTTGTAGATAATTTCGTCTATCTTGGAACCAGCGTAAACACCACCAATAATGTCAGCCTAGAAATCTAACGCAGGAATAACTCTTGCCGACAGGTGCTACTTTGGAACTAAGTAGGCAATTGAGAAGCAAAGTCCTCTCTCGACAAACATAAACCAAACTCTATAAGTCACTCATAATTCTCGTCCTGCTATGTATATGGTGCAGAGGCTTGGACGATGTCAACAACGGATGAGTCGACTTTGCGAGTTTTCGAGAGAAAGGTTCTGCGAAAGATTTATGGTCCTTTGGGCGTTGGCCACGGCGAATATCGCATTCGATGGAACGATGAGCTGTACGAGATATACGACGACATTGACATAGTTCAGCGAATTAAAAGACAGCGGCTACGCTGGCTAGGTCATGTTGTCCGGATGGATGAAAACACTCCAGCTCTGAAAGTATTCGACGCAGTACCCGCCGCGGGAAGCAGAGGAAGAGGAAGACCTCCACTCCGTTGGAAGGACCAAGTGGAGAAGGACCTGGCTTCGCTTGGAATATCCAATTGGCGCCAAGTAGCGAAGAGAAGAAACGACTGGCGCGCTGTTGTTGTCTCGGCTATAATCGCGTAAGCGGTGTCTACGCCAGTAAAGAAAGAAGAAACGAAAAAAAATTAGAATAAAGTAAAATATTAAAAAAAATTAAATACAATAAAAATAAAAAAATATAAAAATAACGACAGTATAAAAAGTAGAAATTACAGTCGTGTTCGAATTTTTTATTGTCTTATTGATTTCTACAACACCTTTTAGAATATTGTCCTAAATTTTCAAGTTGATCCAAGAAATAGTTTCGGAGATACAGCCTTGAGGACTTGTGCGCTCGAGGCTAGCTACGTTAAGTGCGCCGTCTTTAAACCCGTTTTTCTCGAAACTGATTTCTAGAGAACTACTCAACCGATCTTCGTGAAATTGTATACAGTACTTTGAGATACAATTCCTGAAGACTTGGACGAAGGATATTGCTTTCCAATTATAACTTTTTGAACAAAAAAGTCGCGAAATTTTTTTTCCCAAAATTAGAGAATTTCTTTGTTAATAAGTAGTGTATGTTTGTAACAATAAAAAATTCTAATAAAATATATTTTTTTATGAGAAAAAAATTGTTGACAGAAGGCTGTTTTGTACCCGAGAAAGCCCATATAACCTCTTAAAAAATGCAAAACTTGTCTATCATAAGCACCTTAAATTTTATTGATATTAGTCCGAAACAGCCTAAAGAAATAAGAAGAAAGTATATGGGGTATTCCATACCAAATCGACCACTTTTGAACCCGACCTTTTGGATTTTGCGGAAACTTATCCATCCTTTTCTATCCTTTGAAAAACATTTTTGAGAATTTTTTCAAAATTTTTTGCCCAACTCCAAAAAACTTATGAATTTTGCCATTTTTTGCTAAAAAATGGCTTTTTCATTTTCAAATAGCCATAACTTTTGTAGAAATTGACTTTTGGGGACCTTTTTTTTAATTTTTGTTTTTGAATGAACTTTTCGAAAAAATACACGAAAAAAATTTAACACGATCAATTATATAAAGTAATCGGTTTTTTTATCGCTTGCTTACCTCTCCTCCTTCTTTCAAGGATTTTCTAAGCATTCATCCATAGTAAAAAACTAACTTTAATCAATCTGTATATACATATTTTATTTAAATGTACCTAATCGATTTTAATTTTCGAAATTGTTTCAATGAATATTAATAAGGAAGTTGAATAGACACGATATAACGGCATATATTGTAGTTTCAATAGTTGATGCCGAAAATTGCTGAATAATGCGCTCACATGCAAGAGCGCATACACACATCAATGCAAAGATGTCTAAAATATTTTAGAATAATAAATCAGTAGATTCAAACGCTAACATTCACACCTAATGAATTCTTAGACCAACGACCTCACTATGACCATAAATAGCCGATCATTAACTCGAACGCAGTAGCCAAAATCCAAATAAAAATGCTGCTCTAAACCATATATTGTAGAGATGCGTTCGTTAGCAGCGAAAAAATTTGAAGAGTTCTTATAGAAGCTAATCTTGAAAGATGTGAAAAAATTTTTATAGAGGGTAAACAAGAAAAAAGAGGACAAATATTTTTTTATAATTTTGTTGTAATTACAACATAAATTGAATAATAAAATTTCTAAAATCTAACAGGATTAAAGCCATTAATAAGTTGAACCAACTTAGAACTACTTTGAAGTTTCTGCGACATATCAGAAAGCGAATCGCTAGCTCTCTCTTAATTGACGGCTTATTCTTTCCGTTATATAATTTGTATATTTTTATATAATTGCTTCGCATGTGCATTCGAAAAGAGAACCGTTGAATTGATTGTTGTATCATTTCAAAATATGCTAACAAATTTCGCATAGGTAACGTAAATTAGCAAATATTTTTCGAGACATCTAATATAGTGAATAACCATTTAGTTAGTATAAGTTTAGTAATATAAAGAATGCAAGAAACTACCCATTTATACTGTATATTGTTACAAAAAGGGTCCCAGAAATTGGAACTTACTATTAAAAAAATGTATTTTGCGAAGGTGGTAGAACTTACCATGCCATGAGCATGATCTGTCAACTAGTTTGTTTACAGTAGCTGCTTAAGAAGGGACACCTCAGTAGTGCTTGCGATTTTCAGAGCGCTCGACATCTCTCGTATATCCGTTCGAATGATTTTTGTGGATATTTTGGGTATGAAACGCGTTCTTGCTCGGCTCCTTCCGATAAAGCTGAATTTTTTCAGAAAGAGTACCGTTGAGATGTGGGAATTCCAATCATCGGAATGGAGGGAAAAACCACGCAAAAGCCGCTCAAAAATCAAGGTTATGCTCATTGTTTTTTTCGATATTCGTGGTTTAGAGGATCATGAATTTGTTCCGGAGGAACAGACAGTCAATAAGGAGTTCTATGTTGACGTATTGAGGCATTTGCGTGAGAATATCCGTCGAAAACCGCCAGAATTGTGGAAAACAATTCTTGGATTTTACACGATGATAATGCACCACCGCATCGAGCCAACATAAATATTGAATATTATTTAAATAATCAGGTTTTTTTCCCTATAAAATCAAAGGATCATTCTAAACAACAGATTATGGGTCAAAACCGGTTCCAAGCTACCGATTTTTAATGCGATCAGATCCTGACGAATATAATGTCAAAATGCACGTGTCTATGTATGCAATTTCATTCGGATATTTCAAAAACTGACAAAATTTTATAACCCCTAAAAAATATGCGAATTCGATACATGATGAAAAAAATCGATTCTTTCACATTCTAATGTGGATATAACCGCTAAAAATTATGTTGGGTAGTCGAAAAAGTCTTTTGGTATTTCAACTTATTTTTTTATATTTATAATAATTAAATAAAAAAATATGTACCATTTTGGTCAACCACTTTTGGCATTTTGCCGCTAGAGACATTATTCAATCACCGTAAATCAAAAATTTCGCAATTCCCAGAACTGAAGCGAGCGAACCATTATTGTCCTTCACGAACTGATACAGCATCTTCTCCGCATTCTTCCTTTTTTATACATCAGTTTCAAAATGTAGCGAATTTCTTCATTCTTTTCACTCATTTTCGAACACCTGTACCTTTTTTTCATACTTCCCCGAATTTAATTTTGTTTTTGGTTAAAGAAAATGCTTTTTCAAACTACCCAATATAAACCAATTTGTAAAGTACAATAATGCAATATTTTGAATGCTCGACTTTAACTAAAATAATTATCAATTTATATATAATTTTCCATATAACTTTATATGACTAGTCGCCCATTAAATGATCTCACGGTTCACCCACCAACTGGCATTCCGTTGCAGTACCCAAACTTTTCGCACGTAGCGTACGCTTGGAGTGACTCCTATTGAACGCAAGCTCAAGAACCGGTTTCGGGTCTTTAAACCGCATACATACCTACATATATATCTATACATAAACACAAGTGCACAACTAACATTAAAATGCCACCAAACGGAAATGTAGTTATATTTTGTAACAGCGCTACAGAGAGTCGTTGCGTATTGTGGAGACTCGATTGACGCGCTCAAACAATGCTGGGCACAAAAGCAAACAAATACATACATACATATATATGTATATGTATAAAGTGTATTTGCAAATACAGATGTAACGACAAAAAATCTTAAAGGCGCTAGTGTTTGAATTCATCAAAAATTCTGCGCCAACTTAACGAAAATACATAAAAAAGCACTGGAGCCAAGCTCGATGCGCGGCGCTATTTACACACACACACCTTACGTGCATATGTATGTATTTATGGACATAAAATCTCAAGTTATGTATCACGGTCAAATATGTTATTAAATAATAAATAATTTTTGGCAATTAAACACGCCAGCAGTCAACGGATACAGCAACAGCCACAACCACAACAACCGAATGCCGTAAGATACACGAATAGACGCACATACACACGAAAGCGCGCACCGCTGCGAAAATAGCAACAAATGAAAACAGCTCAAGCAAACTAATTGGTGAGGGAAGCAATTGTAGTTGTTGTTTGTGCTTTTGCTTTTTTGAACGCTCGTAAATGCTGGCAACAGATTTTCTTTGCAACAAATTGTGATTTAATTAATTATCTCTGCGGTTTTTGTGTATTTTCTCAGCTTCGTATGTGGCTAATAAACAGACATGAAAGCAAAGCATTTTTACCACTTGTGGCTGCAAATCATTTGTCGAAATTTATATTTACATACCGAAGATTTACTAAGTTTATTTCAGTGTACGCGTATATACATACGTACTTATGTATGTATGCAAGCGACTTTTTGTATTTTAACAGTTAACTGCACACACGGTGCTACACTGCTTTTTGACGTGTACATTTGTGTTTTTTTGTTTTGCAGTTAACATTATTAATAAACGTCTTTGGTCAGTTAGAATGCCGAAAGCGCACATTAATCTACAGCGTTACAAATAAATAAATACAAATAGAGATAGAAAACCCAAAATGCTGATTTATTAGAAAGATATAATTTATTATGTTTTTTTTTTTTGTATATTTGAACCACGCAAATTATATGGCAGCAGCGCTTCTTGGTACCTTATGAAAGAGTCGAACAATTATTTACAAAAAAATTATTTATTTCTTCTATTCTTTTGAGACGCTGACTTTTGTAGCCGAAATTCTATTGAAGCCAAATTTGTATTAAAATAAAAAAGAAGAAAAGACGTTAACTTCAATTGCACCGAAGCTATAATAAACAACCTTCTTCTTCTTTACCAGCGTAGAAACCGCTTACGCGGTTAAAACCATCACCGTCCATGCCTTTGCACCATATATAATATAATACATAGCAGGACGGGAATAATGAGTGACTTATAGAGTTTTGTTTTTGTTCGTCGAGAGAGGACTTTACTTCTCAATAGCCTACTTAGTCCGAAGTAGCACCTGTTGGCAAGACATATTCTGCGTTGAATTTCGAGGCTGACGTTGTTGTTGTTGATGCTGGTTTCCAATATAGACGAAATTATCTACAACTTCGAAATTATGACTGTCAACAGTGACGTGGGTGCCTAGTCGCGAGTGTGTTTGTTTGATGACAGGAGATATTTCGTCTTGCCCTCATTCACCATCAGATTCTTTTACTTCACTGCCATATCCATTCTGGAGAAAGCAGAACTAAGGGCGCGGTTGTTGAGGCCAATGATATCAACATCATCAGCGTACCCCAGCAGCTATACACTTTTATAGAAGATGGTACCTTCTCTGTTTAGTTCTACAGCTCGAATTATTTTCCCCAGAAATAAGTTGAAGAAGTCACAGAAAGAGAGTCGCCTTGTCTGAAACCTCGTTTGGTATCGAAAGGCTCGGAGAGGTCCTTCCCGATCCTAACGGAGCTTTTGGTGTTGCTCAACGTCAGCTTACACAGCCATATTAGTTTGCGAGGATGTCAAATTCAGACATAAACAACCTTCCACAAATACAAACTATTCCTCACATGAACCTTGATCATTCAGTTTGTATGGCAGCTACATGCTATAGTGATCCGATCCGAACCATCTCTTTGGAGATTGCACCATTGTCTTAGGCAATCCATACAAAATTTCGTCAATATATCTTGTCCAATGAAAAAGTATTCCACAAAAAGAATTTAATTTTGATTTGTCAGTTTTTATGGCTGCTATAGGGTTCGGGCAAATGAGCAGCTCTTTGGGTAGAAACTGAGGAACTAGTTTGCGTTTATAAAGTCGAACAGACCGACGAAAAGGTTAAATCAACGATGCTTGTTACGCGGGTGATTTGTATATACACTTTATATGACCTAGAATTTACATATAGAACCTTCGGGCAGTGCTCGGTGGGTAATGCCGGTTGGGCAAACACCGACTACATGACTCCACTTTTCAACTGGGAGAGAGGTTCAAAATAAAGATAGAAAAAGATGGCTAGCGTAAAGGCGTGTTAGCTTATCGCAACACTCTAAGTATCTACACTGATGGCTCGAAAATGGACAAAGGAGTTGGTGCGGCAACTCCAGAGCCAACATCTACGTAGACAGACAAACAGCAATCAAGGCAGTACCTATCGCACATCGGACAGAAGTATCTTGGGAAGCAGGGCAGGGCTGGAAAACGTTGCCAAAAGTAAGCATTTTCACTTTTACTGAGCGCCAGGCGACAAAAGAATCGAGGGCAATAATGGTATACGGCTAACATCCGAAAACGTGATAAACATTGTGAAACCCATGCATTGTCTATATGACGATTTCGACAGAAGCATGGTAAAGAAAACACTGTGGAACATTTTTGGGATTATTGTCTGTGGGGTGAGAAACTCCAAGTCAGGGTGATGGTACTAGGTCAGTATAGTAAAACCCTCAAAGGGTTTGGCGTTCGTATGAGTCAGTTTTTTTTATGACCTTTTAAATTTTTTTCTTATCTTGATGTTTTTTCGCTTAGTTGTAACATTTTGGCAAAAACGTACTTTAACATAACTCGCGAACTACTTGTCCGATTTTGATGAAACGACGTTACGCTTCTCTTGACGAGATAAAGACGGCATCGAAGGAGGAGCTGAAGAAGATAAAAAAAAATGATTTTTTGAAGTGCTTCGAAGATTGGAAAAACCGTTGGCACAAATGTATAATATCTTACTTTGAAGGGGACAAAATAGATATTCATGAATAAATAAATAATTTTTGAAAAAAACACAAAATTCGCGATACTTTTTGAACACACCTCGTATGATGCACTGGAGGAGATATCGACGGTGAGGCCGCAGAGTCTGTTAAAATTCGCGTCAAGCGCAGGCATCCTAAACGATAATTACTCTTCTTGGACTTAGCAAGTGAACTCCGCCTGGTATCGCAAAAGACCAAAACTAATCTACGCGTAGCTTATTGGCCTACCAGATTAACCTAACCTACGATGTTTTTTCTAGATGTTACAAACTCTGTGACAAATTTGTTATATATTAATAAATATATTTTCCAAAAAAACGTTTGTTTTACGTCTAACACATTTTCTAAACAAATCTCAAATTTCCTTTTGGGATTCCGAAATTTCGGGATTCAACGTGTGTGTTGACGCCAAACACATTTTCCATAATATTCTCACAAACTAATACATAGTACATGTGACTCCCGAAATCAACATGTCAGTTCGGTATTTAAGTTCTAGGTAATCCCGAAAGTTTAAGCATGAAATCACATTTAAGCGTTTCTAATAGGCACTTTGCGTTAATATACCAACTTAAGTACATACATATATGTACATACATATGTTAAGACATTCACGTAAAGTTGAATTCTCAAGTATTTCTTTTTATTTATGTCCAGAAATACCTGTATGGTAAATTCATAAATATTACCAGTAATTATGCAATACTTGCACACGACACTTTAAGCAGTGATTTACACACCCATGTGCCGCCATAATAACTAATATACCATATGGCTTTTTGAACAATTAAAGAATAATATCATAATTTAATTACAATTAAGCGGTGAAGCTGAGAAGCTGTAGGCGATTTGCTCAACGCCACTTCCTGTTTGTTGTTTAATTTTTTTGTATTTCAAATTTGATTGATTGATACATGATTTGATCATAACCATGATTATATGAGTGTTTATATACATAACTGTGTGTGTTCACGTTTTTCTGACCAGTCTAAATTCGAAATTATAGAATGAAAAGCAGAAATAATCCACTGAAAATATTCCAAGCCGATTTGACGGTAATAATAAGTGTATTTCTTTAAATGCCATAGGTTTGTACGTGAATCCATTGTGCTATAAAGGCGTTTGATAAAGTAGCTGAACCAGTTCCAGAAAAGTGCTGATTTTGTGTCATAAGCTATGCGAATCATGCACTTAGCGTCAGTACCTTTTAGACCTTTAGTCTTTTATATATTTGTTCATATACACTTAAATACTAGTGGTAGTCAATACATTGTTGGTTATACGGAGCTCCTACTCCATTAAAAGTTATGATTGAGTGTCCCTCCTTCGAGATTTCGACATCGAACGAAGGATTAAACTCTACATAAGTGTGAGGTAACTAGTATTATCCTTTTATTAAGAGACTACTACGATATAATTTTTTTATATATTAGGTAGTCGAAAAAGACTTTTCGTATTTCTTATCAAACTTCAACTTATTTTTTTACATTTATATCTTGAATAAACCAAATATGTACCATTTTGGTCGACCACTTTTTCCAATTTTTCCATCAGTATAAAATTTTTCTGGTTTCTCGGCGAAAAACTGCGACAAGTAATTTTCACAAGCTTCGCTTGAAGCCAAATTTACTCCATTAAGGGAGTTCTGCATTGACCGAAACAAATTGTAGTCCGATGGTGCAAGGCAAGGACAGGGCTATGTAGTGGATGCATCAAAACTTCCCAGCCAAGCTCTCCCAGTTTTTGCCGAGTTATCAAAGATGTGTGTGGTCTGGCGTTGTCTTGATGAAAGACGAAGCCCTTTCTGTTGATCAGTTCTGGCCGTTTTTTTCGATTGCTTGCTTCAGTCTCATCAGTTGTTGACAGTAAAATATAGAATCAATCGTTCGACGAGGCTGGAGCAGCTCATAGTAGACGATTCCTCTCTAATCCCGCCAAACACTCAGCATAACCTTTCGAGGCGTCAATTTTGGCTTAGCGACAATTTGGTGAGCTTCACCACGCTTGGACCATAATCTTTTTCGCATATTACATTTGATCCACCTTTAATCTCCTGTTACCATTCACTTCAGAAATGGTTCGATTTAATTTCGTTTTAGCAAAGACTCGCAGATGCTAATTCGGTCCATTAAATTTTTCACAGACAGTTCATGTGGTACCCAAACATCGAGCTTCTGTTTGTAGGCAGCCTTTTTTAAATGGTTCAAAACCATTTGATGATAAATGTTGAGTATATTAGCGATGTCAATGCTGCTTATGTGATGGTTCTGGTCAATCAATTTCATTGGTGGCTTGCGTGGCATTCTTCCCTTTTTTATACAATAATTTCAAAATATAGCGAAGTTCTTCATTATTTTCACTCATTTTTGAACAGCTGCAACTTTTTTTCAACTTCCATTTTTTCTGGTTAAATTAATTATGGCACAATGTGATTGGTATCAGTGGAGACCAAATACGAAAAGACTTTTTCGACTACCCAATAATTTACAATGTCGTGAACGAAGGACTTTTTTTTGGTTCAAATACAACTATTAAAAAAGTGGCGAGAAACTTTAACCAAAATTTGCATTTTTTTGTAAAAATGTCTGCCTAAAATGAATTTTTTTTGTTTTGTCTTTGCCCAAACCTAGTTTATGATCTTCGTTAAAAGACTTTCTTTTCTTTTTTACTTTTCATAATCCTTTAAGAAGTTCTGCTGTCAACGCGGGTACACTTTTTTCCGAGGTACTGCCAGAATCACGTCGTAAGGGCGTAATTTTGAAAATTTTACACAATTTTTGTTAAATATATGTACATATGTATATCTTTGGAATATTAAAAAGTTTGAATAAAATATTTAATTTTTATATATTATATACATAAATTTTTTTTGATTTTAATATGTTTATATTTTTTATAAAAAAAATGTTGAAATTTGCTGGAGGCAACCCATGTAACCCCTTAAATCAGTTTTTTTTTTAATAAAACTAATAATATTTTTCAAGCGTTTACTTGTAGATGTTTTCTGAGTCGCAGCAGCTCCGGACACTGGTGGACAGCGAATCCTCGGTAAAAGTAGCTTCCTTTCAATTATACGCTAAATATTTATTTACACTATTTCGTTGAAATTTGCTGGAGGCAACCCATGTAACCCCTTAAATCAGTTTTTTTTTTAATAAAACTAATAATATTTTTCAAGCGTTTACTTGTAGATGTTTTCTGAGTCGCAGCAGCTCCGGACACTGGTGGACAGCGAGTCCTCGGTAAAAGTAGCTTCCTTTCAATTATACGCTAAATATTTATTTACACTATTTCGTTTACAATAAATTAACAATGCTATTAAATTATTTTTCAACTGTTAAAACGCAATTTTATTTTTTTTACAATTATTACTATATATTTTATATTTACAAGACACTTTTTCTTATTTCAAACCGTACAAAGTCATAAATTCAAAAGCGTATCACTTTTCGGTTAAATCAATCTTAGCCTTCTCTAAGCTGCCGCGAAACTGAACGCTCTGCACAACGCTTGGCTATTGTTTTCCAATTTTCGCTTTGCATTTTGACCTCTACATAGTTGAATTATAATTTTTTTCTTTTTCCATTTTATTTTGCTTGTGAATGGACGCCGAGCAGCATTTGGACTTGTAAATAAGTAACAACCAGCTTGTGTGCTCTTGAGGCATTATAACAAATATGATTTGTGTATTTTTTGTTTGTATAAAGTTTAGAAAAAAGTCGGGTAATTTATATTAAAGCTCAGGATGACATAAGCCAAGCAGTAATTAGTGCAGTTTCTGCAATTTCTTCAATTTTCTCTCACAGGAAGTGAACGCTGTGGGTGCTTGGTGAACGGTTACTTTGCTCGGCTACCACATGCGAGTACATAATTGCACAACCATACATACATATGCATGTGTGTTTGTATTAACAGCAGAAGCAGTTCAACACATGCATATGAAAATGGTTTAACTGTTGACTTATGCATACATGTATATATTTCACCATCCAAACTAAAGCAATGAACCGCAAGAGTCACAAGAGTTCGATATGCGCAACGCATAGCAGAAAATGTTTCAGCGGCATTTTTTCAAACAATATCGCTGTGCGAGTGTATGTGTAATCGTGCAAGTGGTATTCAGTCAATCTCTCCCTAAAAGTATGTACTGTATTTAGTCTAATTGCATTTAAATTTTTTATTTTATGCACAACATAATTTTATACCCAGCAACGATTTTCTTAAGTGGGTTATAAAATTTTGTTCGAACGTTAGTTGTAACAACTTCAACGAACATATATGAAAAAAGGCATACACAAATTATAACTATATATAATATAACGTGGTCAAGTCACCCCAACTCCCTTATGCCGTATACGTAGACTGATTTTCGTTATTCTGTTATTGCTAGGAAGCATTTTTTCGAATATTCTTGTCGAAAGTTAATGCAGTCAGTTCAGACCGTTTCCTAGCCCCAATCTAACCGATAGAAAATAAGTTAAACTTTCCGTTTATGTTGGTCAAAATGTATTACATTTTAATTAAATTAAGTGGACAAAGTCGGATTTCGGCATAGTTCATTGACCTGGGGTTGTTGTCTTGGCTAAATGTAAACAAAGGATTTATTCATTAAGCAAAGGTTGTTGACCTCCCTAAATGTAAACAAAGAGGTCATTGACCTCACCAAGGGTCATTGATCTCGGGTTGTTGTCTGCAGTAAATGGCCAAGAGCCATTGACCTTACCAAGGGTCATTGACCACGGTTTGTTTTCTTGACTAACCTCGACCCCTGACCTCGCATTGTTGTCTTCGCTAGAGATAAACAAAGGAGTCATTCACCTTACCAAGGGTTAATGACCACGGGTTTCTGACTTCGCTAAAGGTAAACAAAGAGGTCATTGACCTCACGAAAGATCATTCACATTGGATTGCTGTAAATGTAAAAAAATCTTTCATTGACCTCACTAAAGATTTTTGCCGTCGCTAATGTAAAAAAATGGGTCATTGAACTCACTAAAATCCATTGAACTCGGTTTGCTGTCTTCGCTAAATGTCAACATAGGAGTCAGTGACCTGACCAAGGTTTGTTGTGTTCGCAAAAGGTAGACAAATGAATTTAATGGATTTCAAGTGTTCTGTGTCGTGTAGATACTTTTCCTGGACCTATTTAATAAGTCGTTAGTTCTTTTCCTGTCATATATTGGCCATAACTCTTTAGTTATATTGCGTTTTCTTATGTGTTTCCATCTGTTATTTGCAACTTGTTGAAATTGTATATTGCGCTCTCTCCTGATCGATCCTAGCGGGCTTGGTATTACCCCTGCCTCGGATGCGTTTAAGAAAGCTCCTGCCTTTGCCAACTCGTCTGCTTTTTTGTTGCCGAAAATGTTCCTGTGGCCGGGGCCCAGATCAAGTCTAGGTGGAGCTTGTATTCTAGTATTAAGGACTATGCTGGAAATAGTCGTGGGCGACACCAAGGCCAGGAGAGCCGCCTGGCCATCCATGTATGTTGCTGCTTTATGTATTCCCTCGTAGTTATTCAAAAGATCTTCGCAGGCCTTCTCTATGCCCAGTACTTCCGCTTGGAAAATGCTAGTCGAGTTTGATAGACGTATGGAGAAAGAAATGATCCATCCTAATATATTCAGACTGAAAATGTTACTTACAATTTGGAAAACTAAGATTATCTGTTGCTGCAGTTATTGTAGATAAACGATCAAGCATATATTTATACATACAACTTCGGCTTTTCCAATATACTTCCAACGAAACAGAGTAATCGCATGCGCAAGTTCGTTCAACCAAGCGCTATAGAATTATAATTGTTGCTACTGTTGTTGTTGCATTTTCATTTCCTCGCCAACTGTCTTTTTGTTACAATGCCAACAAATTACCCTTTGCGGCGGAGGCAAGTGTTAGACCCACCTGCACTATAAGCGTGTCAAGCCCAATACATGTACATAACTATGTACGAAAGCAGAGGGTGAGTTTTTCGACCAATTCTCTAGCCCGTCTCTGCTCTCTTCGATCAAATGTTTGTGTGCAAGAGCTCATGACATGTGCCTAAATGAAAGACCGGCTGAATCCGAGTGCATTAATTACAATCGTGTTGGGGGAAAATATGTGCAGTTATTGATAATAAAGCCACATTAGTGATGTGCATTTGGCACACAAAAGTTTATATACATATACACAATTAAAATGTTTGTACTGTTAATAATGTTTTGGATTTTTTTTTTAATTTTTGATTGATAACCACATAATTTTTCGAAGGAGTTTAAACTGCAAAGCTCATTTCATACCATTGAACAAAGCAAAATGAAGAAGCCATATTTCATAAATTCTCACATATTTCCTACATTGATACAACGTTTTTATGTTCGTGTGAAGTTTGATCTCCATTTGTCAAAGGAATCACGGAAACGGCATCGTCGAAAATATCGTGAAAGTATTTCGAGTAGTCTACTTATTTTTGTTAATCCGGATCAAATTTGATCAGATGCTATTACGACGAGATTTCTGCTCGGGAAAAACTAATTTGAAAAAAAATCACGAGAAGTCTACTTTTGTTAATCCGAACTAAATGATCAGATGATATTACAACGAAACTGTTCAGTTTTCACATACTCAAACATTCATGAACGATATATCCAGCATGTTTCTTTTGATATCTTTACAGTGTTTACCATTTCGGTTAACTTAATTCGGTTTTCCAAAATCATTTTGTGTAATTTTTGTTATATTTAAATTCGGGTATTGTCTTTGGTGCTCTTGAGTCTTATTAACACAGTTACAGGCGATAAATATCGTACACATATGAATGTACATACATACATAATGTATGTAAATGTCTAAATAGGTATTATGTTTGAAGAAGGGCTTGTCTTTTATAATATAAATTTTTAAAAAATATGAAATAGTATATTCAATAAATTCTACTGACTTTTCCAAAATATTTTACAAAATAAAAAAAAATAAGTAGCCGATTGTGCTAAATTTTAAGCAGATTTTATTTTTTGCATACAAACCTACATACATACATAAGAAGTGGTGCCAGTCTATGAATCATATGTAGAATTTTCTTGCCATTTGTTTCTGATGGTTTGCTTTAGTTCTTTTTTATATCTTTGATATTCGCATTTCATTTCTTTATATACAAAGCACGTACATACATACAAACAAGAAACAAGTGTTTTCTTGTTTTCTGCAAAACTTTTCATTTGCGATCTTTTGTATTGCTTGAGAGTTCTGCCAAGACGAAACTTAACTTCGACTGCACCGAAGCTATAATACCCTGCACAGTTGCATTTCTCATGACATAAAGGGGTAAAAAACCTCCAGTTTGATCGGTCAGTTTATATGGCAGCTATATTATATAATGGTCCGAACTGAACAATTTATTCTTCAGCTTATATGGCAGATTTTTGGGTAGAAAAAGACGTGTGCAAAATTTCCGATCGGTAACTAGAAAACTGAGGGACTTTACGGAGTCTCCAACATTGCTTTAAGAGTTTACAAATTTCGTGGTAAATTACAAAATACATACATGTTCAGGGTATCAAAGTAAAATGTTTGCTTGTATTTTCTAACGACCTAATAGGAAATAAAATATAATGCTTGAAGAATATAATAGCAAATATTTATATATATTTACAAGCATATAAAAGTCAGTTTCTTCACACTTGCTTCCTCCTAAACGCCTTTGCTCTTGGCATGCGTCCGGTAGTACTACATACATATATTTGTTTTTTTTTTTTTGTATAGTTATGTATTTGACAAAATACTAAATGTATTGCTCGCATATTGCAAGACTCGATGTAAACGGAACCACTAACGACTTGATATTCTTCGCCTACAAAATACATGTACATTCTGTATTATCCATTAGTATTAGTTATTAGTATTATCCATTTAGTTATTAGTACGTATGACGAGCGGCGCACGCTCGCTTGATGTGGCATATGCCTCAGGTTGGCGCACACCACGATCACTTGGGGTACAATATGCACTCGCACTCGCATACTCGTGCATATGTATGTTTGTTTGTATTCAACAGTTTCAACAGTTGAGCAGCCAAACGGAACGGACACACTGCCCGTCCAACTGACTGACTCTCTCTATGTTTATAAAACAGTTGTTTTTTTATTGTTTGTTTTTGTAATTTGGCTATATAGCGCATACGTACTCATTCCTTTGCGACTATTTAGACTATATTGCATACGATATACTTTCCATACGCGCATAATTTTTATTTCGGTATATCTAATCGCTCAGTTTAATTTTGTCTTACTAGCGGGAAATACGTAATAAATTTACGTATGGTGGTGGGTTCTCGCCTTCCTTTAAGTCATTTTTCGTTTTTTTTATAATTTCTCCACAACAACTTGAAAAAATAAAAAAAAAAAACGAACTTTTGTGGTTCCTTTAAAAACCTTCTTGTTGTCTATTGTTGTTAATACAATTAAACATTAAAATAAATATAGAAAAAAGGCAAAATGAATTGGTTACTTCTGTCGGTTATAACGGTCTTAACGGTTGCGTTGTTTAAAGGTAAGCAAACATGCGCAGGATTAAGTGTGTTAAGAAGGATATAATTTACCGAAAGTGTTGTGAAAGAAATGTGACATTTGTACATATATAAATTTATATATAAGTGATATATAAATATACAGTACGTGCATATTTTATGTATGTACAAGCAAAGTGTGTGCCGCTTGGAAACTATTTTTAAAAATTGTAGCTCAAGGTCACCAAGAAAGTTCCATGTCGCCTCTGTGAATGGCGAAAATTAAATTCTAAACACATCGTGATAGTGCCTTAAATATTAAATGCCACATAAATTTGTTATTAAGTTAAAAGAAACGCAAAAATATTTTTATATGCCTAGATAAAACTACATATGTATATATATAATTTCATACAGTTAAAAAAATTTGTAAAACAAAAAATTAATAAAATTAAAAAACTTCTTCAATTAAAAAAACGTAAAAAGCGTGTATGATGGCACAAAAGTGCTAAAAATCAAAAGTCAGCAATGTCCAGTCGAAATGTTCGGGAGGTCATTTCTTTTTCGCCTTTTTTTATGAAAACAGACATTTTTAGAAATTATGCGTTTATTTATTTATGCACGTTTGTATAGACTACACCAAAATATTTTATATATAGAAAAATATTATTGATAAATTAGACAATAAACAAACTATTTTCAAACATAGGGAGGCACACTTTTAATGTTTATTGCATTTCATAAAAAATCTAAAATAAAATTGTTAGAGCTAAAAATTAAATACAATTAAAAACTGCTTAAAAATTTAATTAAAGTACAGAAAATTTATGATTAAACATATGTAAATAATAAAAAATAAAATTTTTTCGTTGAAATTAAAAAAAATAGAAAATTTATGATTATTATGTAAATAATAAAAAATAATAACATTTTTTCTTTGTTGAAATTTAATTATTATTATTTATTTTTTCAACAAATGATTTCATGTTAAAATAATATATTTTTAAGCTAGTCATTAAATAAAATTTGCCAATTATGTCATATTTTTATTTCAAACGTACATACTTATCATTAATAAATAGTGTTTTTTAATGATAATAGAATAATTTTGTTCGCCTATGACGATTTTTGTGGCATTTAAAATTTTAATAATTAGTATAATCAATAAATTATGCCTAAACTCTTATTTTAATTAATAGTCGACATCACTTTTGTAACTTAAATTTGTCATCAAATAAATAATAATGAAAATAATATTTGTATAACATACATATACTTACATACATACATACATATGTATGAGCGCCCACACTATGGTAGCTGTTGGCCGACATATAAAATAACAATGTTTATCCGAATCTCTCTACTTTTTTATACGTGCTACAATTTCCTATATTTTTGATCTATGCATTTTTTATGTGTTTAAGATTTCAATTCGATCAGATTTAAATATACATATGCATGTATGTATACATTTTAGCGCACTCAATTATTTGACGACTTTATTGCCAATAGAGCAGGCGACAGCGCCGAATACTTTTGTCCACTGCTCGTCCGTTGCCAAATTGTGAACATAAAAAAGAGAGAGAGAGATGTGCGTACATATATAATATAATAAACAAACAGATCTACGAAAAACCCTTTTTTGATTTTTTAAATATATTTTTCGCCGGTAACAACTTTTTAATTTTGGGTTAACAAAATGTTAGATAAATACCTAACCGATTCGAACTCTATCGGCCATAACTACATTTTAAGGCAGTAAGCAGTTATAAATTCTGATAAAGTTCTTCACAATATTAATGTTTTTGCAATCAGAGAGTATGGCTTTGTTACCCTCAAAAAGATAGTAATCATCTAAAGAGAAATAATTTGCTAGAATTTCCAGGAACTCCTTGCCTTTCGCCATTTTCCAAAAAATGTATTTGTCTTCACATTGTTTCAACTTTCATTTTGCAGAAGTCAACTGTCTAGTATTAACCGAAATTGAAGGACCCTCACTGGTTGTTATCGAGGATGAAAATGTTGGCCCGATACCAATGAATTGTCACTTTAAAGTGGAGGAAGAAAGTAATTCTCTAGTTGTCAAATGGACTAAAGATAATAAAGTGGTTTTCCAATACATCAAAGGACATGGAGCAAACGTTATCGTAAGATAGAATATAAATATTATTTTATAAATTCGTAATTAACGTAATGTCTTTATTAAACAAAATTGTAGCCAGAATTTAGAGGTGAAGTACAATCCTTATCACCCGATCCCAGTGATGAAGAAAGTGGCATACTACTGCTAAATCCATCGATTGAGACATCTGGTACATACAAGTGCAATATTCAAACGGATAAGAAGACAATATCCATGGATAAAGAATTGCATATAATTGATATACAAAATTATACACACACACTCCAGCATAAGCGCATACAAAATGAAACACATTTGGAATGTGAAATCGAGAATGTATATCCTAAACCTACATTGGCTATTCAGTGAGTGAAAATTAGTTTACTTTCTATTTTTAAATTAAACCATGAATACTTTTTTTCGCAGGACCTTCAATGGCGAGCAAATTCAAATTATTGCAAGCGATATAAATTTGCTTGATGATGGTAAATACCAAGCAAGCGCAATTGCCGTTATAAGAACAGAGGACGATAGCACCGACGAATATCAATGCGTTTCTATGTTTAACGGTTTATCATTTAACTTAACAACGAATATAATTTCAGGTAGTTTGTCCTTTAGAAGACCTGAATGGAGCCATCTTTTATTAACTGTTTTAATAGCACTTGTTACTTATGAAAAATTTAGTTATTAGATTTTCAAACTTCTAACGCTTACTAACTATTGTAACTTATTTGTTGGTTTTGTAAATATTTTTATAAGATTATAGCGGAAATATATATGTAAATATAATACTAATTGTGTACATGTGTAAATATCTCGTTTTAATTACACACGATTTTTTTAAATTTTGGGGTGGTTAGGTGTTTCTTCACTTATATTTTTACAACACCCGGCGTCACGTTGTTGAGCTTTTCCTACCGGAATTACTTTTACTTGTCTTCATGCGCAGCAACACTTTGTGCAGCAAGCCCAGTTGTTTTATAATTTATGATTTGTATAAATATAAATAACTTATATATTATAAAATTAAATATGTCCATTGAAATTTTACAATTCAAAAATTCTCTTTTCGTGATTTTAAAAAAGTACTCGTTAAGATATGAATTGAGCATGGGAGACTGCTCTAGAAATAGTAATCTTTTTAATTTATTTGAGTCACCCTATCGTTAATGTTCTTAACTTGTTCCTACAATTATTTAAAAACTGTGTTATCATTTCTTTAGCAGTCTACCCATTTATTTTTTATAAATTTTTAAAATATAGCACAATTTAGTATAATTAACACCAATTATGTGTAAAGGATGTGGGTTAGAGAAATATTAATAATTGGCTTGAAATGTCATAAAATTGTTCCTGAAAAAAATCAATACTAACAAACGCAGAACGTTGCACATATTTCCGGTCATCGCATCACTCATTTAATTAACACGAATTTATTTTACAATGAGCTGTTATCGTCCACGCGGAACCCTAGCCCGGGCCATCTTTCAAAAATATCACAATGATCGCTCTTTAGAAGAACTTGACACCAGACTTGTAAGTAAAAAAAATGTGAGCCTTAAACAATTTGTTTAGTCAAAAATGTTGGTAGGAATGGGAATGTGCATATATAATAATGCATGCGTTACTTTGGAATTTGTTTAAAATAATTTTATATCAGAAAAAAGCTGAAAGAAAACATGCACAATATGTAAGTAAATTTATGCTAAAACCGGCATATTCTCGTATTATTTTTAAACAAAACATATGCTTTTAAAATATTGAATTATAGTAAATGAGTTCCACAGCGTATGCTATAACATTTGTTTACTAATTTATGTTATATTTTTGCCAAATTGTGCTTTTATAAGCAAAATGTTGTAATAAGATATCAAGAGAGATAAGTTATAACAACAAAACAAAATATGATAACTTGGATTGGTTTCTATTTTCATTCTATATGCAGTTTATTATTCAAAAAGCAAATACTTATATACTCGACTTAAAATATATGTATATATTGTCATTTTAGTGGTATACAACTAATCATGAACTACCTCCAAAATTCCAAAACAAATTCGTACCACTGCTTCAACCTGATGAATCCACCATGCGTTGGCTGGAACGTGCCAAAGTTCTTTCGACAAACATTTGGCTTCATATCTGGCACGCTGTGGCACGAGTAGTTTTACAATTTTTTATGACACAGACTGACATAAATGGGTATTTAAATCGTGGTTCAATGTTTATACTATCGGAGCAGCAGTTTGGAAGATTACTTATTGCTGGCGGCTTCGACGTGGAGTCTTATGATACTGTAAATATTGCTTTGCTTAAATAGTTTTAACCCAACTTTAAATATGACAATTACTTTTATAGGTACATTGTTTGGATATTGGTGCTGGGGATGGTGAAATAACCGTGCGTTTGATTAAATCTATGCAGAACTTGCATCCGCATTGTAAAATTCATACATTTGCCACAGAGACTAGTTGGACAATGCGTGAACGACTAAAAAGTAGAAACTTTAGTATTCTAGAACGCATTAACGAATTACAAAATGTCCAACTGATATCATGCTTAAATGTATTAGATCGCTGTATTGATCCAATAGATCTGTTGGAAGATATTTATAAAGCATTAGCGCCAAATGGACGTGTGATTTTAGCTCTTGTTTTACCTTATGTACATTATGTAGAAATGAATTCGTCCCATATGCCACTACGTCCTTTACTTAAACACTGGCCAGAGAGATCACAACAATTGAGTTTTGAAGCTGAAGCTGTTGAGTTTTTTCAGTTATTAGAGAGTATGGGATTTCGAGTTGAAGCTTGGACTAAAGCACCTTATCTCTGTGAAGGCGATTTAAGGCAATCATTTTATTGGCTAGTAGATATTGTAGTTGTACTATCAAAAAAGAAAACTTTAGATAATAATATTTAATTAATTATATATGACTTTATGTATGTAATTAATAGGAATGTTCTCAAATGAAAATAATTTAGGAAATAAAGGGTGTTGTTGTATTAGAATTTGTAGATTTTATATCTTATGAAAACAGTAGTTTGGTGGCGGTGAGTATAAAAAACGTTTGAATGGTTCGAAATAATACACAGCAGTCTGCATTTATAATATAGTTCATGGTATTTTGAGTTCGGCAATATATATTATTTATAAATTATATCAGTATAGGCACAGAATAATATAAAATTATAATGTAATTCTAACAGCATAAAAAATGTAAGGGGTTAATAATATTTGTTATAAAATAATTTCATTTGAAACTTAATTTATAAAAACTACAAATTTCAAATTTTTCACACTAATCTCAACATTTTGTGAAAATCTAATTGGAATTTTGCTCACATAAAAATGTATTGGTCTAATTGTCTGGCATCTCATTTTTCCTTTGGAGTAACTACTTGAATTAATGATAGCTTTTCGATAATCAAGTATCGCACATCACTAAAATAGTGCAAAGTGAGTTCTTAAAAGTGATAAAATTATACTGATAAAAAATCAGCTTTAGGTATATTTCAGCTGCATAGCTATAAAAAGTGAAAACTATATTTTGTAATGTAACACATAGTAATTGTACAGAACGTTAATTTGCTGGAAATACACATAATTGTATGTATGAATGCCAGTGTAGTAGATATTCGCGTATATATTTTCTTATACGATACATAAAATTGGACAATGTCAGTAATAACTCCTATATAAATGGAAAAAGTGTTTTGCAATGTGCATATTACATGCGCGAAAGTGAAAATATAAACCGTATGTTGATTTTTTCGATGGGATATACTCGAAACTTGCTCGAGGGTGAAATTTTGCATACCACGCCTAGATTTTCAGCATTTGTGCAAAAAAACCGTATTCTTGGGAGTCGTACTCTAAATTTATAAATATATATAATTTTTTTAAGTGCGTGAAAATACTTGTACGATAGCGAATTGATTTAATGAATGTGGCATCTTTTTCTAAAACTACATATTTTAGGTATCCAAAGAAAGTACAATATGAGCAGATCACTTTTTTATATACATACTTATATACATGCATACATATAGGTTTTAATATGAGACACAGTGCTCCTCGCTAAAAATTCATTAGCCTCATCCTAGCTGCTTTATATTATACTTTTATTCAAGTGTAAAAGGGTGAAAAAAACTTGTTGAGTCAAAATGTTTTATTTCAAATGTGAAAAAATAATTTTCGCAAAATTTTTTATTCGTAATCGCAACTTTCCCGAGATTCTAAAAACATATATGGAAAACAAAAGTATACATATGTATGTATGTATATTCCAAAAGTATGCTGCGCCGCAGACATAAGTTTTTTATATACAGTAGTGAGAAGAAAAACACATTCGCAAGGGATGAGCAAGAGGTAGAGATTATGAAGTGGAAAGAAGTTTTCTAGTTTGGTGCACAAAATAAAGAGAACTAAATTAAATAGTAGAGTGAACGATAGTCACAGCTGATATCAAGATTTCAAAGACAGGTTAATAATATAAATAAATTATATGTATGCGTATATGTATGTATTTACATATATACATAAAATATAAGCAGCTATGTGTGTGTGAAAAACAAACATACACATACATACGTGTGTCCTATGATAAAAATACTATAAAATAAAATGGATAAATTGAATTTCTGAAGATTAGCAACAAAATTTCAAACTCTATATGTATGTATGTAACTATTAGCATAAAAAACACAACTATTTTCATGTCAAAAAAATCATGTTAAATTGCTTGGAAATATTGACCTATATAAAATCCATTATGACACGTTCTAATAAGACCAACAGTTTTGTTATTAGGTATAGTTGGACCAGCGTTGCCGTTTCTTGCATAAAAAGTCTATTTTACATATTACTTCTCAGCCTTATAAAAAGTTTTTAACTAATGGCTCTATGTACATATTCAAAGCATATTTATTGTTCAATCGACCAACAGGTGATTTTTTCTCAATTTTACTTTACTTACTTATTAGTTAGTACTTTAAACAAAATTAATCAAACTTGTATCCACACATTAATTAAAAACATACATAATATTGAATACAATTTTTTGGACATTTTATAGAAACGCAATAGGTTGGGAACTGCACGCACATTATTGTACACAAAACTTAACAAAAAAGAGTTCAAAATACGTAACGCATAAAAGCACAAATTTTTGGAAATATAACACTCAAATAAAGCAGTAACAGCGACGCACATATCTTAAAGACGCTTCTTGATCTTTGAGCTAATTAGACTGGCTCAAAACGGAGGTAATAGGGAGGCGGAGTCTCCCGACGGGGCGCAAGAGAACAGAGCAGCGTGTTGGTGGACACCTTGGACGGCAATGGGTTGCTTCGGGTCACCCAGTTCCAAACAAACGGATGTAAATTCAGAAGACTCTAAAAGTCAAAAGCGTCGCAGTGATGCAATATCAAAGCAGCTCCAAAAGGATAAGCAACTATATCGTGCTACCCATCGACTACTATTGCTAGGAGCTGGAGAGTCGGGTAAATCGACTATTGTCAAGCAAATGCGTATTTTGCATGTTGATGGATTTTCCGAGCCAGAGAAAAAGCAAAAAGTCGATGATATTAAGAAAAATATACGCGATGCAATCCTGGTAAGCAATGACAATTACCTAAGGGTATACATATATAATATATTTTTACCTGGCAAATATACATACATACAGGTATTTTTGTAAGTTCATGAAAATAAAATCGCTTAACCGTTTTGATTTCTTACTTTCAGACAATTACTGGTGCAATGAGCACATTAAATCCACCTGTATCATTAGAAAAGAAGGATAATGAGGCAAGGGTTGAATACATCCAGGATTACGCTTCCAGTAAGAAATCTAATTTTTATATTGCATTACAAAATACGTCTATACATATGAAATTGTTTTGTCTACTGTCAGCAATTAAAAAAAAGTATTAATTAGTTTTGAGTCAACCATTTAGAGTTTTTTTGAATCTTTTATATACATTTTATTGCTTTAAATAAGTATTGGATCGTTCCATTAATTAAAAGTTATATTTGAACTCTGCTAATGTCTAAACTGTACGCAGATTAACTTTGTATTTCCGGAATCTATTTTTAGAAAACTCTTAAAATAAACCTTATGGAAGAAATTTATTCAACTGTCTGTAAAGAAAATAAGTGTGTATTCTATGCGAATTTCAATTTGTATCACGACATACTTTTCAAAACAAATATATTTTAATTTAGTCGCATGTAAGTAAATTATTTCAAAAAAAACTTGTTAATTTAAAAATACAATACGATGACCTTTTCGACCTTGGAAAGAATTTATATGTATGGAAAAAAATTGTGTTTAAAAATATATGCATACTATATATACATATGTATATTTGCATTAATCACTCTTTTGGAAATTTTCTTTTAGGTCCCGATTTTAACTATCCTCCGGAATTTTATGAGCATACAGAGGAACTATGGAAAGATCGAGGAGTATTGCAAACATTTGAAAGATCAAATGAATATCAATTGATTGACTGCGCAAAATAGTGAGTGTGCTTTAATTTATACTATATAATAAATGTTTGAAATGAGGACAGAATAACAAAATAAAATATTTAATTCTAAAATTTAAATACGGTTGCTAAATTTTATATTACTGACGTTATTGGATAATATAGTTACTATATCAAAATATTTATTTGTCATATTATAAATATATTTTCATATTATTAGGGATTTTAATTCATGCTCATGACCCTCATTCTCATTTACATTCTGTTCTTGTGTTTTTAAGTTTTTTGGATCGAGTAAGCATAATAAAGAAACCAGATTATACACCAAGCGAGCAAGATATTTTAAGATGCCGTGTCTTGACTTCAGGCATTTTCGAAACACGATTTCAAGTAGACAAAGTTAATTTTCAGTAAGTTCCTATATTTGTTTACTCTTTATATGCGTAATACTACAAAAAACAAATGTGAATTTTATTTTACAGCATGTTCGATGTTGGAGGCCAACGTGATGAGCGGCGTAAATGGATTCAATGTTTCAATGATGTTACAGCTATAATTTTTGTAACTGCATGTTCCAGCTATAATATGGTATTGCGAGAGGATCCAACGCAAAACCGTCTTCGTGAATCATTGGACTTGTTCAAAAGCATTTGGAATAACAGGTAAAAAGCTATACCATACTACTATTTTGTGTTTTTTCGAAAGGATCGATTTACATATAGTATAAATTTAACATTTCATATTTTCAGATGGCTACGCACAATTTCTGTAATTTTATTTTTAAATAAGCAAGATTTATTAGCTGAAAAAATTAAAGCTGGAAAGAGTAAACTGTCGGAGTACTTTTCCGAGTTTAACAAGTATCAAACACCAAGTAAGTGTAACGAAAAGTTAAAAAATCAAAGTATTCGTAAAAATGTTGTATTAACAGTTAAAAGAAATTAAAATAATATTTCTGTTGTTGATGTAACATCCTACACAGCTGATCGCACAATTGTGGGATTTTGAAAATTTTACTCAATATTTCTTACTTAATTATAATTAATATAATATAAATATAACGGAAGCACGATGAAAGTTGTAATTATATTAACAATTTAACCTTAAACCTAAATTTTCACTGAAATTGAATTAAAGTAACTTACCAAAAGCAGTTTACACTGAATAATCTTGAGTTGGTTATTTTGATTTGTTATTTGTTAGCACTTTCCTTTAACAAAATTATTTAAATGTTAACTCGTTTGTGCTACGAGTAATAACAGCACATGTATGAAATATTTATTCAATCAAATTATGTAAATAAATATATTATTTACTACATTTTTACAGCGTTCAATAATTAATATTCACTTTATTCATTCAGGTGATGCTATAACAGAATCTGGTGATGACCCAGAAGTGATCAGAGCAAAATATTTCATACGAGATGAATTTTTGGTAAGCCAATCGAAAACACTTTGATTTATACGCATACATACACTGTTGAGAAAAATAATGGAAACAATTTAATTAATTATGATTTTTTATTGCTATGACTAACACAATTTCACTTTATAAGTAAGCAAATGCAACCCTGGTTTCGGTAATTTTTCTCAACATCAAAAGCATACACATATACTCACGCACTTCTATTATAATTTTAGTAACATTAAATTATCCTACACCCTATACAACATCATACTCGGTGAATTTTCAAATACACTAACCTATGCACATATACCTATAAATTTACGTAATTTTCTTATACGAATATCCCACTATTGTCGCTTGTTCTAAAAAAAGTCCGAGTTTTATAAGTTTTGTTATTGTAGCGGCAGAATTCTGCCGAGTTGACAGTACTTGGTCAAATAAAAATCCGGGTCGGTTCCGGTTAAGTAGGCCCGACTGTCGTGGGAAGTTAGCTTAGTGCTCGTAAAGCAACATATTTATAAAAAAAAGGATATAAGTCATTGAAATGCATATAATATTTATGTTTGATGGTTTAAAAATACTTTATTTTAAATCAACAAACTCCAGCTGACGAGGCCGTTAGGGAATCTACTATAGGATTATAGTTGTTGGTGGGCTTATGTGAATGATGAAACGACCGGCAGATTTCTTTATTCGCAATAAAGAAAATAAATAATTAAAATCAGTGACAGTTGCTACCGCTTACCGAGCTTCAAATAGAAAAAAATCGTTTCTATAGTTCCCTCCAGAGAAGAAGAAGTCAGCTGATCGGAAGTAAAGAAAAACGTTAACTTCAGTTTGTGTGACAGCTGTATACTATAGCGGTCCTTTCTGAACTATTTGTTCGGAAATTCTACCATGCTGCCGCAATGATCCAGGCCAAATTTCGAAATGATATTTTGGCAAATAAAATGTTTTCAATACAAGAACATAATTTTGTTCGTCCAGTTTGTAGGGCAACAATGTTGTTGTTGTAACGGTTATCTAGTCCATGTTAGGATGGTAAGGTTCAGATAAGGTTATCCAGTATTATCAGTAGGCCCACGAAACATGCTGTTTCGACGGGGTCGGACCATAGGGAAAGGTGTGTCAGATGTGTAGGGTTAGCTGGGCATGCCAAGAGGTAATTAGTGTCATGCGGGAACTCGTTGCACGGGGTCTCGTTGCACGCTGGACATACATGTATTTGATATGTCGAGGCCGATTCTGGATAAGTAGCTGTATAACCTGCTACAGTAGGGCAGCTATATTCTATAGTGGTATTCTATTTGCAGTGCAAAATTTCATATTCATATATTTTAGAATGAGGGGCTAGGTCGCGTATATGTACACATCGATTTAGATCGTCACGCTAATCATTTATATACATTCTTTTTAGTCTCCGAAGTTTACTAAGTGTTACAAAATTCATGGCAAACTGGATATATCCTGAAAAAAAGTATAAAAAAAATATTTTTGATAAATATTATCTAAATGCTTGACAAATTTTGTTTTATAAATGTTAGTGCAGAAGTATATTTCAATAGCTGCAAAGCCACCCTGATGTCATGACCAAAATTTAACCGTATACGCATAAAAAAATTTCAGTTTTTATAGCAACTTTACCGATTATTTTCCTGCTTAAAAAAATAATAGCATAACATTTTTAAAGTAAAAAATAAAATTTATTTTCATACTACGCATTTTTTGATTTTTTACCCATCATTCTTCCATTCTTCATACCTAACCTACTGTTTTTCGTTGTGGTGTAATGTGTACACGTCCTAAAACAACACTCATAATTAATATGTTATAATCGTAAAAATCATTACCCATTAATATACACACGCATACATACATACACACTGCTGCACCATATAAGCGCTAAAGAAAAATAAGAAAAGTAATAATAAAAATTGAAAAATACATTTCCCCCTCTATGCGTTTTTCTGGTTCATTACAGCGTATTTCAACTGCTAGTGGCGATGGCAAACACTACTGTTATCCGCACTTTACATGTGCAGTTGATACAGAAAATATCAAAAGAGTGTTTAATGATTGTCGAGATATAATTCAAAGAATGCATCTTCGCCAATATGAGTTGTTATAGGTTTATTTTTAGTGTCAGTGGAAATAAAAATATGCAAATAAAAAACAAAATTCTTTAAGAACAATTAAATAAAAATACCATGTTTGATCAAAGACAGATACACCATTTTTTTATTTCTAAAAGAAATCCATCGATAATAAAAATAAAGAGAAAATAATAAAATAATAATAAAAGTGTTATTCTAAAGGTAAGTGTTTACGTTTATTGAATGTAATTCATTAACTATATTTTATTTTTATATATAGGAAGCCAAAAATATATTTTAAAATTAGTTACTAAAGTTGGAATGTTCTATAATGTAATGCCAAAATTTCATCGGGGAAATACTCTATCTGATCAAGGCAATCCGAACTACATGTTTTTGTTGTTGTTGTGGCATCCCCTAAATAATTTGGAAGAATGCTACCGAGTTGACAATCATTGGCCGGACAAAACTCTGGCTCCGAGTCGGTTACGTAGACCCGACTGTCGTGGAACGGTGGAACTATCCGTATTCATATACTGTCACTTATCTGACTTCACATACAATAAACCTTGCGTCGAACATACAGAACTCTTGGAAAAAGCAGGATGTCCATTATTAAGTCCAAACCAGTTGTTAAAGATTCCTCTGAAGATGGAGCATCAATGGAATAAATCTATAATAACTGATGTATGCAGAATGTTATAGAAGAAGGAAGCCCTGTAAAAAATATTCCGGAAATGATAAAAATGGGGCTTCTAAAGGGCTAGGTGCGTCGCCATTACCTTCATACCTAAAAAGTGACAAATCAATTAGTTTTTCTACTAAGTTGACCGAAACAAAAGTATATACAAAATCCTCATGCTAAGCAAGTATAAAAATCCATTAATTATCTCGTGAGATGAGCCTCCATCATTTTCTGCCGCTACTATTTACCGGTCTAAACAGATTTAGATTGTCGAAACAACAGCCCTTGTTGGGATAAAATACGATTCCATTCCAGTAACATAAAACCGATTTCTAGTTAAAGTTGCTTATATTATTTTGCGTTCCCTTAATTTGTGGCCGAGCCCATCATAGGACCTTTTCTTTCGCCCCTGTGGTCTATATCTCAATACTGTCCGATAAATGAAGGATGTTAAAAGTTTTAAGTTGTCTCCAAACCGCTATTAGATTTATGACAACATAAATGGAGAAACCAACGGTATCATTCTTATATAGTATGTATGTATGTATGTATTATACAAAAAAATAACGAAGCAAATTTTAGACCACTTTCAACCAATTTCGAAAAAATACTGCCAGGAATCCTCTCTCTAAGTGTATTTCAGAAAAGAACTTCTCGTAAAATCCGTTAGCGGGCGGTATTGATGTTGAAACCTGATACACACTCTTCGACAGCATTTTAGTTTTTTTTAATAAATTTAGTTTTTAATTACTATTTTCTTTATATTTTTTTAATAATTTTTTTTATTTTCTTTATTTTTTTTAGTTTACATTTTTTTTTAAATTTTGTTTTTTATAATTTATAATCTCTAAGTGTAGTTCAGAACTTCCGTAAAAACCGTTAGCCGTCGGTATTTTTGTGGAAACCTGATAAACACCCTTCCACTGCATTTTAATTATTTTAAGTAAATTTAGCTCTTAATTGCTATTTTCTTTATATGTTTTGGTTTTATTTAATTTCTTTTCATATATAATTTTCTTCATATTTTTTTTTATAATTTATAATTTTCTTCATATACAGATACTGTTTTTATTTTGAATTTTTGTTTCTATATTTTTTATTTAAGTTTTTTTTTATTAAAAGTTTTTATGTTTTTTTAGTTCAAAATTTTTAATTAATTTTTTTTTTATTTAAAACTTACTTTTTAACTATTTTATATAAAACTTACTTTGTTTTAATTTATTTTCCACAGCATTTCAATTTTTTGAATAAATTTAGTTTTTTATTACTATTTTTTTATTTGATTTTTTTAGTTCAAATTTTTTTTTTTTTAATTTTTTTTTTATCTAAAACTTACTTTATATTATTTTTTTATTCAAAAAAATCTTTATATTTTGTTTTTATTCAAAACTTTTAAATTCCGTAATATATGCTTTACCAACATTTTTTATATTCGCATACCTTTATATTACTCTTGTTGACAAAATTTGTTTATGGGAATTCGTTTCTCAACTTCAGTTGTAAAACCGATCAACCGCAACCGCTTATTACTCACAAATAAATAATAGGAAAAAGTAGTACCAACAGGTTCTAAACCAAACAGTGTTTATAGTATTGCACGCCGCATTAAAAAAATGACCTCGAAATTTTTTTATCTACACATTCTAATAATTTTAACGCTCCTCCAATTGATTACTGCCAATGAAGATGAAAGTCCCATAAAATTGGAAGTGGCTCGCGGTGCGCGTACTTGCCGTCGTTGCGTCGGGAAACTTCAGTCTACAGGCCTTATTAAACAGTTGAAGACCTTGAGAATTAATAGGCGTTGGGAAAATGAAAAAGAATTTCGCAAGGGTATACGTTTTAAATACTATCGGTACGTATATATGTAAATTAAATTGTCAACCGGTGCAAAACGTAATCATAAATGTATATATATATTAGTGATGGTGAAAAGGTTTACGAAAGCGCCAGCGATGATCCCAAAGCGCTGACCAAATCTGGCTGTTCGCCTAATGATAAATTTGCATTTATTTTGCATGGTTGGCGACAAAGCTGCGAAACGGAATGGGTGCTCACCCTTATTGAACGTGAGTAAAATTATGAATATATATGTAATATGCTTTATACTCTATATATAAAATTTGCATATAGAAATCTGTACCTTATGTAATTAATTCTAGGTCTCACATATCATCGTGGTGGTTGCATTGTGTGCATAGACTATGAAGTCTTCGCCAAGGACTCTTATATGTGGTTATATAGAAGCTTTCGCCGCATTTCCAATATAATTACAAAACGAATGTTGCTCCTAATTAACGAAGGCTTCAATCCCGATAATGGTTATATGTTCGGTTTTAGTTTCGGCGGGCAGCTGGCATCGGCAATTGGACGTAGTTTGAGTGAACGATATCTCTTTCGAAGCATTGATAGTAAGTAATTAAAGAGTTATTTATTTTATTTTCAGGGCTCCGGTTCGGACTAAGACAAATATGTTGTCTTACTGTACCCCTTCCCTTGTATAAAAAAAATTATAATTTTTATTTTTCATTTAAATTTCAGCTTGTGACATGGCTGGTCCCGGTTTCGATGTCTTCATCAACATCGATCATCGTGAGGCTGCACGTCACGTACAGTGCTTGCACTCTAGTCGCGATAAGGGCACACAGATCTACACTTGCCATCAGAATGTCAGATTGGGTAGCTGTGGCCATTACCAACCAGCTGCCTCCAGTCAACCCTACTATAGCAGCCATGGCTTATGCGTACAAATATATATAAATGCCTTCGATTATCCCTTCTATGCGATGCAATATGAACCGACATGGTGTGCTTCCAAGCGGGCAGCCACAAATATACCGTATAAATATACGATTGGATACAATGAGACGCCTGATTCGTAAGTATTCGCATTTAAGTAACTTTTAAAAACATAATTCATTCTATATATACATACATACAAGTATGAGTATACACCGATGTAGTGCAGAAGTGTAGTGTAGAATACAACACAAAATATTGTTTTGGCGAAATCAACTACAATTGTCTATAATTAACTTTCTACGTATCTATTAAAATGAAGTTCAGAAAAATTTAGAAAGCATTTATATATAATTATTTCAATTATAACTGAACAATACTCGATTATTTTAATTGCTTAATGACTCTAACCTATTTATGACGAAAGAAAGTACATAAAGAACGAAGTTTTAACGAACCAAGAAGGAACAACAAATTATAATGATTTTAATTTAATTACACAAAATTGAATAAAACTTGGACATTTTTCGAAAACACTTTTATTTTATCAAGAAAACTTAAAAAAACTATAAACTAATTTTGAAAATTTGGAAATATTTTTTATATTTTATTTCTATTTACTTTTTTAAATATATGTACATACAAAATATAATACCTAACCTTTTCATTGACATTTTAATTGAAAATTCGATTTTGTAAACTTTCACACGATTTAAAAAATATATATTCCGTTAAAAAAGCACTTTTTATTTATTTATATTTTATTAGTATTTATTTATTTACTTTTGCTACATTTAGATTAAAAAATATTAATATACTCCTTTTTATTTTTTATTTGTATTTATTTTTGTTATTGCTACGTAAAAAAATAACACTTTTTTCTACATCTTAATGCCAAATATTATATACAATTTTCTTAATAAAAAACATTTTTCAAAGGCGATATTACAAATAAGGAATTATACTGCTGAAGAATCTCTAATTTTTATAAACATTTTCTTAAATTTCCATTTTAGTAATATTAGCGGGGAAATTTTCGTGCCAACTAGTCTACATTTCCCTTATAATTTTTCTGAAAAGGAGATGCTAATGTTGGGATTTTTTGATGAAAATTCGGAAATATAAACCAATAACACAACACTTAACTAATCACTGGAAAATGCGAAATTTTCTGGTGATACAGAAAGGAATGCAAATAACACCTTACAATTGCCCACCAGCCATGCATACAAATAAAAATGCATTTAATACACAGATAGTCAAACTGTCAGCGAAAGATTTTTAACTGCACATTTACTAATAAAATTACCCAAGCATTTACAACAATAAATAAAAGCACTAATTTGTAAAGAAAATAATTTTTTAATAAATATAAATTTATAAATTTATTTATTTAGTGTTATTGTTGTTTATAAGAACAAAAAATATTCACGATTACTAGTGTAATGGTAGTGAGTTCACTGCAAATCCTGTTGCATTTACATTACATCACTCTGTTGTATTAACAGGACATGCAGTACTTATGTGAAAAAGTCACTACTTCATAAAGTGACTGTGGTGTAATTATAAGACTTACAGCTTGGCATTACAAAGGTTGGAGGTTCTCGAGTCCGGCTTGGAGCAATTATATCAGGTAATTTAAAAAATTGAAACAAATAAACAAAGGTAAATAAAATATTAGATAACAATGATAGATATATGTATATACTAGGTTGTCAAAAAAGTCTTGCGGTATTTTCGCGATGGTTGAAACCATCGTTGTGCGGTGGAAATGGAAACTGTATCGGGTGCATAAACTGCACAAATTTTATTTGCGGCTTGAGATGCATTTTTGCTTTTATCGTAGTAGTACTGTGAAATATGCCGTATTTTCTCTTTATTTTGATCCATGTTTGCGACGCTATAACTCACGAAAGACTTAAAAGAAACGACAATCAATCAAACAAGCTTTCCAAAAAGGTATAGCATGACCCGATGCGACGAATAAAACTAGAACTACGTGCTTTCAGCGCCAACTAGCGAAAATACCGCAAGACTTTTTTGACAACCTAATATATCATCACCACATTATGCATAAACAACATGAAACGTGATATACATATATATATACATACCAGAGGGGATACACTAAAAATACCGAAATTCAAAATGTCGACATATCAAAACACCGACAAAATTTAGATATGCAGCTAAATCAAAATACCGACAAACCAAAATGCCGACATGTGAAAAATATTTTATCTTGTCTGCCCTTATTTCTGGGTGTATAACGTAATGCCGACAATCAAAATCTCGAAATTTGGAATCCCGACAATCAAAATACCGACAAATCAAGAAAAGGTGGCGTTGTTCGTTCGAGGCCCTGCGGCCTTCGGTCTCCGGCACGAACACGCTCAGGATCATAACCCTTTGTCAGCAAAAGTCTCTTTCTGTGCCTCGATAGAAAGCGGTGACAACCATAAGTCCTTGGAGAATCATCTAAAATCAATCGGATGAAAAAAATGGTTTTATAAATAGATAAACTCGGGCCTGATCGAAGGATTTGTTTTGTTTTTTTTTTTCAAAAATTAACAAAATGGCGACCGCAGGAAATTTTTTTCCTAAATTTTTGGGGAAAAATCAACAGATAATTGGTCTTAAAAAATCGAAATTTTTGAAAAGAAATCCTTCGATCAGGTCCGAGTTTATTATGTATTCTAAAAGCTGTATAAATTTCATTAAAATCTACTGAGCGGTTTTCGAGTTACAGTTGTCACCAGTTCAAAAAACATAGTTTTGAGAAAAACGGGTTTAAAGTTTCATATTAGCGCTTTGGAATACGCGAGCTCTCTTTGTTATTTGTCGAATAACTCAAAAACTAATTATCGGATCAACGTGAAATTTTCAGAGAATATTTTTAAGATATTACACTTAAAATGCAAAAAAAAAAATAATTTTTTGAAAATTCTAACTACCCCTAACCCCTTAATCAATTCGAGTAGCCTCCAGCGTCAACTGATCTGATGCAACACGAACAATCTGTTCTTCGGCAATCACGATCGGTATGGCTGGATTCGGTTCCAATCGTATCATGTCAGTTCATAGCGTTGTGAGGATTGTTTGAATTTATGTGAAACTTTGGGTAAACTATGAGTAAATCTATTAGTACAGCGCACAACAATTTTCTGCTGGACTGATTTGAATCATGTGTGGCAAAAAATGTATCAGCTTTGAAAATGTGCGCAATGTTACAAATTGTCGATGCGTAAACAATGGAAATTCCATGCCAGTTGATTTAAATGTACTCGATGGAATTTCCATTATACATATAACATGTCTGTATACATACATACATACAATGTACATACAAACAAATGTATTTGAAATATAATAGACGGTATTTTCTGCTGATGCGAACGTTCATAAACAAATCAGGTATAAGCTGATCGCTAGTGATTCACAGTTGTTCTCAAACGGTGCGCTTCGTGTACATGAACCGAACTGACAGAATCAGACAGACGTAGAGTAACGAATCAGTACTTAAGTATAAATAAAAATTTATTACTCGTTGCAGTTCTCTGATACATACATATAACACTGGCCTAGAAAAAAAAATTATTTGGTTTGGTGCAGCTCTGTGCGCATCAGTAGTCGGTATAGTAGGTATGTGGTTCATCCTACCAATCCCGCTACTAGATGTTTTTTTCTTCTTTCTTATGAACAAGAGCTGATAATGAAGTTGTGACTTGTGTTAAATAAAAAAAATCAATAAAATCAGAACCGTTTTTTTTTTGCCATTGGAAACACTATGATAGCATTTGTAAACTATTTTTTACCGCAATTCCGGATCCGGTCGAAAGGAATGCATTCCTATTTCGGGTTTCAAATAGATAAAGCTTCGATTTGTTAAAAACAAGTGTACAAAGCGTACAAGTAATGGTTAAACGGCTTAATACTCCTGCAAATGATTTAAAAATGGAATATAGGCACATGTATATTTGGTTTACCGCCAGTTACTTGTACAGAAATTGGAATAAAAGAGTACTAGTTACAATTCAAACGCACTACACACCCAAAATTGCCATTTACTGTGCTTCCGACCGAATATCACTTTAAGCGGCATATACACTGGTGGCAGAAATAATAGGGACAAAGTCCAAAAGTCGCTTTGCAACGTTGCTTGATAACAGTACTTTGTGTTTATTGAGTTTTCTGTCAATTATTTCTGCAATGATGGCGTGAATCTTATTTTGTTTCAGTTGCCAGCGTTGTTTTATAAAATATTCTAAAAAAAAAAAATGAGGTTGGAAGTTATACATACTATACTTTTAATCTTAAAAACAATTTTAAATATACTTAACTCGTTTAATTTTGGTGATATACGTATGAAATTTTGTGTGCAGATAGACTTAAGCATTGGCTATACAAACTCGTATTTTGAAATTTTTTTTTATAATAGTTAAGTTTAACATTTTTGGGTACTAACAACATTTGTATATTTCTAGATAACTAAAATGAAAAAAAATACAACGTAAGCAGAAACTTAAATTTTTAAATAATTAATTTTGATTTCGAACAAAAAAGCACAGTGCACGATAAACATACCTTGCACTACGGTAACTGTATATATAATCAACGTGTATTCTGCTATCCACGTACTAAGCACATACAAACTTTAGTCAAAAATTTCCATGACTTGCAACAAACATTGTGCATTATACAGAGCTACCCTAAATAAAAAGTATGTTTCTTATGTACATATATATATATAATTAGTAGAAATCATCATCAAACTCTGCTGCATTGGCTTTTTGATTTTTAACTTGATCTTGATTGCGATACATATAAGCCACTTGTTGTGCACCGGTTGCATCCTCTGTAGATTTATCATCACGTATACGTATAAAACGTGGAAATCTTAGTGAGATGCCCTTTTCAGGATCAATAATACCGATTGCGGCTTTATGCACTGGACTCAAGGAAAGATCCGCACATTTGACCTCCCACACTTGCACAGCCTCAAACCAAGTGTCAGGCGCCAAGCTGGCATCAAATCGGTAATATGATTTTGGTGCTGGTATTATGTGTTCTTTAAAGAATTTTGCATGTGTGCTCAAATCCTCATCGTTCAGACCTGACAAACGTAAAATTTAATTGATGTCATTTATTATTTTTTGTTTTTGTTTTTAATTTGGTTACCTGTGCCTATTTTGCATATACTTTGATATTCCTCATTTTCGTCGTCGTAGCAAGCAAGTAAGAATCCACCATATACACCGGTGCGTTTGCCTTTGCCTATGTAACCGCCAATAACAACCAGATCTAATGAGTCGCCAACACCAGTCAAATAATCCTTTTTCAGTTTCAACCACTTGTGTGAACGTTTCGCAATTTCATAGGTTGCATCGTTATCCAGCGACTTGATCATCAAACCCTCACAATTACCTAAAACCATTATATTTATTAGAAATGTATTTATAGTAGTAAGCAAACTGCATTCCGACCTTTAATAGAATTTTCCAAGAAGCCTTGTATGTCGTCCGGATCATTAGTGTCACAGGAAGTGGCAAATTGAAATTCACCCTCAACTTCATTAAAATTATCTCGCAGCAATTGTCTTCTATCTTCGAAATTCTTCGAGGTCAACGCCTCGCCATTCAAATATAATACATCGAATGCGTATACGCACACTTGCACTTTAATCTCCTCTACATCTACATTCTTTCTTTTTCGGGTGCTAAGCACTTGGAAGGGTAGAATTTGTTTCTGCTCAATATCCCAAGCTACCACTTCGCTGTCCACTATATACGATTGTACCGTGTCCTTTTTGAAGTGATCGATGCGATTTATTATATCCGGGTATTTGGTTGTGTTATTCTCTTGATTACGTGAATATATATTAACGGTGCCATTTTTGTCGCCATGAATTTGCGCACGTTCGCCATCGTATTTCCATTCGCACGTGATGTTGCCCTTCAAGCGATCCATCACCTCGGATACACCACGAGTTGGATGTGCCAACATAGGTTTCAATGGCACACCGGGTTCCATGGTGCAATATTTTAGTAAATCATCAATACCGTGTGTAAGTAAGGTCGATACGATTTTATCGAAGTTTGGACATTGACTGTAATTATTAAAAAAAAAAATATTACAAGATTATAAAAAGAGATTTCTACTTATATATGACTTTACCAATAAGCAGTTTTAAGTAGAAATGTTATATCCTCAATATCCTTTTTTATATCAGCTTCAGATTGTTTCTTCTTTTTATAGTTATCATCATAGGGTCTACTGCTCACTAATGCTGTGGCTAAAGCCTGAAATAAACTTTTTTCCGCAATTCCTATACGCATCTTGCCAATCAGTGAACGTATAATATATCTAGCTTCGGAGTAACGCGATGCCACAAAGAGGTCATGAATAATTGGCGATTTTGCCTTACCCGAACTTTTTGCTATTGTTCTCAATTTTTGATAGACAGTTTGTACGGTGAGTGGTTTCGGCGTAAACATCATACGCTGTGAAACTCTTGAACGCTCAGCAACGATGCCTAAGTCACCAATTTCCTGCGTTTGTGTTTTAATAAATTTCAGTTCACGTCCAGTAGAGACAGCTATGACTTTCATCAAGGTGGTTTCCGCTACACCAAGCTCTACGCCTGCAAATTTATTTGATTATATTTAGTTCAAAAACAATATATCTTACTTTACCTTCATATGCCGGTGCCAATTGATTTATACTTAAATAAATACATGATAATAAATCATCTGGGTTTAATAATAACACAGAGCTTAAGAAATTTGCTAGTATTTCTACCATCTTACAACGTCCTTTGGTATCCTCGATCATTTCAAAAGTTCTTGCTAAAGCCAAATATGGTGTGCTACTCCAAAAAAAAAACAAACATACATTTATAAAAAAAAGCATTTAGAATAAAAAAAAACCTTGCCTTGCCTTTGTTTCGCTTTCCAATAAGCATCTTTTATGGGATGATATCTCGCAGAAGCTGGATTGTATTCGGCACCACACTGATTGGCTTCCACCGAAAGTTTTTTAACATTCGCACTATCATCCTTACTTGAGTTTTGTTTCGAAGCACCATCAACTTCACGTGATTTTGGCTGAGACTTTACTTCCGCAGGTTTGCTGTCTGATTTTTCATTTTCCTTTTCATTTGGGATATCTTTTTCAACATTACTTATTTGCTTTTTGAATGGACTGGACGAAATATTAAGTTTGCTGTCTAGTTTTTCTTTTTCATTTGTGATTTCTTTTTTGACATCACTTATTAGCTTTTTGAAAGGACTGGATGCATTCTTGTTCTTAGGTGATGTTTTTGACACCTTCGGTGATGCTTTCTTTGTATCTTTACTTTTACCATTGGTCTGTACATTCTGCTTTGTGTCTTTTTTGTCCGCTTCTTCAGATTTTCTCTGAATTTTCTTCTCCGGTTCCCCAATCTTTCCATTAGACTGAGGACTTTCCTGCCTTAAATTAAATGCTGATAATATACAAACAAACCTTTAGCGCGCTTTATGTTCCTCACCTGCTGCGTTTCGCGCTTGATGCTTCCTCAGTGCCCGCACTAGCTGCTGGTTTAAAAAATGACCTAAAAACAAATGTATTTGTGCTATTAACTTTCACCAAAGAATCTTTAAAAGTATTTATAACTAACGTAATTGATCTTTGTGCCATATTTTTCTTATTTTAAATGTGTTGTTATTCCGCCTGTGGAAAATTGTAAATACTTGCGAATTTGTCGGCAAAGTTTCAACTTGAATGGTGAAATTAACACAGGGTGTACATTATATGTAATTTTAATAACATTGCCATGGATTTGATTAAATTTGAAATACATATATAAATGATCAGTCATTTAAATTAAAATACATTTCACAAAGTTATAATACTAAAACATTAATTTACACACTAAGGAATGTGATATGTATTTATTCTATTATTATTATTGTTGTGAAAATGAAAATACATCTTTTTAAGAATTTAAGAATAAATCTATTAATACGGCAACACTTTAGAAAAAGCGTGGTTGAAATAAAAACAAAAATTGGCACCACACAACCTCACGCGTATTTTGATATTTATTTCCATAGGATTCCAAAACATTGTTCAACAATATGGGGGCGAAGAAAAAACCAAAAACAGCGGAGCGTAATCCTCACCTGAATAAAACAACTAAAAATCTTAAGTTTAAACGAAAAGCGAAGGAAATGATGGAACAACACCGGAAACAGGCGCTGTTGGAAAAATCCTACAGAGAAAAGGAGGAAATCAAAATAGATGAAGCCGAAGGCATAATATTTGAATTCATAAAGGATGAGGAAGATGATAATGCCGAACTAAATACCTTCAACGAACTAATGGATACTCTCTCCGCAAAAGGTAAGCATTAAAGCACATCAATTTCCAGACCAGAGTTATCATAATATACTAAACAGAACAAGGTTATATCTCCGCGGACGATTCCCTTGATGACGATACGGATGATGAGTTATCAGTTGCTCCTGAAGCGAAACGTGCTGAGGAAGACGTGGTTGAGGAAGCTGCACAAGAAGTTGAGGAATTAGAAACAGTAGAGTCCAATGACACATTTGCGCAGCATTTTGATTTCGATTTGCCGCTTGAAAGTGTGGATAACTTATGGACCGGACAGAGTGAAGTTAAGAAAAGCGTACTTACTTTGCCACATTTGGGTTCAATCAAAAGGCAAATACCACAATTTATATGTGAAGAACTTTCTAAAAGTGAACTTACTTGGAATACCAATTACAAACAACTTGGCACGGAACATTTACATAAAATGAATATTAGAACAGCTATACTAGACAACTTTTCAAAAGTAATCACACCTTTCCAAGCAGAAGTGTTTCAAATACTTAATCACTATAATGATTTCTATCATCCCAATGTGCGGAAGGACAAGATAGATGAACTACGTTTATGTTACAGTGCGCACATTTTGAATCATATGCTAAAGACTCGTAATCGCATACTGAAACATAATATGAAATTGGCAGCTACACCAAATGTAGTGACCATACCCGACAGTTATCGAGATCAAGGTTTGGCGCGACCCAAAGTACTTGTCATTTTGCCATTCAGGAAATGTGCCTATCAAATTGTGACAAATATGGGTCGGCTATTGTACGGCAAAAATATGGGTTTGTAAATAAGTAATATAACTAAAATTAGAATTTCATTAAATTTTTTTATCTTTTTAGAAGTAAAATTAATGAACTTTTCGCGTTTCACTAACGAATACACGGGTGACAGCTTGCGTTTCCCGCAAAACAAACCGAAACCGGAAGACTACGTAGAAACGTTTAAAGGCAATATAGATGACAATTTTAAAATTGGTATTTCTATAACCAAGAAGAACTTAAAACTTTACACGGACTTCAATGCATCCGATATTATTATTGCATCGCCATTGGGTTTACGTTTGGGCATAGCATCAAACAGCAAAGAAACAGGCGCTTTCGATTTTTTAAATTCGATCGAACTTCTGATATTGGACAAGGCGGAAATGTTTTTAGCACAGAATTGGGAAAATCTACTGCATGTAATAGATCACTTGCACCTGCAGCCACAATCTTTAAGTAATGTTAATTTACAACGTGTACGACCATGGTGTTTGAATGGCTTATGCCGTTTTTATCGGCAAACCGTGGTGCTCTCCTCGCATGAACTACCCGAAATACGTTCACTTTTTTTCAATAAATGCTTCAACTACTGTGGTAAAGTGTCTATTTCGAATCCGATTCGGCAAGGTGACATAAGCAACGTCTTTGTTACCACACCGCAAATATTTAATTTAATAGATACCACAAATTTGGACTCCGTTTTCGATACACGATTTCGTTATTTCATCAAAGAAATACTACCACGTTATAGAAAGCCTTCGTTTGCTCATTGTATGATATATGTACCGAGTTACTTTGATTATGTACGTTTGCGTAACTATTTGAAAGCCGAATCTATAAGCTTTGCGCAAATTTGTGAATACACCAAAAAGGAGAAAGTGGCGCGTGCGCGAGACATGTTCTATCACAGCGGTGTGCACTTTTTACTTTATTCGGAACGATATCACTTCTATCAGCGTACACGTATAAAGGGTATACGTCATCTGATTATGTATCAGCCGCCAATGTGGCCGCAGTTGTATTCAGAGATGGTCAATATGATGAATGAAAGTAATCAGAATGCGGCAGATGGCTTAGACGATTCGATGAGCATTACTGTGTTGTATACAAAATATGATCTAATACAGCTAAATGCAATTCTGGGTACAGAGTCTGCGGCAGAATTACAAAATTCTAATAAAACTATACATAGTTTTACAATTAAGTAGCAAATTATTGCTTATAAATTGTTGTAAATATAAAAATACAATACGAACAATAAAAGTGTTTTTCGTTATAAATTTCTTTGGGAAGTTTTAAGTTGGTTTGAGAAGTTGATTGCGCTGGGCCTAGTTTCTCTTCGAAAATAATATTAAAAAAAAAATAAATTAAAAAAATATTAAAAATTATATATGTACATAATAAAATGTAAAAATTAATTAAAAGTTAAAATAGTTAAAAAATAATTGAAAGCTAAAAAAATTATTAAGAAATAAAAATAATTAAATATAAAAAATTAATTACATTAAAAGAAATTAATTACAAGAAAATAAAAAGCAATTATAAAAAAAAAAAATAAAATGCAAATTATTACAAGAAGAAAAATAAAAAGCAATTAATTAAAAAAAAAGATTAATTACACAAACAAAAAATAAAAACCAATTAATACCAAAAAAAAAAAAGTAGATTATAACAAAAAAAAATAAAAAGCAATTATTTACAAAAAAAAAAATAAAAAGCAATTATTTACAAAAAAAAATTAGAAAGCAATTAAATACAAAAAAAAAGCAATTAATAACAAAAAAAATAAAAAGCAATTACAAAAGAAATTAAAAGCAAATTACAAAAAAAATTAAAAACAATAAAAAAAATTAAAAAGCAATTAATTAAAAAAAATGCCAATTACAAATTAAATTAATTAAAAACTAAAAATAAATTAACAGTAAAAACATTAATAATAAAAAATAAGAATAAATAATTAAAAGTTAATATTGAAAAATAAAAAATAAAAATATTTAAAATAAATTGTAGGAGCTAAAACTTCTACATATTTAGGCACGACTAATTTGTCTCAATTAATAAATTCGAAGTTTTTGTACTAGCTTCGAAAATGTATTAACTTGTTATTGAAATTTCTTGTAGTTTAAAATTATAGTTGTTGTATTTTTGTTTAATATGCATTTTTTCTTCATAGTATAATTTCAGTAACTTAAATAGATTCATTTGAAATCGTAACCTGTTAACTGGCTCATTTTCACCTAGACATTGTGGCACGCTTATGCACGATAATTCATGAATGAGGAGCTAGAGTATAAAATAGAAAGTCACATATTTTGCTTTACGATTGTTGTGTTATAACTTACCCGCCAAATATAGGCTTCGGAGCATCTGGCGGAGTATTCGTCGTCTGTGCTAGATTGCCAAAGGACAAGCCTGTATCTGTCGAGCCCAAAGCATCAAAAATATTGCTGCTTTGCGTTGTAGGCGCGCTGAAGGCGGTGGTTGTGGGCGCGGCAAAGGAGCCGAAACCTTTGGGACTACCAAAAGTCGGTGCGCCACCAAAACTAGGCTGTGCACCGAAACCCGGTGGACTACCGAATGTTGGCGCGCCACCGAAAACTGGTCGTGGAAATGCACCCGCTTGTTGTTGCTGAGAAGGTGAACCAAAACCTGTGCTTGCTATTGACGAGCCACCTTGTGAGAATGAACTGAACGGAGAGTTAGCTGTTGCACCAAAACCACTGGCGGGTGAACTAAATATATTTGCTTGCTGTTGTTGCTGCGGACCTGAAGCAGCTGCAGCGCTACCAAATATAGAGCCGCCAGACGCAGCGGCATTATTCGGTGCAGCGCCAAAAGCCGAACCAACAAAACTGAAACCAGATGCTGTGGATGTTGAATCCGGCTTGGTGGCGGCGGCAGCAGAAGCAAAAATGCTACCAGACGATTGTCCGAAAATCGAACCACTACTGACGGCTGCATTGGCTGAGGTTGGTGAACCGAAAACATTGACAGTGTCAGGATTTTTAGCAGGCGTACCACCAAATATAGAACCACCTGTATTATCAGCGCTCTTAACTGCCGCATTACCAAATATAGAACCAGTATTTTCAGCTGGTTTCGCTGCAGCATTTCCGAAAATCGACCCACCTGTACTGTCAGGACTCTTAACGGCACTGTTACCAAATATGGAACCAGCAGAGGTATTGGCGCCAGGCGCTACGGGGCTTGCTGGCATGCTGGCAGCTGCGGCAGCGGCAAATATGCCACCCGTTGCAGCACCAAACCCTACGCTACCAGAGTTACCAAAGATACTACCACCACTGGCAGCGGGCGCATGACTACCCAATGATAAGCCACCAAATGCCGAAACGCTTGTGGTCGTTGCCGGTTGCGTAGCATTTTCAGTTTTTGTCATAGAGCTTACGGGGCTGACAGCTTGAGTTGGCTGCGCTAAATTGCCAAACAGCGATTCGCCAGGCGCTTTTGCCGCTGCAATCGTTGAAAAGAATGGACTAGTTGCCCCGCTAACAGGTGCCGCCGAGACAGCGGTGGGTGCGACTATTGTAGGTGACGGTGTTGGTGTTAGGATTGTTGTGGCCGCAGCAACGGTTATTGCAGCAGTAGGCGCTAATGAAGCTGTGGGTGCGGCTGTAGTTGTTTTGGTAAAAGCAGCTGCTTCTGCTGGCGCTGCCTTAGTTGCGGTTGGCGCGCTTATATTTGCCGATGTTGATGTAACGCTCGCCGCAGTACTAGTAGTAGTTGTTGTAGTGGTACTTGCAAGAGTCTGACTTTGGAAAGTCGGCAGCTGTTTGAAGAGCGCCGAATTCGTAAACGAAAACGCAGATGCGCCTGCGCCACCAATACTGCTAGTGGTCGGTATAGATAATGTAGATGATGTGGTGGAGCCTAAAGGACCACCAAATGCCGATACATTTGTATTGGCGACACTGAATGGTGAAGGCGACTGTTCTGTTGTGGCGAGCTTGCCAAAAATGCTTGGTGTTGGTGCTGCTGTTGCTTGTGTGTTTGTTGCCATTGTATTAACTTTGGAAATAGACAAATCTGGTTGCATGTTCTGAAAAGCGCCTGGTGGATTATTATCCGTATTTAAACTGAAGGAGAACATGCTGCCATCTTTGGGTTTCACAGCTTCTGAGAAAATTTAGAAAAACAGAATAATTATTAATATAAAACGGTGAATTATTTGTTTTCAAATACCTTTCGGTGTTGGTTTGCAGATGTTCAAAGATTTCAAATACATATCATCCGTCTCACTCTTTGTTTGGGTTGCACCAACATTACCATTACGTCCTGTTGTATCATGGGTTAAAGCGTTTACCAAAGGCGTACTCTTCGTTTGTGCATCAGCAGTGGATATTTTTTCCTTTCCAATTGTGCTGCAAGATAGAAATATGTTTGAAAAATACACTTTTCCTTAGAATAAATACAATTTAAATATACCTAGCAGCTGAGAGAGGGGCTGTTGGTGGTGCAAAATATTGGTTCTCGTTTTGTTTATTGAAAATCGTTGGTTGCATTGTTGTTGTAGCAAATAATGGTTGTGTTGTTTCCGTCGCATTTGCATTGGCCGGTAAATTTGATTGATTTTGCGCAGCACTCTGTTTGTTAGCATTATTCAAATCAGTTAATGCACTAAATGGGCTACCAAAACTGAACGCTTTTGGCACATCGCTCGTTTGATTGGCATTCGCATTAACTGCTGTCTTATTTGCGTTGAATATGTTGGTTTGTGGTATTGCATTCGACGATTGTTGGCCAAAGCCGGTAAAGGCTTTCGAAGGGGCATTGAAGTTTAACGAGGACTTACTAATATCGGCGGCATCGGCTTTCGATGTGTATGAGAAGTTCATTGGAGGCGCTGATGATTTATCAGAAGTTTCGGTTTTTGGTAAAGCGTTATTGTTGGGTGCAGTTAGAGTGTTTGCTTTGTTTTCAATAACATCGGTTTTGAATGCATTTGTATTTGCGTTAAATTTAGGCATTTCATTTCCGCTTTCGAATTTAAGTGGTTCAGCTTTCGGTAGAAAATTGTTGCCATTACCGAAACCGAGTGTTGAAAATGGTGTGCTAGTTTGTTGCTTAAGTTGGGCAGCTGCAGCAGTTTGTGCTGAAGCTTGTGAGTTACTGAAATATCCGGCTGTTGGTGATGGTTTTGAGAATTGTAATGACTGTTGTTCTGGTTGTTGTTGCGACTTTGGCACTTGTAGTTCAATATTTTGTTTTGTTGGCGCTTGCGTTAACTTAAATGACGCTTGTTGTTGCACTTCCTTTGTTGTCGCAACATTTGGTTTCTCAGCCATTTTGGTAGTTTTAACGTCTTTAGTTTCTTTCTTTTTGATAAGTTGCTTGGTTTCTAAAATAACCTCCGACGTCAGCTCAATGCGGTTAGGACGCTGTGGCTTGATTATTTTTACCTTCGCTTGTTGATTTGTAAAATTTCGCAAAGCATTCAATTTGCTCTCGGATAATTTATTGCTTTTGGCATCTGTAATGTTGTGTATAGTCATGGAGAGTATAGAATCTGCCAATGACACAATGCCTCTAAAATCAGAAATAAAAATCAAAATATTTTGGTTGTAAGCAAAGTGTTTTTGATCAAAAAAAATTGTTCAAGTGAATTAAGTATATTTTGATTTATAATAAATTAAAGTTTTCTAAAATAAAAAAGGTCGATAACATCGATTACACCGAAGCTGTAATACCCTTCAAGTGTGCATATCTTAGAAAAGTTTATAAAAAGATCTTTATTTTCATTTTGGTTGGTCAGTTGTCGGTTGTATGGCAGCTATATGCTATATGCTATATGAACAATTGATGCTGAGATTCTAGAAAATTTTTAAATAAAAAAGCTTTCCATACAGAGACTTGATTTTAAACGGTAATTTTGTATTGCAGCTATATGCAATAGTTGACCGAACTGAGCCAGTCGTACAAATATGATAGCATTGCCTTGAACAATAATCTATGGCGCATTTCATGAAAATGTTTTTCAAATACATAGAAGACTTTGCTATCGTTCGGTTAGTATGACTATATGCTATATGCGTTGTAACCGCCGATGACAAATAAGCAGCATCTTAGGGATAAAAGCACGTTTAAAAAATTTCAGAGAGATATCTCAAAAACTCGAGACTAGAAGGTTTATAAAATAGATATATTAATACATAATTATTTGTTTTTAAAGAACTTACGCATCCGATTTTATCAATTGATTGCTTTCCTTGCGGCAATCGTTGCCCGTTCTGCCACTGCCCAAATCTTTTTGCTTCATAATATTTTTAATATAATGCAATTTTGTCTGCTGTTGTGTAATAAGATTTTTCAATTTGGTCATTTGTTGATATATGCCATCAAGGCATGGTATACGCATTTGAGATTTCGAGTTACGACGCACCAAATCTTGATAATATGACCATTGTATGTCCATTTGTTCCTCCAGGCGCTTCATTATACTTTGATTAATGGTAAGATAGCTTTGCAAGCTTTTCAGTTGACGTTGACTAATACAATCATATAATGATAAATACTTTGCACCTGGTTCGCTGGAGAATAAAAAACGCATATTATATTAAATATTTATTGAAAAACAAAACAAAAAACAGTACAAATATTCAAAACTTACTCAGGATTTTTAAAAGTTTCCAGTTTAGAACGGCATTCATTTAACATTTCATATGATTCGGTCAGTGAGTGTCGTAGATCTTGAACATCCTTTATGAAATCACGCTCATTTGCTTGCTCAATAATTTCTTGTAAGTTAATTAAGCGTTTGCTATAACTCTTCATTATACCAGGGTTGTCGTTCTATAAGAATATTTTTGAATGAAAATTTGGTTAAAACAGACACACTAATAAATATTACTCACAAGTGCTAATTTTGACTTTTGTGCTAATTGCTTAATTTCTTTGTCAAATGCTGTAATTTGCATCACAATCATTTGTTGTATCACTGTATTCGTTTCATTTAAATTTAGTGTGTGCGTTTTCGTTTTTCCTGGAGTTTGTTGCGTGGGTTGTACTGGTGGTGGCGCAAATTCTGGTGAAACCGTATACAAGGGCTTAAAAACTTCTGTAGGTGGCGCAGGTTTTAATGTGTTTAACGGAGCGGCCAAGGACGCAGCTTGTGCTGTTGGTTTATCTATTACAAGCCAAAAGTTGTAAGATTCAGAAAACTATATTTCGTTTTTAAAAAATAACTTACTTAATATATTGGGCATTGTTTCGGTATTGCCCGGCGCCATTCCAAATTTTAAATTTTGCGGTTTTTGTTCAAAACCACCTGAGAATAAATTCTTATTCGCCGGCACACCAAAGGCGGACATATTTTGATTAGCAACATTCAACTGTGCTTGTGTATTGAATGTTAATGTAGACGCCGGCGGTGGCGGTGGTGGTTCAATTGATGGGACAGGCAAATTTTCATTCTCTTCCTATCGTGAAAAAATAAAAAACAATCAAAACAATTTAAGTTTCGAGTTAAAATAATTATTACCTTTTCTGAGGCATCCGCATCAGTGAAATTGCTTTCAGCTAAAATGGTAAACTTAGCCATTGCGTATTGAATTGGCGCTGGTGGCGAACAGATATTTACATTTGTTGACAAATTCAAAAAATTAAAACATAGCAAATGACCGTGTGTAGAAAGTACATGAATGACCGGCATGGGATGCAACTTTTTTTCACCCACTACCAACTCATGTGTTGGCGAAATATCCAACGCCAATCCAATGGGATATGTTTCATCACTGCCCTCGGTAAGTGGCATTTCAATGCGTGCTTCATCCAACAACATATAGTGTACCCATTGGGGTTGATCATTAGCATCTTTAGTGCCCAATAGCCCTATTTCAACACCATTTGCGGATGTAACTAGTAATAAATTCCACTGTGCAATATGCATGAATGTAACTTGTTGCTTTCTCGGTTCTGAACCACTGTAGCATATATCATTGTAGTTTATATAAACTGGGGTGCCGCCTTTCGGCGCATTTATAATATACATATTGGGCATAGCCTCCTCCCCATGCTGCAAAAAACTAGCTACAAACTGAAAAGTGGATAACCAATGTAATGCTATGGTGTCGAATGGCCCAGGATGTACATTCGGTGGGCAAATGATACTTTTAACCATCGTAAGGTCAGGTTTAAATTGCTGCAATTTTCCATTTGGATATCCGAACACAAGTTGTTTACCTTTTGGGGACCAACAACCAGATTGTATTTGCTGATTTTGAAGAGAACGCATTTCCATAGCGCCACCATCCTTAAGTGTATACAACGCAAAATTACCATTGCTAAGCACCACACCAATGATATTTGACAATACAGGGTTCCATAATAAATGTAAAGCATATACGTTGTGATCGGGCAAGCGTATGCTGTATAATGTTTTTACATCCTGCAATGAAAGTAGTAGTTATTTCCGAAACTTGTATTATATGTTACATATAAACGTACAGAAGTCGCGAATGAAGGTACATGATAAATATCCAAAACACCATAACCTTGTAGCGTGTAATTCACCGCCAACATAGACCCATCTGCATTGCATGCAATTGAATTAGACACATTAGGAAGTTTCGTCGTTCTTAAGTGCACAGGTTGTCCTTTTGACTTCGCATATATAACATCAGGAAGAATATAAGCTAAATAAGAAAATATATTTTACATCCGTTCCAAAAAATTTAGTTCACAACCACTTACCCTGCAATTCCGGAGCATTTGGATTTCCTACAAATAGTAGACCATAATTGCTGGCACATGCCAATAAGTTAACGTGATCGCGCAATTTAGAATTTCCACCAAAAATTTTATGTTTACTTTGTAACTTAAATTGTATATCCTAATTTGTATTAAGAAATGAAAATGCAATCAATAAATTTTGCAAAACCGCTGAATTTGTTAAGTCTTCATATAAACATTATATGTATATGTGTAAAACTCACGGTTACATCCACTGAACCAGGACATTGTTGCGCCATTTTAAAATATATTTAAAGCCCAATAAATAAAAGATATCGTTGCTAATTTGTAAAACTTCACGAAACTTGTATAAATCGAACAATTCCGGCTGCTCAACACATTTCGCGCAATTCACAAAATGACAACATCAGAGTGTTGCCACTGCATACGATTTATCGTCTCATTGGAAAAATATTTGAAAATAACACAGCTGTGTGCACATGTATGATACGCTGAACACAATGGTTGCGACAGACGACAACCGACAGCTGTCAAATATTAAAATACACACGTTCTTATGGACACTGTTATTTAGACAGCTGCACGACTACACGACGGTAGGCCGACAGTTGTCGTTCTCGCTAACTTCAATATTTTCCTATATTTGCCAACGACAGTAGAGTTGACAGTAGAATGGAAGATAGAGAGATGAAGAAGAGTGGTGATGCCACTAATATGTAAAATGTAAAATTATTTACAGCTCTTACAAACTGGACGTTATTTTACAAATAAAAGCATAAAATAGCTCTATTATAGCTCTATTATATCATTTGTAATAACAATTGATAATTTAAAACAAAAATATTTACATATGTACGAGTATTTACTTAGTTTTTGCATAAAAAATTTCACTTTGAACAAAATATTAAAATTTCATTGAAGTGCAAGGTATTAGTATGGCCACAACGAAATTGTGTACATGCAAAATGGAGAGCTGTGTTGTCTTGTGTACATGCGTTCAGGTAGTAGGATGCACAACGCCGTTTTCAGTTCACTGTCGTGATGCCATGTTGTATCGCAACCATTGTGTTCAGCGTATAAGGAATGCCTCACGCTGGGTGGTAGCACCACAAATTGAAATTGGTAGCCCCAAAGCAGCTGACTTTATTTATTTATTCGCCTTGTTTAGTGTATACATATCAAAATAATGATATTTCTGTACAGAACACTGTTATCGATATTTAAGCAGTTGATTTCGCGCCAAAGGGCACTATGGAATTTAAAATCCATATATATAATACAATTAGAGCTTACATAAATTAATAAATTTCTACTTTTTCTAATGACTTTTTTATTCATAATAATCAGATGCACAAATACAACAAACATCAAACATGTTTTCATTTCAATTTTGATTTATATAAATCAAAGATTGCAGTATATGTATGTATGTAGATCTCATAGTTATTTTTATCAAAAGGCACTATCAACCCCCTCATAATAATATTTATATCTGGAGTGCTAGGATTTCCTTATTATATACACTCATGCATATATTAAAAAAATTATACATAATTATTTAAAGTAATCGTCGTCGTATACATATAGTACATTCATCTATTTAAGGACACTATGTATGTATGTGTCATATGTACTTGTTTGAATATAGGTATATAAAAACCTTATGAAATGCAATTATAAGTATAAAATAGGGTTAGTACATAATGCGAATATACTTATGTATAAACATACATTATCATATATGTATGTATATTCATAAAGCATATAACTATAATTAATACATATTTACATCATCAAACAAGGAACTAACATCTAAATTAAATACTCATATATATATAACTGCTATACGTGTAAGTATGTACATACATACATATGTATGTACATATATGAGTTCCCATTTTTTCTATATTTATTGTATAACAACACTGTGATTATCCTTTGTTCCTTAATTAACAGCAAACACAGACTTCCCCCGATAATGTGTACACAAACACTTGTATGTAAACAATGTTTAATGAAGCATATTTAGCATTGGTTAGTCGCCTGCATTGCGTACGCTTGTATTTGTGACTTTTTGTGGTAGTGAACGGAAAAAGGTAGGATTTAATTTGCGATGGTAATAAACGTAGACATAGCGATACGGAAGCTGTGAATTTGTTTATACCTATATACATATGTATGTACATATGTATAGCACATATTTATGTACTATATATGTTTGTATGTTTGATGCCAGGGCATAGCTGGACTATGTGCGTAATGCAAAAACAAGTAGCGCCTCCCATAAAATAGAGATAAAATTAAATTTATTGGGCATATATGATGGCATTGTGCTCTACATGTTTGCCTTAAAAAACACACAAAAACTCTGAAATTATTAAGAAAGAAGAACGCTTCTCTAAAAAATTTCGTAGGCGCTAAAAATAGTAGAATTTACAATTTGCCTACCCGGAAATGGGTTAGATAGACATTTATATTATACGAGTACATTTCTCCAGTGGAATCATGTAATTTATAAATATGTATACATATAGAGTAATCGAAAAAGTCTTGTCTTATTTCTAATCAAACTTCAACTTATTTTTTTATATTTATAATGAACATTAATGAACCAAATACATATATACCATTTCGGTTGACTACTTTTTGCCATTTCTCCGCTAGAGATATTATTCCATTGGTGTAAAACTATTCTGGTTTCTCGGCGAAAAACTGCGGAAAGTAATTTTCACAGACTTCTTGAAGCCAACTTTACTCCCTTAAGGGAGTTCTGCATTGACCGAAACAAATGGTGGTCCGATGGTGCAAGGTCAAGACTATATGGCGGATGCATCAAAATATTCCAGCCAAGCTCTCCCTGGCTTTGCGATCATTTGTTGATCTTCACCGCGCGTGGACCATGATCTTTTTCGCACATTATTGTCGTATTTGATCCACTATTCATCTCCTGTTATCATTCGCTTCAGAAATGGTTCGATTTCATTTCATTTCAGCAAAGAATCGCAAATGTTCATTCGGTCCATTAAATTTTTCACAGACAATTCATGTGATACCCAAACATCGAGCTTCTTTTTGTGGCCAGCTTTTTTTTAAATAGTTCCAAACCGTTTGATGATGAATGTTAAGTTCCTTAGCGATGTCATGGCTGCTTATGTGACGGTCCTGGTCAATCTTTTCCATAATTTCATCGACTTTTCCAACAATAGATCGATCAGAGCGAGGTGCATCTTTCACAACCAAAATTCCAGAACGAAAGCAATGCATCATTGTTGTGCTACATGAACTGATAAAGCATCGTCTCCGTAAACTTCACAAATTTCATTGGTGACTTGTGTAGCATTCTTCCCTTTTTATACAAAAGTTGCAAAATATAGCGAATTTCTTGATTATTTTCACTCATTTTTGAACAGCTGTAACTTTTTTTCAACTTCTCCGAATTTAATATTTTTTGTTTAAATGTAGCTTAAAATCCAACTTTTCAACACTATATGATATAACACAATGTGATTGGAAGCACTGGAGATATTCGACTGTAAGGACATTTATTGACAAAATACAAAAAGACTTTTTCCACTACCCAATATTTATATTAGAATACGAGAAATTGTTAGTCACCAAACATAACCAATGTGCTGAAAGTTAGCTATACAAATATATGAAGAACATTTTCTCAATTGATTGAATGTGTTATAGTCTCCTTCGACTTGATGTAGCGTACAAGGACGACTTTCAACTTTCACCCCTAAAGTTCGTAGCTAAATTCGTTAACACCCACAAAAGTGTTTTATTTGATTGGGTGTGTGTATGTGTGGTATTATCACAGAATCACTTTTATTATACATCACAGTAATTGTTTAACTACTTCCACGTATACAAGTTGGCTAATATTTTGTATCAATTTAGACAAGAGAACTTTATCATATTTTCTTAAATGATCTTACGCTAATAATATTTTTCATTTATTGTGAAAAAAAAAGCAATAACAAAAAATGATAATAATAATAGTAAACATAAACAACAGCATACGTATTTATATGATAAATATACAATATATCAATAATTAATCAATGAAACGTATATTTCATAAAATCTTAATGAGCATCCAAATGTTTGTGAAATATAATAGTGGTTTGGAAAATAAAATGAACTCTCAGACGAATTTCTTTTTAAATACAGAGAATTATTTGCGGTCTTTTGACAGAATCTCTATTGAAAATAATAAAATTGCAGACTGTCCTACAACTTTGTGCCATCCGAAAAGTGAAAAATATCGCACAGCGCCGCTTAAACATGACACGAGTGCGAGTTCGAAATCGGAAATAAGTGGATCGTTACTTTATTTCGGCTATAATTCAGATGACTATGAGCGCGGATTAGGTGAGTGAGTTTTGAAGAATTACAAAAGTGTTTAGGGGTCAACATATATGTATATGTGGAGCAGGCCAGCACAAAGGCCGCTATGGTCTTTGGCACACAACTATTTGGGGTGTACGAGTATATGTCCGCCCGAACTTTAAATTTTCTTAGTCTCTGCCGACGGGTGACGTATGCAATGCTTAATAGTGCAAAGCACTCATTTTAAATGATCGTCTGGTAAATTGTGCTATTCGTCGTCGCTGATACTAATCTACTTTTTTATTCTCCATTTGTTTTAAAAATAAATTTTTTGGACGCCTTAGAGATATAATTTTGCAACTTTTCTACAACGAAATTCCAACCTTTTTTTGAAACTCCTACATATATACCTGTATCTGTAGCTATTTACAAGTTATACAGCGCTCATTAATGCTTCATATATTATTTTTGCTTAGCAATTTCTTAGGATCACAGAGTCAACAAGTGCTACCACACAAGCTAAGTCAAATCCGCAGCCTGTTCATACCATCTGATCAATTTTATCAACTGTGCCGCATATCGTTATAGTGAAAAAATCCATAAATTTTCTGCCCAAAAATGCGGTCGTTTTCGACAAATTTCTCAAAACCGCTAAGTAGTATTCCTTATTGACCGTTTAACTCTTTGGAATGAATTCATAATAAACCACACCACGGCAATCAAGTATAGCGATCATTTAATTTTTGATTAGTTTTGACGGAGTATTTTCGGTTTTGGATCTTTTTTGAAGCACCATTCATTAGGTTGTAGAACAGTTTCGACATCATATTCCTTATGGTCTTCAGCTTTGTTGTCAAACATTTATTTTGCGTCATCCACTTGACGTCGTTTCTGCAAAAGGCTTAGGTCTTTAGGTACAGGTATATGAGCATTGTTTTCTTCGGGTAAAAAACAGCCTTTTTTGAAAAAATTTTTTTTTTCAAGGACATTCTAAAATTGTTGGAAAAATATTTTAAACACGGCCCTTGCGACGCCATTTTCGGTGACCTCTCGAAAAAAGATGCGCCCGCGTTGGCAGGATACCTTCTGAAGGATCATCTTAAGTGAAAAATACGTGTTTTAATTGAAATTTAGAACTTGGACGAAGAAAAAATTGAAAATTGGATTTTTGGCAGACATTCTTACAAAAAAAAAATAAAATAAAATTTCAGTGAAAATTTTGCGAATTTTTTTTTTCGAGTAGTTGTAATCGAAAAACATTCTTCGTCCTCTTTAAGAATTATATCTCAAAGACCTGTGGAAATTTTCAGGAAGATCGGTTGAGTAGTTCTCGAGAAATCTTACCAACCGACATCAAAAACTCAGTTTCGAGAAAAATGCGTTTAGCTAGCCTCGAGCACACAAGTTCTCAATCCGAAACTATAACTTGGATCTACTTGAAAATTTAGGACAATATTCTAAAAGTGTTCGAGATAAAACAATAAAAAAATAAATTTTTTGAAACCCGTAAACCAATTGAACTCCTTAAATATCTATTTTTAAATTTCGTCAACTGAAACCTAATTTATTAGAATGTCATGAATATGTCACGTGAAAGTTTAAAGAGAAAGGATTATTTAAGGCCTCGAAACTAAATGGGTTTTGGGTCATCAAGTTCATGTTATAAAATGCAAAAAAATTTAGTTTCTACTTTGAAGAAGAGTTTATTGCCTCCTCCTTCTTGATTTTCTAACAGTTGAAAAATAATCGATGTTTGTTGAAAAACTTCTCTCTGGCTTGATGAAGTATTGTCGATATGCCTTTTTTATTCTATGACATATATGTATATAGTAATATACTTTCATATAGAACATACGAGAATTGTTCAGTCGGTTCGTCAGTCTCTAAGTTGTGCAAAGAATAATGTTGCAGAGTTCAACAAGGCGGTAAAAGAAGAACTTGTTATTTTGTACAGTTTACGTCAATAATGCCGCGTTGCGACATATTAATTTTCCCGTATTACAAATTTGCTTACTTTCTTTTACAGATTGGTCTACGAGCAGCTACAATCCTATACCATTTTACAAAGACAAACAAAAACAACGACGGGTTAGAACGACATTTACGTCCAAACAACTCAAAGAGCTAGAAAAGATCTTCCAAGAGACACATTATCCTGATATTTATACGCGCGAAGAGATCGCTATGAAAATAGAGCTTACAGAGGCACGCGTACAGGTTGGTTAAAAAACATTTATTTATCAATATTTACTATAAGTGTTTATACCTTTTTTACTAACTAGAACACTAAATTGTTTCGAAAATTACATTATTCATACACAACTTCATTTTCGAATATTCTTGTATATTTATACTGCAAAACTTCAAAGAAAAAAATCATCAACAGTGGCATACTGCGCTTTTCGGTTGTCTGGCTGCAAATCCCAAAGGAATTTCCTTGTTTATTTTTTTTTTAATTATGGGATGGAATCATTTTTCACTTTTCCCAGCTCACAAATCATCTCTCATTTTCGCTTACGAGGTGTCTGTCTAGAAAATGCATATCTGAGTACTCGGAATTTATGCATGCGTGCGTGTGTGTATAAACACTGGGAGTCACGTGCCGAGATCTGAAAACAAGTCACAGCCAATTAAATAGGGGAGTATTACAGATGAACTAATCCGGCAATAGAAATTGTTTACTGTAACTGTAAATAAAGTTATTGTTTAAGGGTGTAAAAATGAGGAGAGGTGGTGTAAGTCAATGTTTTGTTTTCAATTAAGTTAAGTGCTTGGACATGCTTCTCTTGTTTTGAGCGTGTAATTAAGCCCAAGAGTGGTAAAACTACAAGCTGTGTGAAAATTGTTTTTTGAGGCCGCAAAACTGGTGTTTTTTCTTAATTGTTATTATTTAGTCCAATTTACTTATAACACTATTTTTTTTTATTATATTTGTCTTATGATATAAAAGAGATAACATTATTCTAAAAAACTAGTACACACAAACTTTATAATCTGATATTTTTTCAAACTATTGGCTAACAGACTCTTTAGAAAACAATCATGGAACATTCTGGTTCATGGCTTCCTCTTGATGATGATAACATTAGAAATGTCAGCATGTGATAGATTTATAGTGGAAGTTAGAAGAAGAAGATTCGAGTAGAATTATTAATCTTAAAGTCGAAATGGTAAAAAAATATTAAGTCTATGATTTTTATGAGATCTCATAAGTTTAGCAAGAAAAATTAAGTTTAGCATAGACCATAGACAAGTTCTTATAACTAGATTTAGACCAATTGGATAACAACAATCGCAATTTGGCACCAATTCGAGATACCAAGTGCAGCCAGCTCCTTCTCCACCTAATCTCCTCAACGGAGTGGAGGTCTTCCTCTTCCTCTGCTTTCCCCGTTGGATCCAGCGTTGAATACTTTCAAAGCTGGAGTGTTTTCATCCTTTCGGGCGACATGACCTAGCCAGCATAGCCGCTGTCTTTTAATGCGCTGAACTATATCAATGTCGTCGTATAACTCGTACAGCTCATCGTTATACCGATTGCGATATTTGTTGCCAATGCGCAAAGGACCATAAGTCTGCCACAGAACCTTTCTCTCGAAAACTCGTATCTTCGACTCATCAGATGATGTCATCGTCCATGCCTCTCCACCACATAGCACTACGGGACTAGTGGGTGACTTATACGAGTAGAGTTTAGTCTTTGTTCGTCGAGAGAACACTTTACCTCTACTTTGCCTACTCAGTCCGAAATAGCATCTTTTGGTAAGAGTTACTCTGCTATGGGTTTGGAGGCTCACGTTGTCGTTGGTGTTAATACTGGTACCAAGATAGACGAAATTATCTGCGACTTCGAAGTTTTGACTGTCAACAGTAACCAGGGTAGCCAAGTCACCTGTGCGACGACTGTTTGTTTGATGACAGAAAACATTTCTTCTTGTCCTCGTTCATTACCACACATTTGCTTCGCTTCCTTATCCAGTCCTGTCATCAAATAAACAGTCGGCTAACGTTTCTTAGTTCAAGAAAATAGTTTTACTGCAAAATGTGGTCTAATGGGGCATTACGATAAGTACTTAGCCTCAACGCCTAATTGCGCTACTATTGCGAGAGAAATTTCACTATCTTGTAATACATTCTAAGAGATGAATCGAACGAATAGTTTAGTTTTAACGCAGTGTAGTAGCGGGCCTCTATTTTTTTTAGAAATTTAGAATTTTAGAATTTTGAAAAAGTAGTAATATCTCTCTATGGTCATAAGCGCCCCGTGAGATCACTTCACAACAATGTTTGACGCTGTTTAAGCTCAAGCCAAACGAGTTTCTGCGTGGCTGTCGACGAAACGAATTGCAATTACTGAAACAAACCAGAGACCAAGAAACCGTCGAAACAGTGAACTCACTCAAATCCGTCGAAACAGTAAACTCACTCACGGTTCAAAAGAAAGCAAAAATTGTCGTATCGGCCGGAAAGGTGAAGACCAACATTTTCTAATATTTACAAGGTGTGATCTACATCGACAACCTAATAAAGGACAAAACAGTTACAGGGACCGATTCCACTCTGAATTATAGAAAAAAAGGAGGTCATTTATAAAGAAATTGTGCTCTGTCTACTATCGGCTCACATTTCCGTCATTCCCACGTCCAAATTGGTGAAATTTGCATTCACCTTATTCATTATATTTGGCACAGTCGATTTCTTTTTGTTTTCAAACTGGAAAAAGTCCCCCACCGATCAAATTTTAGTCGAATAAAAAAGTTATCCGGCGGGTTAAAGAAGCTGAGGTAGCGCTGGTTCAAATGTATCGAGCTAAAAGCGGACTATGCTTTTTAGGATAAGTACTTATCAGATGGCGCACATAAATATATAGACAACATATTCGTACTATTGTTTTAAGCAATCATTTACGAAAGCAAATCAAGTATTATACAAAACCCAAAATAATATTTTATATGTTTTACAGGTTTGGTTCCAAAATAGACGTGCGAAATTTCGAAAACAAGAACGACAAGCCAACATAATTAGCACGAAAGTACCGGAGCTATCACAAAAACAATTACAAAATCCTTTCACACCCAGCTCCAAATGTCTCTCGCCATTCATGATGTCAACGCTGCTTGCCACCGAATCAAGTTCGAAGTCTTTGCAATTAATTAAATGAAAGTAGTTGGGGTGTTAAAATTTCAACTAATACATACATATATAAATACCAACTTTTGTAATCTAGAAAGTGCGTAAATATAAAATACTTGTATTAAATGTGCAATATGTACATACGTAACTATACAAACATATCAATTTAATTGTAAAGTTTTTTAAGCATGGACTAACCATTTTTCAACTGATATTTTGAAGTTTTTGGAAATACAATTGAACTTCCATAACTCGAACTTCTATAACACAAAGTTGTCCATAACTCCAACTCTTGAATTTCATACGAATTTCCTTCTATAACTCGAAGTCTCACTAACTCGAAGTTTTTTTGTGGATTGCGGTGATTCGAGTTAGCGAAGTTCAACTGTATGTGTTTGAGACTTTTTAACCATTAGAAGACGCGTAGATTTGTGTAAATCCGATTGGTTTACATAAAATTAATAAAAGTAGGGTTTAATAAAAGGAGAGTATGTTATGATTGTAACTGTTAATTATAATTTTAGCAAAAAAAAAATTAGGTAACGTATACCACACGTACAACCGAAGTAAAGTGGTTGGCAACCAAGTGGGGCGAATGTAGGATATTGTCTTCTTAAAACATATTTTAGGTACAGTTTCCGAAAAGTGAGGAAATTACCGAATAACTCAGCAAAAGCTTTCAAAAGCTTCATAACATCACTGAGATAATGTAACTTTTTGTAACCGTTTATAAATTTCACAAAATATCGTCATGTTCATGAAAAGTGTTTTAGGACCCCCAGCGTAGCAAATTTAAAAAGTAAATAAAGAATTAATTTAAAAAAAATATACATTTCATACCACTGAGATAGGCATAGCATGTTCATAACCTAAAATTTCGCTTTTACATCTTCACTTTACATATTAAATTATAGGGTTTTTCGATAGGGACGCTGCGAAAGTAGACCAATAGAGACAGCAAACGACGCCATATTTTTCCCCCTCTTTTGACATTTCTCTTTAGTAAGGTGCGCCATTTCATCATGGACAGATATACGATCCAACAACGAGTCGAAATTATTAAAATTTACTACAGCCAGTGGCCTCAACTTTAACAGCGCTACGTCCAATTTATAGTCGTTAAATCGTCCTGTCAGTTAAACAATTGAGCGTCTAGTGGAAAAATTAGTCGCTGGCGCATCAATTGAGGAAGACCCAAATCAGTCTCTCTGTGACGTCGTTGTTGCGAATTTCGCGAAAAGATCTTAGCCTACATCCTTACAAGATCAAATTGACGCAAAAACTGAAGCTGCTTGACCACCACAATCGTCGTATGGTATGTTCGTGAATTGGGCTGAGCGACAACTTGAAAATTATTCGTATTTTCATCGAAACATCCTCTTCAGCGTTGAGGCTTGTTTCTGACTGAATGGCTTCGTCAATAAAAATAAAATATGCGTTATTGGTCAGACAGCATTCCACACGCACTCCATGAGTCACCATTACATCAGAAAAAAATAAGGTTTTGTTGCCGGCGGCGTCACTGGGTCGCACTTCTTCCCCGATGATCAAGACGTGCACGTTACTGTGAATGGGAATCGTTACCACTCAATGATAATCGAATTGGATGATATGGACTTGACCAATATGTGGTTCCAAAAAGACGGTGACATAAGCCACAGGGCGGATGTCACTATCGATTTATTGAAAACAGTCGAAAATAGGGTTTAGCGTCTGGACTTCCGCAAGCGTGCCCTGAGTGGCCATGAAAAGGAATCGAGTTCCATACATAATGGCATCGAAGGTACTTTCACAGGAGTAAAGAATTTCATTATCCCAAACCGCTTTTGTTTTATTAAAAAAAAAAGACTTGAACCCATTATTTGTCGGAACACATAAAATTTTCGAGAATTTCAAATAACTGTACATTCGATGTAAAATATGGGTAGTCCAAAAAGTTTTTAGTATTTTGTCAATAGATGTCGTTGTAGTGGTATATCTCCAGTGCTACCAATCGCATTGTGTCATACCATATAATGTTGGAAATGTGAGATTTAAAGCTTCATTTAACCAAAAAAAAAATTGGGAGAAGTTGAAAAAAGGTTACAACTGTTCAAAAATGAGAGGAAATAATGAAGAAACTCGCTATATTTTGTAATTTTTGTATAAAAAAGGGAAGAATTTCACGCAAGCCACCAATGAAATGTGTGAAGTTTACGAAGACGATGCTGTATCAGTTGGTGTAGCACAATGATTCGCTCGCTTCCGTTCTGGAAATTTCGATTTAACTCATGAAAGTTTTACATTGATGGAATAGTGTCTGTATCGGAAAAATGGCAAAAAGTGGTCGACCATAATGTTACATGTTTGTTTATTTATTAGAATAAATATAAAAAAAAATTTAATTAGATTAGAAAATCGGAAAGGCTTTTCGACTATACAATATAGGCAATTATATATGTATTATACATTCGATTGTTGAAAGTGGATATAATCGTTAAAGGAGATAATAATTTTCAGCCTAAATTTTATATATGTACGTATGTATTTTGAAGGTTTTGGAAAAACTGCACTTCAGTCTGTGTTCTACATATGTGCCCGTAATCAATCGATTTAAACTATCTTTTCTAAGTAAAATTAAAACAAAAATATATTTACAAGACGTTTTCACATCAAAATTTATTTTATTATTATTTATAAAGTTGAATGAAAATTTACAAATACTCATTGTGATGAAAAAAACGTATATAAAAAGAGAATTGGAATTATTATACATATGTCCCAAGGGTATAAAAAATATTGCAGGTTCTGACAATGAGAAATATTCTGCAAACAAAGTAAAAATTCAGGTCACTTTCCGTCTTCAAAGTACAATTACACTTTTATAAGTATGCATGTGTATGTATATGTATATATGTATATGGATATGTGTTATGTGTGTGTTTTTGTTTTATGTATATGTGTATGCATGTGTGTGTGTGTGTTCATGTAACCAAGTATGTAGGTATATATGTATGTATGCATGTAAATTTATTAAAAATAATTTAAGCTTTGCTTGCATTCTTTATTCACGTAGATTTTTCGTTAGCAGCAAATTATTGTGGTGTCCCGATAAATGCCTCACTAACTCTTGTACTGATTCGAAATACATGGAACAAAAACAGCAACTGAATCGATTCTCGGTCTCAGCACCATTTGTCGTCGTTATTACATTTCGATGAACCGAACACAAATGTTTCAATAGATGGGCCTTCTGTTTGAACATAGCAACACATAAGCGGCAAGCGAACGGCTTTTCGCCCGTATGTACGCGTAAATGTGTTTTCAAATTCCATGACATACCGAACTGTTTGCCACAGTATTCGCAACGATATTCGCGTGTCGTATTATGTGTGCCGCATATATTCGAATTATTGGATGGGGGATCTCGAACACTTCCTGGTGTATCATGATTGCCAGCATCGACGGTATTGCCGCCGCCGGCTATGCCACCGCCACCGCCACCACCGACGCCTATCTGTGGTATGCTACCGAGACCGGATTGTAGTTTTGAGAAGTTGCTTATGGCAGGATTTTGTGTCGATTGCCATTGGTATGCGAATTGTGGAGGGATGTGTAGCGCGGCGTCGGGGCTTTGTGGTCGGGGTCTTTGATTTTCAATGAATTTACGATTTTTCGGCAATACCTCTGAACTGCCTAAAAGTCCTTCCTCGAGTGGTGATAACAATTTACGATCGGACATGTACGATGATATTGGCGATGAGTCTGTTTTCGCGGAACGTAATTCATCGATTAATGTATGCTGATATGATGATGCAAACGGTTGATTATGACTGGAGGAATGATGAAAGCCTGGTCTTCGTTTTCGATGCGGTGTTACCACATAATTTTCCGGTGAATTATTCAAATCTGGATCGTGTAGGGATTTGGCAACATCTTTATCGGAATCAAAGAAAAATCCTTTACGTTTTATACTTTCCGTGCCGTTAAACGATGAACTATCCGTATTGAAAATATTTTTGTCCGTATATGATAATTTTCTTGTACTACTTTCATGTTTACATCGTAAGTCCAATGATAAATTAACGGGATTTAATGAAGGTATATTATTCTTATTGGCGGTATTGAGCGGGGCATCGGTGAATGCATCTTGCTCACTGGTCGAGGGGCTACTAACCTCTTTCAAATCTTTATTTATATTATCATCTAATGAACACTTAGGGCTGCCCGGATCTTCCTTTATGGTATCGGAATCCTTGGAACCATCCGAGCATTTTTTTATATCATCGCTACCATCTAAATCGGGGCTATAGGAATGCTCTAGCTTTGTTGAACAATACATATGCTGTTTGCCATTTCCGTTACCATTGGAGTCGCTGTTCAAGCGTTCACGCAAGTTACTGCACTTACTGCTTAGTATTGCTGAGTCAGTAGTCTTCCAATTGTCGGATTTAATTTGCAACAACAACAATAGATCATGTAAATAGTTAACATCTCGCGACGTTATGCAAGTTTGTCCGGAATATAGAAAATCCAGCAGGAATTTAAAATATGTAGCATTCACATCTGGGAAATAAACTGTGGTTGCGCAGTCGGAAAGTTGCGTGTCCTCCAATAGGGTTCTGTTGCAGAAACAGAAATAAGGATCATTAAATTTAGTGTTGTTAGAATGTTTGTATTTTTAATTAATTTTTTTTTTTAATTAAATTTAATTTCTTAATATTTAACAAAATAATATTTGTTAAAGTTTTTTCCTATTCATTATTATTATTTTTTTTAATTCAACAAAAACAGCTAAAAAAATATATTTTTTTATTTTTTATTATTTTCTAAAATTTATTTATAGTTATTTCATTAATGTATTACTTTTTAATAAAAAAAAATATTTTTAAATTATTTGATCGCTATCAAATTGTTTCTGCAAGATTTGTTCTAGTTCTCCATACCCAGGTGTTTTTTGATCTGAACAAAATTAAAATTTTTGCGAATGATATTTGGTGTGAAAATTCTGCTTTTTAATGTAAGTTTTTATTTTTCTTTTTTCGAGCGTAGGTTATCAGAGATATTTTTGGATTTAAGCAACGAAGAAGGTCGGAATTACTGCAGCAGTAAGATGTTTTTTTTCAGCGCCGTCGCAGTCGCGTGCCTCAAAAGAAAATTTTTTCTTCAAAAATATTTTAATTTTTTCTTTAAAAATATATAAATTTTTTCTTCAAAAATAATTAAAATTATTATTCAAACAAAAATTTTAAATTTTTTATTTTTTTACTTAATGTCATAATTTGTCCTCATTGTGTTTCATGAAATTAAGTTATCGTTTTTTTAACGAAAAAATTACTATGTGTGCTTAAAATAGAAATGTGTAAGTATGCCCTTAAAACTGAATTGTATTTTTTTTATCTCCCAAAAATCGACTTTTTTAGGCTGTTATAGAAGGTGTGCTACTTAGCCGTATTTATATTTCTAGAGAGAATTTTGATATTTAGTGCAAATTCGGCATTTTTTATTTATATTATATTTCATATTCGTTTCTAAGTTAGTGCTGAAGCTAAAACTGAAGTTAATCAGAAGAACTCGAATGATCTCCTTGGCTTACATAAGTTGCATTAAGCTAATTTAGTTAAACATTTTTAATTTTTATAAGAAAAATGTTTACGTAAATACTTTTATATTGAAATTAAAAAAGTATACATATATACAATATTTTAAATATTTTTTAAAACTTAATTATTCATTATTATTATTATTGTTTTTTTTTTTTAATAAATTTAATATTTTTTTTTTATTTCCTATTCATTATTATTATTTTTTTAATAAATTTGATAATTTTTTTATATATTTTTTTTTAATTTTATAAAAATGAGCAATGCAGTAAAAAAGTGCGGTTTAAAAAATTAAATTAAATAGAAAAAACTAAGAAAAATTAAAGTGAAAATGTTAATACTTTTTTTCTATTTTATTTTTTATTTATTTATGTTTTTCATCACCATTTCACTACAAGCTAATCGCTATTACTTTTTTATACTTCAATTCTTGCCTTTTTCACAGTTAATAATCTAACACTTCATAGCATACCTAGCATGTGCATGTGCTTGCATAACTGTTTTTTTACCTTATGAGTGGGCTTGCAGCTGCCAATACAAGTTTATGTGCGTGGAGTTTAACTCTGTTTTCACAAACTATTGTCAGATCGGCTGGGTGTTCTCCACGGAATGCGGCTCCAATTTCTTTGAGTATACACTCTCCATGCTTGCTGTACTGCAACATCAGCATTCTAGGAAACTTTGAAAGACACAAAAAGCACAGAAAATCAATTTTTTTGCAAAACAATAAGCCGTTAGCAATTTTTTAAGTACAACGCGTCTGAGCGGCGCAAAATTTTAGTTTTCTAGTTTAGACACTGACTTAATCTAATTTTGTTATTTGTTTAATTTTTTTATAGAGCTAGCTATGGTAGCTATTATTTGCTATAGGTGAACATTTTATAAAGAAAAAATTAAAGTTAAAGGCAAAGTTAAGAAAATAAAATAATAATAAAAAAAGTCATAATAATTAAAATAAAAAAAAACGATAAAAATAAGAAATATTTTTTTTTAATAATAACAATAAATAAAAAACATTGTTTAAAAATAATAATAAAAAAATAAAATAATAAGAAAATCGTATAAAATATTTTTTTTTAATAAAAATAAAAAAAAATTAAATCTTTTTTTTAATAATAATTTAATATTAAAAAAAAAAAAAAACAATTATAAAAAAATTAAATTTTGTTTGTTTATAATAAGAATTAGCAATGAATAGCTCCCAAATCTAGCACAACTTTTGATTTATGTATATATTTGTATGTTTATTTTTAGCAAGAAAAAATAATAACTAAAGCAAACAGAAAAAAAAATAAAAGTAATAGGCACAAATTTAAAATTTTAATTTTTCTTTAGCATAAGCAGTATTCTGCCATGTGCAGCTCTATTTTGTATTTATATATATTTTTTTTATAATTTTCTTTAGCATTAATACATTACACATACATTTGCTGAAATTAATTTTAGTAATTTTTACAGCTTTCTATATAAAAAAAACCGCTTTGCAATTTGTTAAAGTTCAAAAATATAACACTAAGCATCCGCTTTTCCAATCCGCACGCATGCGCAAACTACACACAATTCAGAAACAATTCGCATTCGTAACCAAGTGCATACACGAACATACATATGTACATATATACAGCGTATTATGAATATGCAAATGTAGCGCTTTTTTAATTTTTCTTAACTAAAACTAATTTATTATTTACAGTATTTGCACAATAAAAAACCAGTATTTGTACATTCACTAAGATTTTTCCACTTTTTTTCTTACTTCCTAGCCTTTCTACTTTTAACTCTCTACTGCTTGAACCCTTCACTTGATACTGACATTTCAAAACTGAATGTATGGAAATTTCTTGCATATACAACTCTCTCATTGCCACAGCATACATACATACATACAGATGTATGAATGTATGTATGTACATACATATTTGTATGTGTTTGCCAGTCTGTCATCGTCTGTGAATGTGCTTGTGCTTGCGCGATTGTAGCTCTCTCCGTGATTTAGCAATCATCATCATTAACATTGATGAAAAGAAGTGATCCAACATTTGCGACCTTGAACACACCAACATTCTACATTAATGAAGTGTGATTTTTTTCCAACGTCGTTTATGGCACTTTCCAACTAAGGCAAATTGCCATTGGCTGTTATACTTTCTACCTAGTAGGTAATACGTATTGGCTTTACTGACTGACTGACTTGCTGTTGCTATTGCTGCTGCTGCTGCTGCTGCTGCCGCTGATGGCTGGTTGACTGGTTCAGCAACAGTAAGTGTGTAGCGACGGCATACGACGATCGAGGTTCCACGATCACAAGCTGTGTGTGGAGAACGGCGACCATACAGACCGACAGATAGACATACAGACAGACATACATACAAACAAACATGCTACGTAAAAAGTTGCGCTATTACTTTGTTGTTGCTGTGTTGTTGCTATTGTTGTGGTTAAAATAGTGAAGGCTTTTTAACTTTATACAATATATGATATACAAACAGACAGACACACTTTGTATATTTAGTAGACATGTATATTTTCGAATTCACTGTTATGTATATAAGCGTTTTATAAGCTCGTCCATACACACACACATATAAAAATAGTAGAAACATACATACATAAAAAAATATTGAACAATGCAGCATGAAAGTTTTATATAATTTGGAAATTTCAGACTTACTCGTGCGTACTTTTATACAAACATACAGCCAGACACACGTACAGACATGCGCACTCACACCAGCGCGCGCGCAAGCTCACATGCTTGCATACAAATGTTCATGGACTGGTTAAATACGAAACAAAAAAATGCGCATTGGCTGACTCTGACTATTCGAATCTTTTCCTTCACACATAACACAGTCGGCGGCCGTGCATTCGCTAGAAAAACTTTTGACGTTCCAAAAAGTGTTAAAAACCGCGAGCAAAGTGTAAGTTCGGCTTGTTGAGCCGTTGCTGTGAGCTTAAGAGTTTTTCAGCAAGTTTTGGTTTAGTTGAAAAACTGCATGCACACGACGGCATTTTCAAATTAACCGCACTCATACATACACGCATGCACATATGTATATGTAGATAAAGGTTTGTGCAATCTTACCAATACATACATACGCATGTAAGCTTATGCTATTCATACAATTATACAGACTTTATATACAAATATATGTACGTACATACGTACATGAATGTATGTAAACAAATACATATGTGTATGTGTGTGCATGCACTTACAAAAAGATATTCATATCTGCACTATAGGCCATGCACACAAACATACACGCATTTGCTCATATGTCGCTTGAGCGCTGTTGTTTTTAACAGTTTTTGTTGTTATTGCTATTGCACAACATTAAATTTGTATGAATTCTAATATGAATTAGCTTTTAAGACATACTGTACATAATTGAGAAGGGAGTAGACATTTGTATGTACGTTGGTCTGCTGCAGTGGCGTAGACCGTAGGCGTTGCAAACGCTTTAATTGGCGCTCTGGTGCTGTCATGAAAGCTTCTCAGAATTAAATTGCTGCATGAAAGTTTTGGAAAATGCGACACATTTCGATTTATAAATTATGGTAGTCGAAAAAGTCTTTTCGTATTTTGTCAATAGATGTCGTTGCAGTCGTATATCTCCAGTGCTACCAATCTCATTGTGACATACATATGTATGTATGTACCATAGTGTTGGAAAAGTGAGATTTAAGCTTCATTTAAGAAAGTCGAAGAAATTGAAACAAGTTACAGCTGTTCAAAAATGAGTTTGATTAGAAATACGAAAAGATTTTTTCGACTACCCATTATTAAACGATTTCACAAAAAAACAATATATTGTGTGTTTCGTTTGACCACTAAAACTGATGTTTACTCCTAAAATTCTAAGAACAACATATTTTGTAAAAAACCAAAGGTTATTTGTTTGTGAATTATAGAAGTACTAGAAATTAGTGTGATTGGTCTGTTTTTTTAAGATAATGATAATTTTTCAAGATAATATGATAGAAAAATTATTAAAATTTACGGACACCCTCAAAAAGATATGGTTCTTAAAAAAGCTAAGGGGCACACCTAGTGTGAAATTTTGAAAAAAATCCATTTTTTCATGTATTGATAGTTAAAGGACACATCTGGTGTGAAGTTTTGAATTTTTTTTTCACGTTTCGAAAGTTCATACCTTTAAAAATAACATACAAAACCGATGGCTCAAATAGTTTTTGATTCACAGCTTTTTGAAGTGTAGCACTCAATTCATACCGATCCACCAGTTCAGTTTCCAAATCATTTTTTTTTTTCAAACAACATTTTTAGAACTTACTGCCGTGCTAACTCGAAGACAAATAATCCGATTATCATATGTTTTTTTTTTCTGTTCTGTATACAACTCTACATACAATGACTGAATAGCTGTGTTGATCTGAGCAAAAATGGAATTTTATTTTTTTCAATCGTTGCTCATTGCATGGAGAATATCTTCCAGTCCAAATAAACTTTTTTTATTTTCAGGTTTCTTCCACTGAGAAGGCTGGAAACACTACACCAGCGGACCTTTTTTTCAAAAATCAATGTACATATGTATGTTCTTGAAGCATGTATAAGTAAATACGGAAATTTTCAAACCCATCGTTACAGTAGTTTTTTTTATTTTCAAAAGTTGACGTTTTTTTAGGCTGTCACACTAGGCGTACCACTTAAAAATTTATTATTTGAAAATTAGTGTTGCAGATTAGTTAAATCTGTTTTGTTTAGTTTCATAACCCTAGAATTTTCATGAAAATATAATATAATTATAATGAAATGAAAAATAAATTTGTTTTAGAGGAAAGAAATAACTTATCAAACCTTCAATCAAATTTAAGGGGTTAACATTTTTTTTATAGTTGTAATTGAAAAAAAAAAATTTCTTCGTCCAAGTCTTTAAGAATTGTATCTCAAAGACTTATGTAAAATTTCATGAGTGGTTCTCGAGAAATCTTGCCAACCGTCTTCAAAAACACAGTTTCTAGAGAAACGTATTTAAAGACGACGCACTAAGCCTAGCCCAGCCTCGAGCGCACAAGTTTTTAAGGCTGTAACTCCGAAACTATCACTCGCATCAACTTGAAAATGTAGGACAATATTCTAGAGGTGTTGTAGAATTTAATAAGCCCGTAAACCCATGTAAGCCCTTAGGCAGATAAATACGAAATATTCGCACTTTCTTTTTCCGATTCTCTTCAGCCGCACAAATTTGTCTAAAATTGCAGACCGGGGATTTTTCAATAAGAACGATTTATACGAATTGCAAATGATTTCAATATTTAAATAAGAGCATTCAAATTATACACTAGCTCTCAACCCTTTTTGCAAAAAAGCTTACTACACACCTGCATATTGATATGTCGTAATTCTTTGTAAATTTGTGTAAATATTCTACGCTATGTTAGGTGTGGGAGTAACTCTCCAATTTGATTGCGGAACTAGCTTTCAGCATATATTTTCTTATTAGCGGTGATAAATTAACTCTGCTAAGAATTATAAAGAAATTAAGTACATTGCAGATATAATTGAGTTAAATTTTTGAAGGTAAAAAATACCAAAATAACCAATATTATATAAAATGTATGACATAGTTGTATGATAAGAATCTAAGGGGTCATTGAAAAATTGATTATAACTTTTAAGTTAGGTTAGGTTATGGTTACTGAACTCAATGAGAGCAGTCCACATTTAGATGAAACTAAGTGTCTTTCAAGTATTATAATTACAAACTTTTTAGTTAGGTTATGTTATGGTTACGCGACACTTGATAAGAAAAGAGGCCACATTTAGATTGATAAGCCTATTGTGAAACCGCTTATTGGACTTTTCTTGCCTTTCCCTTGGTTCCTCGCCTGGTTGATGCTTGATTTAAAAAGAAAAAATATTAGAAAAAGAATATTAAATGCAATGGTGCTTTCTTTTTAACAGCAAGCAATTCATAGGCAATATCCAGCATTTGTTGCTAATTCGGAGCAGAAATTCTTAGAAAAACAATGCGCAGTTTTTCTATAAAACTCAATAAAAAATACTCATTTTACCCAATATTAGTGGGATATACATATGTATGTATAAACTTTTAAAAATAAATAAAATAATAAGAAACATAAGTACACATATACAGATGTAAATTAAGTATGACATTAGTAATAATATATACTAGAAGCAGCAGAGAAAGTCTGCGTTTTAGTAAAAAAATCGTAAACTTTGGCTGTTGTAAATTTTAACACTATTCACAAATACAAAAGCTTCCTTACAAGTATTTGATTCCGTTCTTTCAGTTTGTATGGCAGGTGTTCATACATACATACATATGTATATGCTACAGTGATCCGATCTGAATCATTACTTCGGAGATTGCACCATTGCCTTAAAGTGGCCATACACGACACACATGTGCGTTCGATCGACATGCGATTTACTCGTGTATGGGCTTGTGCGCATACCGATCCATGTTCGCGAAAATATTTGATTTTTTACGATCGGTGTGCGCACATGTCTGTCGTGTATGGCGCTGTATGCACACAAAATCTCATTTCTCTCCTGTCGCCGAACAGTAAAGATCGCGGACGAACAATGGCAAGTGCTAAAGGAGGAGCCTACTTTAGAGGCTTCAAAAAATCGATTTTTTTGGGAGGGAATGAAATAATTGATTTAAGTGAAATTTCTATGTTTTATAGTTATATATATGAAAATCTTTCACAAATTTTTTGGATACGGAATCTTTGATATTCTGCCTTTGGGAAGCAATTGCCCGATGCATCTCGCATGTGCATTTATCGGACGGCGGGCAGGATGCAGGTCGCAATTTATATCGGAAACAAAAAATTCAAAGAGATTAATATTTTTTAATAATTTATCTTCTAGTTAAAAAAAAAGTAAAAAATTTTACAAATTTTTTAAAAATTGCTGTTTAAAAATTTGTTCAAACTTCACTTTTCTTAGTTTTTTTTTAGTTTAAATAGAAAATAATTTTATGCCATAGATAATTAACTTTCCCCCAATTCCATACAACGTTTAGTTTATTTTCTATCCTTTTCGTATCAGAATTTATTGAACTTATAAAAAATGAATTGGCAATTTGGCATACGAAAAGTGATAAATGCAATAGTAAAATTGAGAAAAATAAAAGTTGGAATAACTTATTAACGAAATACAAAGAAATAGATAAAAGTGCTATATTAGAAATAAATTCTAACAAAAGTTCCGCTTGCCTGTCGCACATGTTCACTGTGTGAAGAACGAACGCAAAATGGATTTGTGTGTCGTGTATGGGCGAAACGAATTCACACAGATCGAACGCACATGTGTGTCGTGTACAGCCTCTTTTAGGCAATAATCCACGCCAAATTTATTGAAGATATTTTGTTAAATGAAAAAAAAGCTTTCCATACAAGCCGATCGTTCATGTTGTGTGACAGCTTTATGCTATAGTGGTCCGTTATCGACCATTCCGACAAATGAGCAGCTTTATGGGGAGAAAGGAACGTTTGCAAAATTTCATATCGATTTCTCAAAAACTGAGGGACTAGTTCGTATTTATAAAGTTGTTAAGCTGATCTTTTATATAATATTTCAATACAATTTTCGGCCGACCTACAATACTTATGTATATTCTTAAAGGGACTTCATAGTACTTTTTATATGCAGTGAAATTCCTCACAACCGGCCACCCACCATCGCAGTGTTTTGTCCGCCTATAGGGGTGGTCCACTATGGGGGCTGGAAAAACTTTCCAGCGATTTTTCCGTTTTTTTGGCTCCCTATGAATCAAACCGCTCTAATGTATGTATATATGTACATATATATGTACATACATACATACATATATGTATACATATTTGGATATGATGGTGTATTATATTCATATACTTATAACTGTGTACTTAAATTGAATAAATATCCACAAAACGATTTACCGAAAAGAAAAATAACTCAACACGCGATTATACATACATATGTATGTATGTATAAATTGTACACCATTTTCTGAAACATTTTATGAAATCTTGTCCGTTTATCAGCGATAATTCGAACGAAATATTATATTACCAAAATAGTGTACATACATACTTGTCCGGTTATTGGAAAGTTCTCATGTCTACATATAGGAATTGGTTTTGTATGAAAATTTTAATGAAATAGATGAAATTTGTCCGGTTATGGGAAGTATCCGGTCATAAGGACTATCCTTAAGAGGGAATTTCACTGCATTACAATATTTTATTCTAAACATAAATTCAAAAAAAAAATTATTTTTAAATGAATTTAATGAAAGTATTCACAAACATTTTTTTCCACACATAAATATCTTTAAGTTTTTCATTCACACGACAGAAAACCTCGTTTTTATACCGATCTCCACATACATATGTATGTATTTACAAGCATATGTATGTAGGTATGTACATATGTTACCACATTCACCTATATGTGTACATACATACATACATATGTAATACAGTACAAGTAGTAAGTAGATATGACGTTATAAAGAAATATCCCTTTCACAAAAATTCGCTTACGCTTACTGCTATCTTAATGCATACATACGAACATACAAACATATGTATGTACATACAAAAAGCATGAAATAAAGTTGTATAGACTGGTGTGGAGAGTGGAGTGGTCGTGTGATATGCGCCAACATGCAGAATTCACCTTTTCCGTGCCATTTCAAGCACGCACACATGCAAACAATTCGACATGCAGGTAGACATACATATGTATGTATGTGTATACATACTTACATACTTAAGTATAAAACATAATTATTAAAAGTTAAGAAAAATACTTTTGCTTGTTGCAGTTAAACAAGAAGATATAATGAAATCACATTCACTATATTACTTTTCAGCATAAATGTTGCTGTTCCTGTTGTTGTTTGTTGCAAGAAAATGCTAAATAAAATAAAAGTTAGCTAAGGTAAGTGCGTATGTACAACATAAATAAAAATTAATACGTAGATATGTACGTACGTAACTGAGTTACAATTGTATGAGGCCACATGCACACACATACACATACACAGAAAAACAGTAAATTAAAAAAAAAAAAAACATTATTGAAGTTTCAATAAACAAAAGGGGAAATGAAAATCAGTAAATTTTCAATATATTTCTCCTTTTACAATACATATACAAGCATGCACAGGAATATTCATATGTACATACCAACAAATAAACATACATATGTACATTCACATAAACACACAGTCAAGCATACAAAATACACTCCCTTTCACAAAAAGCTCCAGTTGCCAGTTGTTTAGTCGTTTTTTGCTTGCTATATGTAGCGCTGCCAGTTTATGAAACTTTTTAAAGCTTCTTACTGACCTAAAAAATATGTGTATGCGTGAGAGATAATGGCAATGTGTTGGAGTGAAAACGCTGCAAGCCAGCAACTAAGCAAACAGCAGCCGCGTTTTTTATATTTGTTGTAGTTGTTGTTGCTACATATAGTTGTTTTTTTATGTGTTTTTTATTGCCTTTTGTATTTCAACTCGTCCAACGATCAGCCAACCAGCCAAGCGACCAACTAACCAACCGACGACGACTTACAGACGAGCGACCACTTCAATGACTTTTTCCGCCGCGCACGAAATTCAACATTTTCCACACCAGCGCGATCACTTTCGAGTTTCGAGTTTTTACCAAATGGCAGCGTATAAAGTCGTAGCAAAAGCTAAAGCGCGAGATTGCATTAGTTGCAAAAACAAAATACACAGCCAAACGCACACATGCAGATATTTACTCATAAACATGCATAATCTATGCGTGTAGTGGTAAATATTTTCTTTTTTGTAGTTGTTGTTTAGTTTTTTTGTTTTTTGTTTCAAATCAACTTGCAGCGCATTGTTTAATCTCTTCAAAAAAGCAAGACGCCTTCAAGCTCTTGCATATACGAATAGTCATAAATATGTATGCATGTAGTAAGTAGTTTTGTTCGCTTTTATATACTTATGAATGTATATATATAAAAACTATATGCATAGTATATATGTAAATGAAATCCATTCACCATAGTTAATAAAACAGCTCAACTCCTTCACAAACAACACAAGCCGAGCACAGCGTACATACACACTCCCATGCATACAATTGGCATACATAGAGAGGAGAGCACAGCGCGCATAGTGAAAACACTTTTGTCTTTTCGTTTCAATTTTTATTGTATTTATTGTTTTTGTATTATTTCGTATTTCGTAGATTTTGTTTTTAACATTGTTTTTGTGGTTGTTGTATTTGTTTTAGCCACTAACTACAGCATTTCTTATGCATAGTTAACTAACAAAACGGGCAAATGAGCCAAAGCTGAGACACAATAGCATTAAACGTTGGTCATATTGGCTACGGCTAGAGCTACATATGTATTTACTATTAGTACGGTTTTGGCTAAGTATAAATCGACAACGACGTTAAAAATGTGTAAATTGTTGGAAATATGCTTGGCTTGAAGGTCATACACACGTACAAGCCTTTCTAATACATTAATGGCCATTATTATTGTAGAGCGTAATTTCTAGGCGTCTTTGACTCGAACTCTCGGATCATAAATAACAACGAAGTATAACAAACACGCATGCATACACACACACATATTTGCATACTACATATCTACATAATGAGACTGGTCATGTTTTTACCGTTTCTCACTTTACTTTTGCATAATGTTATATGAATGCTTGCAAAGCGTGTATGCAGCATGCTGTTAAGTATGTGTGTATGATTTTTTGTATCGTAATATGTACATTGTATGTATATTTTTTTATATGTATATATTCATGTATGCATTAATAAAATATAAATGTTTGCTGCAATATTTAAATATTAATAAATTCGTAAATAATGTTTACCTGTCGCATGAAGTGGCAATTGCAATACTTTAATCCAAAACAGTGTTATAAACTTTTGGTGTACAATAAAAAATGTATGTATGTGCACATACAATATACACACATGTACATATGTATGTATTTATTTATGCATATATGTTATATCTATATTTTATTATATGTATATACGAATAGCTGTACACATATTACTATTTAGTGCACACTTAACACAGTTCCATAAATTTTCATTGGGCACACACGTTGCATGGATGCTTGTATCTACACTTTTAATGCACTGCAACTGCACTTTCTTGAAACTTTTTGGTTTTTTGTGAAAACTTTATGTTATGTTTTTCGCTTTTTTTGTTTTTATTTTTATTTCTTTTGTTTTTAATTTAGCTGATATTTATGTGGAACAAAGCGCGTGTTGGCGTAGAACAGAACAAAAAAAATTATACATATGTATGTATGTATGTATATTGTATATAAAAACAAAAAAAAGTTTGTTTACTCCGTTTGCGCAATGTTCATGTACGTGATATTCTCTAGTTTTATATTGGTTATAATTAATATTATTGTTGTTGTTGCTGTAAAATTAGTATTATTTTCTCTTTGCTTAAAGCAATATTGTTGCAATAGTGTTATTACGAAATAATACAAAAATTAAACTTAAATAAATCCGACGACTGCAGAGTGAATCTCTCAGATGTGTTTTACTAACTATCATTTCACGTACTGAGTACACATTTCCAACATATTACTAAATGTGGTCGATAGACACAAACTTATCACCCATTCGTACATACATATTTACCTACTCAAACTTTACGAATACTTATGAAAACCTATATATATATGTATATATTTATATACATATGTATATAGCGTACCGCTGCAGTAGACCGTCCCTTTCACTTGCTTGCAATTTTCATATACAGTTGGTCTTAATGTATCTCTTTCCTACCATTCTTCAACGATCGCATACAGTGTGTTTTTCTGCGATCGAGAATTTCAACATATTTGTTGTGCTTTTACACTTTTATAAGTACGAGGTAAAAGCTTTGCACCAACTAAATACTATCAACGTGCTGTCATGCTCCGTATTGGTGTACGTGTGTGTGTTTTCTTCGTGTTGGCCTCGACAGCAAACGCCACAAGCAGCTGGGTAGCAAGTCAAAACACACCACAGTAGAGCTTTATTAGCTTTTCATATTTTCACCACATTTTAATAGCCACCATGCGTGGGTATTTCAGAGTATTTCAGCGTACACTCGAAAGACTACGGCTATGTGTGTGTTGGTGAGGGTTGCAATGGTTTACAGTAAGAAAGTGAAACTTTTAACGGCCTACATACGATGTACAAACATACATACATGTTAGGATAAATTATACATATGGATATGTAGGTGTATAACTTGTTATATACATACATACATTGAAGTTGCACGCAACATTGCCATTACAGTCGTTATTCACAGCTGTGTGACTTCTTTCTGGTATAACACTAGTGAAATACTTTGTCAAAGCGGCAACATACTTTTTTGTAAAATAATAAAGCTTTAGCAGAGTTTTGTTTTGGTAGCTTTATGGAATGAGAATTATTTTTGAAATTACGAAGAATCTTCAGGATCACACACTATAATGAATTTAGAATAAACTATTCACTTCTGGTTTCTTCATAATTACCATACGTTATGCCCTTTCTGCACATCGTACACAAAATTTAGTCGTAATATCTCATTCTTTGTAGCACCACGATCAACACATTTTGTGATAGTTATGTACGCCCAAAGATCCGTAAAACCAATTACTTAACAGTTACATAATTCATAATACTCTAACAGCCAATAAGATCAAATCGTCTAATCGTTGGAGGATGGAGTCATGTATAGAAGTTCACGCAAGTGAAGAAAGTTCTCTGATCGCCATTCACTTGGGAGTGGCCAGAAACGATTCTTTTACATATGACTCAAATAGCTCACGACTTCCGGTCTTTGACCAAGTATCCTCTGGGTAGTCGAAGAACATCCGTTTGAAGACGAGCTAAAGTGAGAAGGCGAAATATTCCCTACTTAGGGTTGTGCACTGGGTTTGGGACCCGCCACGTAAAAAAAAACACCCCCAATGAAAGGAAACAACAAGCCTCGGATGAGTGACCCCCCTTTTGATGACGACCATGACAAACGAATTAAGGACTACGATTTGAGGGCATGCACCTGGAATGTCCGGTCCCTTAATTGGGAAGGTGCCGCTGCCCAGCTGGTTGATGTCCTCGTGAAAATAAAGGCTGACATCACCACCGTCCAAGAAATGCGATGGACGGGACAAGGACAGAGACAAGTAGGTCCTTGTGGCATTTACTACAGTGGCCATATAAAGGAGCGCAAGTTTGGTGTTGGATTCGTGGTGGGAGAGAGACTCCGTCGCCGAGTACTATCATTCACTCCTATGAATGAACGTCTAGCCACAATCCGCATCAAAGCGAGGTCCTTCAATATATAGCTGATTTGCGCCCACGCCCCGACGGAAGAGAAGGACGATGTGACCAAAGATGCCTTTTATGAGTGCTTGGAGCGCACTTATGAGAGATGCCCCCGCCACGATGTCAAAATCGTGCTTAGCGACTTCAACGCCAGGGTGGGCAAAGAAGGTATCTTTGGCACTACGGTCGGTAAATTCAGCCTCCACGAGGAAACATCCCCAAATGGGTTGAGGCTGATCGACTTCGCCGGGGCCCGAAATATGTAGTACTAGATTCCACCATAAGAAGATTCATCAAGCTACCTGGCAGTCTCCGGATCGAAAAACCACCAACCAGATCGATCATGTTGTGATAGACGGAAGACACGTCTCCAGTGTTTTAGATGTGCGTGCGCTCCGAGGACCTTAATCGACTCGGACCACTATATTGTTGCAGCCAAGATTCCCACCCGCCTCTGTGCAGCAAAACACGCACGCCAACAAACACAAGGAAGGTTCGATGTCGAGAAGCTGCAATCACAACAGACAGCCGAACGATTTTCTACTCGGCTTGCACTCCTGCTCTCTGAGGCCACTCGTCAACAACTCGGTATAAGAGAACTGTGGGACGGCATTTCAAACTCCTTACGTACAGCTGCAACCGAAACGGAAAGTGCAAAAGAACAGCTGGTACGACGAAGAGTGCCGTGTTGCAGCGGAGAGAAACAGGCTGCCTACCTCGCAACGTTACGATCGACCACACCAGGTGCGGGATGGGATAGATACCGAGAGTTGAAGAGGGAAGCGAGACGCATTTGTAGACAGAAAAAGAAAGAGGCCGAAAAGCTGGCCGACAGGGGTAATGCTCGAAAATTCTACGAAAAGATGCGGCGACTTACAGAAGGTTTCAAGACCGGAGCATACTCTTGTAGAACCTCCAAAGGTGATCTAGTCACCGATGCCCAAAACATACTTAAATTATGAAGGGAACACTTCTCCAGTCTGCTAAATGGCAGTGAACGCACAGCACCAGGAGAAGGCGAACCCGATTCCCCAATCGATGACGATGGAGCAGACGTTCCATTGCTCGACCATAAAGAAGTTCGAATAGCAATTACCCGCCTGAAGAACAACAAAGCGGCAGGGGCCGATGGATTGCCGACCGAGCTATTCAAACACGGCGGCGAAGAACTGATAAGGAGCATGCATCAGCTTCTTTGCAAAATATGGTCAGACGAAAGCATGCCCAACGATTGGAATTTAAGTGTGCTATGCCCAATCCATAAAAAAGGAGACCCCACAATCTGCGCCAACTACCGTGGGATAAGCCTCCTCAACATCGCGTACAAGGTTCTACCGAAAGAATTGTGTGAAAGATTAAAGCCCACCGTCAACAAACTGATTGGACCTTATCAGTGTGGCTTTAGACCTAGAAAATCAACAACCGACCAGATATTCACCATGCGCCAAATTTTGGAAAAGACTCGTGAAAGGAGAATCGACACGCACCACCTATTCGTCGATTTCAAAGCTGTTTTCGACAGCACAAAAAGGAGCTGCCTCTATGCCGCGATGTCTGAATTTGGTATCCCCGCAAAACTAATACGGCTGTGTAAACTGACGTTGAGCAGCACCAAAAGCTCCGTCAGGATCGGGAGGGACCTCCCCGAGCCGTTCGATAGCAAACGAGGTTTCAGACAAGGCGACTCCCTATCGTGGGACTTCTTCAATCTGCTGCTGGAAAAAATTATTCGAGCTGCAGAACTTAATCGAGCAGGTACAATCTTTTATAAAAGTGTACAGCTGCTGGCGTATGCCGATGATATTGATATTATCGGCCTCAACACCCGCGCCGTTAGTTCCGCTTTCTCCAGGCTGAACAAGGAAGCAACGCAATTGGGTCTGGCAGCGAACGAGGGCAAGACGAAATATTTCCTGTCCTCAAACAAACAGTCGTCGCACTCGCGACAGTCATAACTTTGAAGTTGTAGATAATTTCGTCTATTTAGGAACCAGCATTAACACCACCAACAATGTCAGCCTGGAAATCCAACACAGGATTACTCTTGCCAACAGGTGCTACTTCGGACTGAGTAGGCAATTGAGAAGCAAAGTCCTCTCTCGACAAACAAAAACCAAGCTCTATAAGTCGCTCATAATTCCCGTCCTGCTATATGGTGCAGAGGCTTGGACGATGACACAACCGATGAGTCGACGTTACGAGTTTTCGAGAGAAAGGTTCTACGAAAGATTTATGGTCCTTTGCGCATTGGCCACGGCGAATATCGCATACGATGGAACGATGAGCTGTACGAGATATACAACGACATTGACATACGAGGTGTGTTCAAAAAGTATCGCGAATCGTAACTGACAGTTTTCTTCGATTGCGTCGGCGTGGTGCATCATGAGTTCTTGCCACAGGGAAGAACGGTCAATAAGGAATATTACCTGCAAGTTATGCGCAATTTGCGCGAAGCAATCCGCCAGAAACGCGGATTTGTGGAAGAACAAAAACTTTTTGGCCAAAAACAACACACTAATGATGCCGCAGCCACCGTAATCCCCAGATCTGACCCCCTGTGACTTTTTCTTGTTCCCTAAACTGAAGAGGCCCATGAAAGGACGACGTTACGCTTCTCTTGACGAGATAAAGACGGCATCGAAGGAGGAGCTGAAGAAGATAAAAAAAAATGATTTTTTGAAGTGCTTCGAAGATTGGAAAAACCGTTGGCACAAGTGTATAATATCTCATGGGGATTACTTTGAAGGGGACAAATAGATATTCATGAATAAATAAATAATTTTTGATAAAACACAAAATTCGCGATACTTTTTGAACACACCTCGTAGTTCAGCGAATTAAAAGACAGCGGCTACGTTGGCTAGGTCATGTTGTCCGGATGGATGAAAACACTCCAGCTCTGAAAGTATTCGACGTAGTTCCCGCCGCGGGAAGCAGAGGAAGAGGTAGACCTCCACTCCGTTGGAAGGAGCAAGTGGAGAAGGACCTGGCTTCGCTTGGAATATCCAATTGGCGCCACGTGGCGAAGAGAAGAAACGACTGGCGCGCTGTTGTTGACTCGGCAATAATCGCGTAAGCGGTGTCTACGGCAGTAAAGAAGAAGAAGAAGCTTTTTATTACTCCCGCCCTTAACACAAACGGTTTCCGTAAAGTGCACAGTACCAACACAGCAATTAGTGGCCTCATAAAAAACAACCTGTGAGAGAAGAATTCTAGAAGCGTAAGACTCGTCAAAATCTTTTGACACTGTCCATCACACAAAATATATTGAACAATCCTTCGCGCTACTTCATTTTGGATATCTACTGTAGAAGCTTAAAATCCTAAAATTTACAATACCTAGATCATAACATAATAAACATACTATACATACACATGTACATATGTATGTACCAACTGGTGGCCCTCTGCACCGTGGGAAAGCACTTTCTTATATACAAAGGGCGGCCGAGTCAAAAATTTGCAGTCACGCCAACAAATCACAGGATACCATGGTAGCATCACTAATAATTAGTGGTATTCTGCACCGTGGGAAAGCACTTTCTTATATACAAACATCGGCCCAGTGAAAAATTTCCAGTCACGTCAACAAATCACAGTATGCCATGGTAGTATCACATATTTCTACCAACTGGTGGTCGTCTGCACCGTAGGAGGAAAGCACTTTCTTATACATATGTATATAAACAGCGGCCGAGTGGAAAATTTTCAGTCACGTCAATAAATCACAGGATGCTATGGTAGCATCACTGCTAGCTGCTTCTATAAAAGGAATGCAGGCACGGTGCCTGGTGAGTGCTTGGGTCGCGCTCACGCCGCGATGTGATGCGGGAAACTGGCTGTTAGATGCTTCTATAAAAGAAATGCAGGCAGGGTGCCTGGCCAGTGCTTGGGTGGCGCTCACGCCGCTTTGTGATGTGATTTTACAGTCATAATGTGATCTCCGGGAAGCTGGCTGTGATTTAACAGTCATAATGTAATCCCGTAGGAAGCTGCCTGTTAGATGCTTCTATAAAAGAATTGCAGGCACGGTGCCTGACCAGTGCTTGGATGACGCTCATGCCTAGGTGTGATGTGATTTAACAGTCATAATGTAATCCCGTGGGAAGCTGGCTGTTAGATGCTTCTATAAAAGGAATGCAGGCACGGTGCCTGGACAGTGCTTGGGTGGCACTCACGCCGCGATGTGATGTGATTTAACAGTCATTATGTAATCTCACGGGAAGCTGGCTATGATTTAACAGTCATAATTTAATTGGTATTGTTAGAAGATCATATGATGTCTGTGAGCTCATTTCGTTGTAGGTCTGCTCGGTATAAAAGGAAAGTAGAGCTAGCGGTCAGTAATAACGTATGACTATGATATAGTATTGCATGCACTAACTAATTGATATTTGGTATGTAGGAATAATATTATGATAGATTTGTGAATCCCTACTTAAATCATTCCCGAGTGGAATAAAATATATTTCGAAATATCCCCTGCTCAAAATCCGGTTTTGACAAAGCAGCTTAGCTCTATTCCAATTAATTCATAAGCGCCGCAGAACGGTTTCGTGATGCTAATAAGAATCCATTTTAGGTTCAAAATGTATTCGATTTTTTATTATTTCATTTCAAAATTTGGCACTGACTGCAAAAAACAAATATATTAAATATTCTTCAAAGCCAATAAAAACATATCAACCATGATCAAATTTTCTATGAACTTGTAATAAGCTTCTGCTGAGATGGCCTTCAACAAATTTAGTTAGTATTTAGGCTCAATTTCGGAGCGCCATTTGCTCAATTATTATGAGTTTCGAAATCATATTCATGAACCCTTATTCGTCAACAGTAATATAAGGAAACTTGCAAAAAAGTACTTTAACATAGGAGACGAGAATTGTTATACCCGTCATTAGACGGAAACCACATTATATTTATGTATGTTAATACTATCGTACGATTCTATAACTGGTGCAAACTGGAAAAAATATGTAAATATGTATGTATATGTTATAAAAAGTTTTCTACAAACTTCCAGTATAGACGTTTCAATATTATTTCACAAGTGTTGTTACATTTCATTACAGCTGCTGAAGGCCTCTTTCTTACATACAATATCAATATTTGCACTCGTAGCAATATGAAAATAGAAATAAAATTCAATTTAGAATTTACATTTCACGGGAAAATCCCTTTAACTGTAAATTGATTAGAATATCGTGCGGTGAATTAGCTGTAATTGATCGGTCATAGTGCGAAAAAAATTGACAGTCACGTACATACATATGTATGTATGTATGTACATATGTATGTACATGTGGATGTAGTAATGCAAAATTATAGAAATGTTGTTCATTGCTGCTAACAGAACCAAACACATGTGTGTATTATATCACTTTATAAATATTTTCATAATATAACTTAATTATACTTCAAAAATAATAAAGCATAGAACCTATTATAGGCAAATTTACCCGAAAATACATTTCATTATTAATTTCCAATATCTTGGAGATAACTTTTATATTTATTATCAAGGCTATTATTGAAATCTTAAGGTTATCTGCCCAGTTGTAGTAGGTCGTGGGACTGTTTCGTCAAACGTATTTTACTCTTCAACCGGTTTCAACTAGTTTTACTGCCGATCTTGAAAAAAAACAAATAAAACTGTTGTTTTTTTTTTTATGTACTTCCTCTTAACTTCATTGAACTAGCTTTCATTTGCACTGATTTAGCGAAAACCACGTGTGAAGCTGATAAGCACGAGTAGTCAGTAGCACTTAATGAGCGAAATAGGCGATAAGGTTGCTAATGGCAGCCGCCATTAATCACAATTACACCGGAATTAGGTAAACAACTAACAGAAGTTCGCTTTCGCTTTAATAAATTAGATATGTGCATATATACATACATATATATAAGTATTTGCACACATTTACTTAAAACCCTTATACATTTATCTTATCTTATCTTCTACATACATATATGTACATATATACTTATGTATTATACATAAAAAGTGTAAAATTAGATTTCGCGATTCACTTTCGAAACAATATACACATGTTCATATCTTTACTGTGAGCTACAAAGTGCTTAAGTGGTATGTTTTTTTCCAAACCTGTTATTGAAAACTTTGCACTCAAAAACACTGCATCAAAAATTGCTACAATAACATGAAAAAATACCTGTTTTTGTTACACCTACATTAATGCATACAAAAAATACATTTGAATATATTTTATTTAAGTACATTTATCTACATATACATACATATGTGTTTTCCTTTCTTAGTGAGTCAACAGCCAAGCAGAAACAGCTGCTAAATGTATTTTGATAAACTAATTATTAAATTTTGCTTGTAATAAATAAATACTTGAAATTGATTGTGAACGCAAAATTTGATAAGAAATCTGCAATTCGAGCAACTCGAGTATAAATTTAATATATTTTCTAAAATAATAGTCAAAGGTTTACCCAACAACCACTCTCTGGCGAGTGACTTGCATAATAACATGCTAAAAAATGCTGAATAATGTTAAACAATGAAAACTCCAAACATAAATATGTATTTATGCAAAATGCTGAATTTTTCGCTTGAAGCATTATTTTATTAGCAATTCTATAATCGCATTTTACTATATACGGATACCCATTCAAAATTCAATTGATATTTGTAAATTTGTATATGTATGTGCTTTATATTTTGTATATATGTATTTATGTAAATAAAATGCATTAAGCCGTTGCAGCAACAACTCTTGGGCAGTTCGGAACTTGGCATCTCAAATCACCATTTACCGTTGGTGGTGTTAACATATTCGATACGTTTCCTAAACCATTATTGCAAAACAAACAACCCTCTGGGCAATCGGGTACGGCCATTGGTAATTTCAACGATTTCCAAGCGCGTTTCATATCGGACACCAGTTGTTGCATCATTTCGACCGTATGGAATGGAGTCGGTGCTAAACGTAATTTCTCTTCACCGCGTGCCACAGTCGGATAATTGATTGCCTGCATGTAATGTCCATATTGATGTAGTAGAATATCCGATATCTGAGTGGTTTTTAACGGATTACCAATGCGAATTGGTATTATGTGACTTTTTGTTTCTTCCACAGGAAAACCTACCAATACATATAGAATCAATTAATATAAGCACGATTTTGTAATAAATTATTTAATTAATTACGTCAATTATCTAAAGCAATTAATTACATAAAACTAAAAGAAATTAAATAGAACGATTTTTCTCTTCATATAAGAATCGCGTGCCAAGTAATATGCTAAAAAAAGTTTACGTATTTATTTATACATGCCTTAAATAAATATGTATATATTTGTATGTGGGTACATATGTATATCTATAGCTAACTTAGAAACTGTTTGCCAAATTCATATGACCATGGACGTTGTCACGTGAATAGAGAAAATCGAAAATGCAAACTTCACTTTGCGAGCATTGGTTAAAACTGGCTTTTAGTGCCTTAAACACTTAGATGTATATACATTTGTAATAGCGCTATACATTAGATTTTGTGTGCTTTTTTACATCTACTTATGCAATAGCAGAATCTAAATAAGGAAAAGGCAGCAAAATTTTATACCACAATTATTGCTACTGTTTGACTGCCTGATTCGGTTGTTAATATATATATATATTACTATAAATGTATAGAAAAATGTATGCGTGGTATAATAAAAACTCTATAAATTTAGAGTAAAATATTAACAAAAAAAAAATAATTACCTTCACGCTGCAATAAGCTTTTCAAATATTTTACATTGCTTTGATGCTTGCTGCGTAATGCACGTCCTTCGTCAGAGGCGAGTAATTCGATTGCTGCATAAGCACCGCAGACTACAGATGGTGGCAATGATGTCGTAAATATAAAACCAGCAGCATATGAGCGAATCATATCAATCAAAGTTGCAGTGCTCGCTATATAGCCACCAATATTTCCAAATGCTTTGCCTAATGTGCCAGATATTATATCCATTTTCGGTAGCAAGCCATCTCTCTCCCCTATACCCGCACCATTACGACCGTATAAACCAACTGCATGTACTTCATCGATAAATGTTAAAGCGCCATACTCATGTGCCACATCACATAACTCCTCAAGTGGGCAAATAGCGCCGGTCATTGAATGTACGGTTTCAAAAGCGACTATTTTCGGTACATTACGATCAACCTGTTGCAGCATTGATCGTAGGTGTTTGGGATCGTTATGTCGAAATATATGTTTTGGCACACCACTATTTCGTATGCCTTGTATCATAGATGCGTGATTGCCTGCATCAGAAAATATATGACACCCAGGAAGTAGTTTTGCCAAAGTGAATAGTGTTGAATCGTTTGCAACGAAGCATGAAGTAAATACAAGTGCACCATCCTTCTGATGAAGTCGCGCCAAACGTTTTTCTAACATTTCATGGTGTAGAGAGTTGCCTGATATGTTACGTGTACCGCCAGCTCCTGTACCATGACACTCAATTGCTTTGATCGATGCTTCCTTCACTTTCGGATGTGCCGACACGCCAAGATAATCATTCGAGCACCACACAGTAATAGGTCTTTCTTCTTTCGAATATTCCAAAGCATGTGGAAAAAGTCCAGGTCCAGCTAAACGATTTACTTTACGAAAAATGCGATATGAATAATCCTGCTTTTTCTTCAAAATTTGATCATGAAAAAAACTTTCATACGCAAACTTGTCAGTCACATCAACAGCATTTCGATTTTCAATATCCTTTACGCAATTCGGCATTGGTTTCGTTAACGATTCATTTGGGCGTACAGCAGAGGAGGAGTAGGAGCATTGATTAGGTGTTGTATTTGTCTTTGGCACTGCAAGAGCAGCCAATCCTGTTTGTACTTTATTGCCATCATTACCGTTGGTATGGAATTGTTTGCTCAACACAGGACAATAAACGCCATAAGTTTGCACCAAAAACTCTGAATAATTCCGAACATAATTTGCACTGAAGCGACTTAAAAACGGGCACGACATGATGCAACTTTCTTTACTTATTGGGCACGTCTGGATTATGCAAACACTTAAAAACTTATGATGGAAAACTTCTGCTCGACTTGCAAGTCATATAGTCATGTAGTGGGCAAAAATGTTATCGATATATAAAGTTGATTACACATTCGATCATATGTTGAGAGAGTGACCAGAGAGCAATTGTATTATATTTCTTACTTAAACAATGTAACATAGAGGAGTTTTTAAAATGTAATTTTGAATAACTTTCGACTTTTTCGGTGTTATTTTAAAGTAATAATATATTTTAATGTAAACAAGAAAATATTATTACATGTCTTTTCTTGGAAGTGTTCGACCCATATATTATCTCACCAACTAAACGCCGTTAAGTATGCAACATTTACGGCATATTTACAAACTGTTTAAGCAATAACAGGAAGTCAAGCGCAAATATGGCAGCAACAAATGTCTAAGGAAAATGTGGCAATGCCATTTGTATATAATATTCAGTTGGTTTTTCGCATTTGCGCTTTATAACATAAAATTCAATACTTGTTTTTAATTTTTGATTTTCCAAGCAAAATAAAAAATATTTACTTAATAAAAATGTGCTCTAATGGGTTGTTAAAATATATTTGGATTGCGTCCTGACGTGATGCGTTTGTCGGAAAAGAAATTAAATAACGGTACTATTGTAACAGGCGCAGGTGAGATTTAGCTTTACCATAAAAAAAAACTTTTGTGTATGTATTTGATGTAATGTATATAAACAAGTGCTTTTATTTGCCATTACACACCAGAAATAGTAAATTATAGCTGTTGCTTACAAAATTATCATAGGTAAAATCTTATCTAGGAGCATCAAGGTGCTTTTAACTTTTTCATTGTTAGAAATTTATAATTTACGCTTAGATTTTCATTTGTATTTATGTACATGTGTATACATATGTATGTGTTTACGCATTTGTGTGTTGCGTACAACAAAAATATGCTCCTTTGAAACTTAATCATGGTGGACAGACGTGCAAGTTAAAATATATACAATAGTGTATAGCCTCATATATGTATGTACATATGTACGTATGTACATATATGTATGTACATATTCATAGCATACGTTTGGGTTTATATATTATAAACGTTTATATATACATTTTTACTAAGTGGAACTTGGAAATTTTTAAGATTTTAAATTGTGCTTTCACTGGCGAATAATTTATTTTTTACAAAATAATAATTTTGTTTAAAATAATGTATGTACATACATACTCCCATTTTCAACGAAATATTATTAAATTTGTTTGTTTTAATATTTAAACTTATTTAGCATTTACATAGCTCTTACTATAATATATATAATGTAAATAATTTGTCTAAAATGTAAAATTTCAACGCTTTTGATTATTTCAGCAAATTTTTTCGAACTTTCCAAAACTGCGCCTATATTATTACTAAACTAATTCTAAGATTTTAAACTGAATGCTATTCTACTATAACAAAAATGTCGTCGTATGAATGTGAGAGAAGGGTAAGTGTAACGCTGCTTTGTATATAAAGATTTTTTTTAAATGTTATTGTACATATTGCTTTAAGTACAAAAATGTAAATGAATTAAAAAAACAAGAAGTTGAATTTAAAATTGTGTTATATACCAATTTTTAGGTGGCTACTGAGAAACATCAAACCGGAGCTGCCGACCGTCGAGTGAAGGCAATCAGTCATGTTGGTCATGCGGTAAATTTAGCAATTGAGAGGTTCGTGACAATAGGCGAAATAATTGCCGAGGACAATCTCGATATCAAATCCGATATTTTGGAATGTTGCAGAAATGCAAGAGATGCAGGTAATTTAAACGGAAATGGAGAAGCACTAAAAACATATTTTCTTACAAATCGCAACCGTACGTTATGTCATACCATCAAATTTGAACCGGAAATGAAAAAAATGCTTTCACATTTTTTTTTGCTTTCAAATTTGAACCGGAAATGAAAAAATGCTTTCACAATTTTTTTTTTTTTTACTTTCAAAGTAGCCTCCATATGATCAAATTTGAACCAGACTTACAAAAAAAAAACATGTTCACAATTTTTTTTTTTTTTCATCTACAAAGCAGCTTCCGCATGATCAAATTTGACCCAAACTTACAAAAAAAAAATATTTTCACAATTCTTTTTTTTCGTCTTCAAAGTAGCCTCCTGAATTTGGTTTTACTTTCCGTTTCTGCTAACTTTTGAAGCTCTATTCGCTAGATATTTGCACAGTTCGATGGTTATATCCATAAATATAGTATATTTACTCATATTTTTTAACTTTGCTTACAGGAAAATCAATCGAACGCTTATGTGATATTTCTGCCATGGATAACATGAATTACTCAACTTTAGAATTACCTGTTTACGATGAAAACGCAATTATAATAGCTGCTAAAGCACTCATATCCGCTGTAACTAGAATTTTGCTTTTAGTTGATATTGTTGTTGTTAAACAACTCCTCACTGCAAAGAGGAAAATTGTGAAAAGCTTACGAAAGCTTGAATCTGTTGTGAATTTTACCGAATTTGTACGAGCTTACTCGCTATTCGGCATTGAAATGATAGAGCTTGCATATCTAATACGAAATCAACAGAATAATATCAAAGAGGAACGGCGCCGAGCGCAAATGTTTTCCGCTAAACAAATACTTGAACACTCCATTTCAATTTTGCTATCCTCGTCGAAGGCGACACTCCTACATTATGATTGTATGATAGCTAAGGAAAATCGGGATACCGTATTTTGTCAGATCAGACGTGCTATGGATTTAATACATTTTGTTGTTAAAGATTGCATATTCGAAACGCAGTTTTTAACCTATAACGAACATGCTGCGAAAAATATCGGCGGCGAAACTGTACAATCATCAACGAATTATTTAACCTTTTTGTTGGAGAAATTTCGTTCGAAACCGTTGGACGATGCCAAACCTACTACTATGTATATAGGTAATAATAATTATTCGAAAATCGCCACCTCAACTACGTTAACCGAAAAGAAATGGAACAATGAATATACTAGTAAACGTCGAAATTCGTTTGGTAGCGAAGATGAGAGTCTTCTAATAGGTAATAATTATAAACAATGTGGTACAAAAATTTCACCATTTACCGATCGAGACTTGATGACACCATTTAATATTGAATTAATCGAAGAACTGATATATGCTTTTGAAAAACTATTAGAGAAAACACATGACTTTACAGATTCAGCTTATACAAGTCATGAAAATAGAGAACATATTTTATTCCTTTGTGATCGTTGTAAACTAGAGCTTAAAAAATGTTTAAATATTTTATATAAGACCGAACGCAATACAAGACATACAATGGATGAAGAAATCGATAGAGTTATAGGTACAGCAAAAAATCTAACACAACAACTAATACTCTCGGTTGCCGATCAAACAGCTGACCTATATCATTCGCTGAAGACCTCAGTGGAATTGGTGAATAATTTTCATTTGTTGGCGTTGAATGAGGATCCGACATCCTTTCAAGAGTGGTCGAATAAATTCCACGACTGTTGTGATCATATTATAGATGTATGCAAATTGTTACAGCACATCGCTTTTACAGAGAGCTTACAAGTACAATCGAAATGTTTAGCTATTAATTTACGGATATATGGTCCACAAGTTATATTAGCTGCTAAAATATTGTCAAGATATCCTACAAGTGTTCCGGCGAATGAGAATATGGACGCCTTCGCCGAAATGTGGAAGTGGCTCATTTCCGAAATTACAAATGTTGCACAACAAATCTTAGACACTACCGGCGAACAATGCGACAATAAATCAATTAAGGTGAGCATAAACAACATTAGATACATGTATATAAACGGTAAAACAAAATGCTATATGCTATAATAGTCCAATTTTGATAATGTAATATGATCGGTTATTATAGCATTGCTTGAATAATAATCTGGGCAGCATGTCGCTGTCAAATAAACAAGCGTTTAAATACATGGACTTGGTTTTGACACATTGTTGACAACTTATAATGCAATCGGCCGGTCGGTCTTTAACTACGCCCCACTAACATGGTCGCCTGGATGCAGTGAAACGCAGACGAGGAAGCTCAAGACCTGTCAACATACTGCACTTCGGACTACGACAGGATGCCTCTCGATATCTCCTACCGAACGCCTGCATAGTGAGGCCCTTATGCTCCCTATTAAGGAGCATAATGAACACCTTTCCAAGCAGTTCCTGCTGGTGTGCTTTCGCAGAAATCATTCTTGCAGTCACCTGCTTGGAGCGGAACCGCCTCTTAGGAGCAACAAGAGGTCATTCCTCAACTACGTCGACGACATCCCACCAGCCTACGGACAAGCAGTGACCGCCATTCACAGTGGAGCCATCAACCGACTTCACCGACTCCCTTTCAGTGAATAGCGTACTTGGCGTCAAACCACCACCAATTGCAGACGAGGAGCTGGCTTTCTGGATAGTGTAGCAGGTTAAACTCCTACCTATCCAGAGTAGACCCCGCACATCCAATATACGAGTATGTCCCACTCATCAAACACCTCTCTCCCTTTGGTCCAATCCCGTCGAAGCAGCACATTTCTTGGGCTTTCCGTTGGGTGACGTCAAACTAATCCTTACCATCCTAACGGGGGTAAGGCATCCGTTAAAACAACAACAACATCTCGGCAGCATTCCTCCAAATTACTTCAGGACTGCTTTCTGCTGCTACAACAAAAACTTAAATTACCTAAATATTACCTATAAGAGTTGTGATTTATAATGAAAATTCCTTTAAATTTATGTTTTGTTATTGTTTTCTTTTTCACACTATAGAAATATAAACCGACTGCTGCACGACCGCTGTCCGTTGGCCAGGAGGAACAGGGTAAAGTGGCCACAGCTGATACAAAAGACATGCCTGCGGAAATAGCGCCATTCAATGAGAAATGGAATGACGAAGTTAACGAAAATAACGACATAATTAAACGAGCAAAAAACATGTCGGCAATGGCATTCGCCATGTATCAGTTTACGAAAGGCAACGGCACTTTGAGAACGACCCAAGACCTCTTTACGCAAGCCGAGTACTTTGCCGAAGAAGCAAATCGTTTATATAAAGTCTTACGACAATTTTCCTATCAGGTGAACTGAATATACAAGTATAAACCTTATGTACATGTGTATGCATTAATGTAATGTACATATATACATAATGTGCGCTAAGTTCTCGGTGTGCAAAATGTATGTAACGGTTTGTTTTTTTTTATACTCACTACAGGTACCAGCTAGTCAAAATAAAAAGGATCTTTTGAATATTTTGGACCGAGTCCCGACTTTTGTGCAAACTCTACAATTTACCGTTAAAGATCACACTGTTGGAAAGGATGCAACATTTGTAAAGGTGGACCACGTTATACGAGAAACTAAGAATCTTATGAGTGTTATTAACAAGGTTGTATCAAAATGTTTTGAATGTGCGACTAAGGTAAATGAACGTTTATGAACCGTTGTGTATGCATGCCTACTTACCTACTTTACATACATACATATGTATGTATGTACATATATGCATGTGTAATTCTTTTCAACTTTTTATCAATCCCACAAAATGTTATTTTGGGCAATATTATTTTAATATGTAATTTATTTTATCGTTTATTAAGTTCTACTCTACTTTCGAAACGGGTTCAATAAAGAAGGCCTGATTTCTTCGAAACTTTGATTTTTGGAACCGTACATACACTTTTGTGAGAGTAAACAAACTTTTTTGACTCTCAATTATTACTTCTTTTTTTGCAACAACTCGTGCAATAAGCATTTGTTTGAAAGGTCGATGTATTTTAGCGCTTAATTCTATCTTTTTTAGTACAAATTGGACCTGAGTGGTCTCTCTGGTGGCTTGTCATCATCGGGCGCGTTAGGTGGTGACGATAACAATGCTGGTGGTATGGGAGATTCAAAAGGCACAACAAGCAGCTCGGAGGGGAGCATGTGACATTACGGGATGGCTCGAAGAGCCAAAGGTGATGCACGTCGGACACGCGTGTCATTCTTATTATTTTAGCTAAACCAGCGACTATCTGAATATAAAATTCAATTAGAAATATACATTTAGTTGTTGTATGTAATTCATATGATGAATTGATGTTATGTTATATATATATACTAAATATCTAGAAAAGAAGACAAAAACAAATCCAATTTAAAATTGTAATGAAAAATTATGTATTTTGAGGTTGATAGATGTTGTTTTCCCCCTTTTTATGCATGTACAAAAAATTTCCGGCATTATTGCTTATACTTACAAATTAAAAAGAACGCTATATATTATGTAATTACTTCACTTTTTGTTTCTAAATATAAAAAAATATATACATATACGTAAGCTAAATCGACTGTGTAAAACAAAAGCGTTGTACTAATTAATGGGGAATGCGGTTGGAATTTTTGTTTACTTCATGGATCGTACTTGTAAGCCTACTTTCCCATCAGTCGAAAACATACAGGGTTTACTCGGAAAGTAATAGAGCTGATTTTCTTCCGCCTTGACTGTACTTTCGGAGCGTGTGCGCACCAACTGGATTTGGTAGAGAGCGTTCCTAGCTAACGAACGAGCGGCTGGTCAGTTGTCTCCGAGCACCTGGAGAGTCAGGACACACATTTTCGCGCGACGTGTTTCTATGAATGGTGCAAGCCGAAAATGCAGCGTTCGTTAGAGCAGAGGTACGCGATTAAATTCTGTGTGAAACTCGGTAAATCTGCGACAAAGACGTTTGATATGATCAAGTAGGCTTACCACAGATATTGCTTTAGCAGGAAGTGGTGTGTTTTGGCAGACCAGGTCTTTCTTAAGGGCTGGGAAGAGGTCGCTGATGAATGAGCGTGAAACAATGCTAATTGTCTTTTTGACATCAAAGGAGTTTGAATGAATGAATTTGTTCCCGTCAACGATAAGTTTATCGCGGAAGTCCGCAAGAGGCTCAAATACAGGGTCCATCGGCACGACAACGCGCCAGCTCACACCGTCTTTCTTTTGAACAGCTACCTAACCAAGGCCGGCATCCCAACGCTTCCGAAGCCTACAGCCCAGATGTGACCGCCCGGACTTTTTTTGTTTCCTTGCCTGAAAAGGCACATGAAAGGCAAGCATTTTCAGACGACAAATATTCCATATGTCAATTAGTGTGTTACCGAAGTAGTTTGGGAAGTTTACTTTCTTACCAATATAAGGATTTCAGTGAGATCTCGAAAATTTTAATCATTCGAGTGGTCCATCCACTTCTTTCAATAATTATAACATCGAAAAATTAAAGAAATAATGTTTGAAAATCTTCAGATCGAATCGCTCGTAATCACATCAGAACGATAGACGAGGACTCCAACACTTTTTGGTTAATGCTTTGGGTGTGTCAATGTTGGGCTCGTTCCAAAATATCTGAATCTTTTGCACAAACGACGTCGAGTAGCGGAGACGTAGACGACATAGCTGATACGGGTAGCGAGATGTGTTCTTATGAATATAACTGGTGAGACTGTTCAATAATGTGGAGAATGGCACACCAAAAATGAGCCAAAAACCGAAAAAAATACAAAATTCGCTGAGTTCAATGACGCCCATCCCATCAGAAGCTTATTTTGGATAATATGTTGGCGTGCATGCATTTCCTCAAAAGGTGCTTATTTTTGAGGCAATAATAGAGTCAGTCCAGGTTAAATTTGATCAGACGATAAAAAAGTTGTATCTAGCAAAAAACTGTTATCAGATGGTATTATTAGTGCATAGAAATTTGCCTAAGCATTTTCTCGAAATTACACTCATATTCTTCTCTTTTCCTTTTTTGAGAGTGGAACCTACACGATTTAAATGTGAGAAAACTTACTCTTATTGTTTTAGTTTTTTTCTTTCTCCAAATTTTAATTCACAAATCTTTCTCGGTGATTAAAGCTATCTTCTCTTACCAAAAACATGCAAAAATTCATATGTATGTTTGTATACATGTATTCCAAGCATGAAAGAAAAATATAACTGGATTAAAGACAATTGTAACAATGGCAACAAAAAAAAATAATACCATAATAATTTATTTACTGATACTAGGTCAGGTTGAAATGACTTGTGTGTATTAATGTACGTATTTATGTATGAACATATATTTTTATTTACTCGTTTAGCCACATGCAATTATTAATTTAGAGAATAAATTGTCCTATAAAACTATTGCCAATCAATAGAGTTCATAAAAAACAAAAAAGATTTTTGACAAAATATCTATACAAAGTATCTACTCTATATATCCATGTATGTACATATGTACATTAAATTAAAGAAATAATAGTTCTATCTACATGCATATATAATAATATAATTTACATTATAAAATATTTGTTTCTTTAAAATATTATTAAGTTGTAAATAGTTTTATGATTATAAGGTCGAAATTTTTACTCAGATTTAATTTATTACTTACATTTATTCTTATATTATATTGCCTGGTAATATTGGCAAGGACTATTTTATTTGAGTAATGAAATTGTATCTTTAAGTCTTCTTAATAGTTCACATCAAAGCGAGTTAACTGTATTTTACTGGTACCAGTGCATGACCCTACTACTTCGGAATATTGGTGTGTAAGCCTTTTTCGTATGTTAATGCAATTCAAATGATTATATTATCGATCTAACATGTTAACCAGGTAACCAGGTACTGGTGTTGCACCTATTTTCGACTACAAATATTTTGAAATTCGCTTTGGATGACTTTAGTCGCATTTGAAATCTTTGTCGGAACGTATTTATTTTGAGTAAATTGTTTAACAGAAGTAAGTGTTGAAAAATTAAATTATTTTAAATAAAGAAAATCAGAAATTAATATGTCAACATGAGAACTTATTACTTAAAATAGTTGTTAATGTGTTAGAAATGTTTTTAAATAATTAAATTTGCATGACTTTATTTTATTTACAGCAAAACAAAACCATGTGTGATTCAGCTTGTCATTTATATTGTTTGCATGACTCATGCTACTGTCATTCAAGTCTGCATTCTTGCTGTAGTCATTACAAATACTACAGATGTTATTGCCGATCATCCTATCATCGTTCGTGCTGCTGCTATTTGTGGAGAAGAAAATGTTATTTACTTTAAAAGTCATGAGTAATTGATTTATTAACTGAGAGACCACTGTTATTAGAACTAACTTCAAGGCGTACATTTTATTTATAATAGCATCATTGTATTCCTGTAAAGTATTTAGTGTAATAACGTATATGCAAATAATTGAGTGTTCATAAATATTGCAAATTAATTAATAAATATCGATCACAAAACCTAACACCGAATTTAGTACAAATCTGTCAAAATTTCGCAATAAATTTATTGATTTTTTGCGTAAACCAGTAACAGTTTCCATTCTCAATTGAAGTACTCGTCAATCTGGGAACAGATAGCAAAATAGATTAAATTCGTATACATAAAATATTTTTCGCACTCCTGTACACACTGTGCAAATTGAAAAATTAACTTAACACACCCTGTGTCAAGGTAAATTGAAAAATTAACTTAACACACCCTGTGTCAATGTATTTTTCAATTGCGTACGCTGTTGTGTTTCAATAATTTGCTTTTGCTCCTTAGAAAAAACAAACCACAATTTGGTTTATTAATTAAGAGTGAAGTCTCCGTAGTCATAATTGTCAATATTGTTGATAAAGGAAATTGAACACGAAAATTATCTATAAATACTGGAGTATTATGGTTTCACTACAACTGAAACCGAATTTTCTTGCCCCAGGTTTGTAAATACATACGCATAACATATGCATTAAAAAAGCAAGCAAATAAACAAAATAAAAGTGGTAAATACTTTTTGTGGTACTGGCCTAAATAGCTTTCGTTCTTCTATAAATAAAACGTATTTTTGCACTTGTGCTGAGTAATAACAACTGACGTGCGCCTTAAAAAAGTAATTGAATTCTTTCCATATTGATTACAAAGTATAAAAGTTAGGTGTAAACATCATTTTTACGAGCATACCATGTTGATCAGGTGGTTATATATACTTCATAGCATAGTTTCAGATATAGTATTGAATCTATATACATATATATGTGTATATAAAATTGTTTAATATATTAATTGGGATTAAAGGTAAATAATTTATTGCATGTTATCATTAGTCAACATATGATGACTACGATGAAATACGTTATGGTTAACGAGAATGATTAGTATTTTTTATAGTCATATAGTTCATATATCAAAAATTGTTTGTCGAATTTAAATTTAGTAAAGATATAGGTATTGAAATGAATTAACACAGCATTATTCGAAGCATTATAACTGAAAATTTTTAGCAAAAGACAGAGTAGAACAACCTGTCTATTTGAATTTTACCAACAAATTACTTTCTAATTTTTTCCAGATGTCGATGAAGTAGGGTCAAGAAGGGATGATTATGTTACTACTAATGAAACGGAATCGTGTTTTGTATTCAATGCAAATCATAATTTACCAATAATTGAACAACGAAAGCGACTTCCTATTCATAAGTACCGCAGAGATATATTATATTGTTTGGAAAAAAATCAGGTTTTGATATTAGTTGGCGAAACCGGTAGCGGAAAGAGCACACAACTACCACAGGTATTAGAATTTTTTCTCAAATTTTTATTCCTCGAAAAAACTATTTTACTATAGGTTGTGAGATGTTCATTTTTTTTTATAAATATTTCGCTTTATTATAACAAATTAATATCCTAATTTTAGAGCCATGTTATGATAGAGTATATTGGTTAAAAGTATGTTCGACTATTATAAATCAAAAGTATATTAGAAAACTCTTGTAGATCTTATTCTGCATTATGAAACCATACTTGGGTATGCAAAGGAATACAGTTATTTCTAAGAAAATCAGTATGCTCATTTACAATGAAACTTATATTTCCGAAATGCGATAAAATGCAATATCGTTTATTTGCTTGCGGTTTTTGTAATATTCTTTATAAAGCTTTTGTTTACGTTAAGTGATATTCTTTCCAGATTCACATTTCAACCATATTTGCTCGTACACACAACTATTGTGACATGAACGTTTATTTCCGGTGCTAATTGGAGCAATTCAATAAAAACTAAATTTCCTTAAAAAATTAACACAAAAGAAAAATTTTTATAAACTTTTACGCATATAACAGAGTTTTCACACACACATATACCTACCAACAAAAATATTGTATTAAAAAATGGTGGGCCCAAGCTCACAAGTTAGTAAAATATTACTATGCCTTCTCTTCGCTTTATTGGCATTTTATATATTTATGGACATTCAGTTATATTTACGTATACAAAGATATGCAATCGAACGAGATTACCAGATAAATACAACAACTTTATTAGCGAATAATGCATTAGGCGGTGAAGCAACTACAGATTATACAATGATAAAATCGGTCAGTTACTATGAGCGCCATCATATGTTATCGTGTGATGTGAATCCTTTATGTCACGTGACGGTGAAAGCTGTACTCCTTGACCATACGAATCATTATCTATTTGCACCGCTTGCAACTATATTTGACAATATCGTCGGGATATCCCGGAGCAATTTCATCACAGCAAATATGATATCGTTCTTCCATGTAGGAGTTGCATGCATTGCGGGTAAAATGGTTTCATCGGATAATTTGGGCTATCGCCGTTTGGGTGTGGTACTATTTCAATTACGCACCTTCTTAGACGACCTAGATGGTCATGTGGCGCGCGCTAAAAAGAATATTCACGGAGAACGATCTGAAGTTGGTACATCCGGTTATTATATCGATGGCCTTTGTGATGGTCTGGGTTGTATTGCCTTACTTTTGGGTATTTTCTTTTACCTGAAAAACAATCCACCACGCCGTGGCTACTCTCAACTACCAATGAGTGAATCAAAACTACCTGAACCCGTAACGAGGCCTAAAGCCAAATCAATGACACCAAAGGTGGTCAAGAAAGTTTTAGCCTTCACAGGGCAGCTGCTTGTTAGCTCGACTGCTTGGAATCGCTATATCGCCGTATACCAAGACATGTTGGAGCGTAATGATGTAACGCCAGCACAATTCATTCGACAGAACATAACCTTTAAATCGGCGTGGTTTTTATGTGTTGCGTGGATGTGGCGAATAGTTAATGTGCATTCCTTGCTACATCTAGTATTGTTAAGTATATTTTGCGATAAATTGTGGGACTTCTTAAAGGCTATACAATATGTCGGTTATATTGTCCTGTTAATTGTAATTTGTATCACAGAAATGCATGTTTTAGAGGCTCATAATTTCATTTTTAACACTGTATCCGGTAATAATACATCGTTTTGATCCATTTTCTTTTTCTAAATGTCGTGTTTGTACAAAATGTGAATTGTTATTGAATCGAAGATATTTTATGTAAAATTTAACACTATATATATAAAATACCTACAAAATATGTATACTAAAATAAAGAACAAATTGTGTTGATTTTTAATAAAACGCTAAATAAGTTATGTATTTGTGTAAGAAAGCATTTTACTTTCCAAGTGCGGTAGGTATGTTTGGATTCAATCGATATTCTTAAGTAGAAAAGCTAAAATACAAAGAGCTGCTAAATTTGCTATAAATTTATCGCTCTAATAAGTTTTAAGGTATTTCGAATATAAAAAGTATCAATAAAATATTTGTATTTGTGAGCATTTTAATTTCTAATTGTGGTGGGAAGAGCTGAACTAAATGAATTCAATCAATTGAACACAAAAAATGAGAAAATGCAAAATTAATAAATATTCGTAACATATATAACAATTTTTAGTTTCAAAATTTCTAAGCGGATATACAAATTTGAATGGCTTGAAATATTTTTGTGCGATTCGTAAAAGCTTAAATTCAATATTATTTAACAACATAATGTAATTTTCTTTTTCAAGTACCTTTACGAATTGGGTTGGCATACAAAGGGCGAAATCGGTATAACACAACCACGTCGCATATCCGCCATAACTTTAGCAAATCGTGTAGCACTGGAACGTGGTGAAGTTGTCGGTAGTACTGTCGGGTTTGTGGTAAAATTTTTGGAAAAAACATCCGAAGCTACAGCTATAAAGGTGAGGAGCAACAAATTGCATAAAAAAACAATATCCAACTAATCATTTATTTTTATATTCTTTTTATAGTATATGACAGAAGGCATTCTATTGCGCGAACTCCTCACAGATCCCTTATTAATGCGTTACAGTGTTGTTGTGATTGACGAAGCACATGAACGCAATTTAATAACAGACATTATTATCGGTCTGTTGAAGAAAGTGGTCAACAAGAGACCTACACTAAAATTAATTATATCGTCAGCCACCATTGATGCTGACACTTTCGCCGATTTCTTCAAAACTAATTCAAGCATAATATTATCTGTTGAAGGTCGAACACATCCGATTAGCATATTTTATCTAAGCAATCCATGTGCGGACTATGTAAATGAAGCCGTTGAGACTGTATGGAAAATTCATAAGAGAGAAGCTCAAGGTGATATTTTAGTTTTTCTCACGGGGCAAGAGGAAGTACTACAAGCTGTGAGTTTAACAAAGGACTACATGAATTTGAAAGACGATAACACATTGCAGCCTGTACCCATGTATGGATCTTTAACACATAAAGAGCAATTAAAAGTATTTTTTGCCGCGGAGAAAGGTGTACGTAAAGTTATATTTGCAACAAATATCGCTGAAACTTCGATCACCATACCGGGTGTTGTATATGGTAAAATTAAACTTTTTATATCTCATTTTCAAAAGATTTTTTTTTTATGTAAACCCAACAAAATTATATTTCAGTGGTTGACTGTGGGTTTATTAAATTAAAGTGGTTCGACTCAGATAGTGCGACAGATCAGTTGGTCGTAGTGCCCATTAGCAAAGCTACTGCTTTGCAGAGAGCTGGACGTGCCGGACGCACACGCCCCGGAAAAGTGTATCGTATTTATACAGAGGAAGATTTTGAAAAATTACCCGATCGATTCCCACCAGAAATAAGACGATGTGAATTGAGTGCAATGATATTAAATATAAAAGCACTAGGAATTAGTAATATTTTGAAATTCAATTTTCCCTCCCCACCGCCGGCCAAAAATGTATTGGCTGCTTTAGAAACACTACATGCTTTAGGTAAGTGCAGAGAATAAGTCTTTTTACATCAATTTCAAATTTTTAAACCCTAGTGCAATCGGATATTTAGCTCTAAATTAATAATTAAAACACTTACCGACATAAGAGTTTAGTGGGCAATAAATTTGTTGTTCCAAAAGTAATTTATATACCTTCATTTCTGTACATAATAACCGCCCGTAGCGGTTAGATTCCCATGCCTGCTATGATTGTGACAATCTAATCTTTAATTTTTCAAGTTAAACAATCTAATTTTTAAAAAATACCATTGATGTGACATTTCACATTTGATCACTTTTACGCATATTTTAATCACTCACATTCAATTTCACCCCACGCATTTATATTACATATATTACTATGGGTAAGTCCAAAATGACCGACCCGACATCAGATCGCAGATACTAACATACAGGGAAATTCCTCATAATAGGACATCCACCGTGCAGTGTTTTTGTCCGACTAACAGAGATGTCCATATATATTACGTTGTGGCAAAACGAGAGTTAGAATGTATTTTTAGAATCATAAGCTGCAACTCAGGACTATATTTCTATTAAATAAACGCAAGCCAATTTCAGCAAGGAGTGAATAAATGACAATTAGCCTCTGTCGAGTCACCGCCAACCAGACAGCACCAGCGCAACACAATTTGTTTGCTGTGATCATTTTTCGTATTGTTCTTAAAAAAACAGTCTCAAAATAATACAAAAATTAATAAGAATTGAAAAAAATTATAAATTGTATACCTACAACTTTCTTGACAAATTGTATGAATTCTTGTCCGTTTATCAGAGATAATTTGGTCGAAATATTAGTAAAATAGTCCGTGTCCAATCATTGGGACGTTATCTTGTCCGGTTATAGAAATTTCTTTTGTATGAGAATAGTAGTGAAAGCGCTGTGTTCAAGAAATATGTATGTCGAGTTATGGGAGATGTCCGACTGTGAAGACTGTCCGTAATAGGGTATTACACTGTATATATATTTATGAAATTATCGCAAATTTTATTACACATTTTACTAACTCAAAAACACTTATTTAAACAATAGCCGGTTTAACCAATTTATTATCAAAACATTTTCACAAATGCGCAAATTGCGTTTTGATCGTATCTCCTCATTGCAAATATTTGACGCGAGCCATATTACGAGCCAAACGGGACATTAATGAATAGACATTTACATGTTATTATAATAAATCCTTCATTCCTTTGATCTCTTCAAAAATCTGCATTTCCACAAATTCATATGTTTAACTGCTTTCCGTTTCCTATATTGTACTCTTCCCTTCGAGCGTATCTATGCATAAATTGCTGGTAAAGCAGTTCTAAATGAAAAGAGAGGAATGGCGCGAAGCTGTCTTTTTGATAAGAGTTTTTGTAATATTCTTATTTTATCAATGTTTTAAAGGAAATCCTTTTTTATACTAAATATCTCGAATTATATTACAATATATTGCATAATAGACAAAAGAAATGCTACAGAGATTCAAATTTGTTGAGATTTTAAGCACAATTTAAACAGTTTGTAAGTATGTACATATGTGTTGAGAATACACTAAAACTTCTTAATTTCTTTCTTTGCAGGAGCCATTAATAATGAAGGAAATCTTACAAAGCCACTGGGTTATTTCATGGCCGAAATGCCATTACCACCAATGCTCAGTCGTATGCTTTACATGTCCGGTTCGATGAATTGTTCCGAAGAGATTTTGACAATAATCGCTATGCTTCAAGTGGAAACAGTTTTCGCTCACCCAGCTACAGGTCAGGGACAGATTAAGGCACGCGTTGCGAAACGTAACTTCGAAGTGGCCGAAGGTGATTTAATTACAATGTTAAATGTATTTACGGCATTTATTGAAAATGACCAAAGCAAACAATTTTGTCGCACATACTATTTGAATTATCGCAATCTCAATTGTGCGTATGAATTGCGGCAGCAACTTGTCAAACTAGCAAAAAAGCATCTAAATTTGCCGCTAAAATCATGCAATGGAAATGTGGAGACGATTTGCAAATGTATTACATCGGCATTTTTTCTCAATGCAGCATATTTGCATTATACGGGTGTGTACAAGCGAATTCAAGAAGGTCTTGACTTGCACATACATCCACTTTCATCATTATACACACTACCGCAACCGCAATATATTGTTTTTACTGAACTCATTCATACAACAAAGATTTTTATGAGCAACATAACGGTGATTAAGGAAGAATGGTTAGCTGAACTATCATCACACTATTATTGCAAAACATCTATACAAAATAACGTATAAATAAAACAATTGAAATAATTTTTTTTTTAATTGACTGTAATTGTTATTCGAAAGTAATTTGGTTTGAAAATTTAACCACTAGGGAATTTGAATTCAGTTTTAAGCAACAACTGAGTGATGTTCGCTCTGCAACAATGTTGCCAACTTTCAATTTTACATAAAAGACCCGTGACACGTTGCCGTATGTAGTAAAAATTGCAAAAATGTACTCTGGCCCAACCATCAAGCGTATGTATGCACGAGTGTGTATATTAAGAATTACATACATACATATATTATTATCGTTTGGTCACCGCCATGAATAGTCAACCTGAGCAATAAATAGGTGGTAAAAATTCCCATAGTAACTACATAAACAATTAACAAAATGAGTCACTCTTCCGGCTACAATTCCGGGTTGTGGCAAAGCCAAACTTTTTATAAGGGTGGAATGCACACAGTTAAGACATTTGTTGTTGTTCATGAAATTACACATGCATTTACAATTTGTTAGTGCTTATGAATTCTGATTTCAGCTTAACGCCTGAAAGCATGTCTGAAAACATGACTCATAGGCAAGAAGAAAAACATACACACCCACATAAGCAGAAATACAATATGCATACTTTTAGGCGTTACTACCGTTCCAAGAAAATTCGCAGGCTTCTAGAAAACATATTTGTTGTTTACTACGAAACCAAGAGATATTTATATATTTACAAAAAAAATGTACATAGTTACGCATATATGTATGTATATACATTAGTATATGTACATACATACACACATAAATATATATATATGTACATACATAAAAGTAATGAGTATATATTTATTTAGGTACAAAAACATGTACCTATGTATGTATTCATATAGCAGATGCTGTGAGCTGAAGAACAAAAATTAAAAACCTACACATTCCTTTTAATCAGCTGCGATTCCTTACTTGGGATAGGTTAGTGTAATATACACATATGTATGTACATATCTGAGTGGAATATTTTCCGTTGCAACAATGTACATACATATGTATATCTAAGTCCCTCTGGCTCCTAAGCATAAGGGCCGCCATGCAGACATTTTTTCTCTACTATACTTGTTCGGTTTTTTAAGAATCTTATGAACCCTAAATTGTTTGCTAGTCTAGTTTTTTCTCAGTTCTTATTTTCCTACAAGTAAAACAATTTTTTTTTTTTTTGCAATTTTCGAACTTTTGAAGCCAACTGACTTTATTCAACTAAATAAAAATACAATTCGATTTCGCCGTTCCTATCGAATGTTTGAGCATTCATTTTGTGAAAATTTAATTTTCATCGACTTCAGCTTCTTGCTCTTCTTCGAATTCGGCATCTTCGTCAGCAGTGGCTTCTTGATACTGTTGGTATTCGGAGACCAAATCGTTCATGTTACTTTCAGCCTCAGTGAATTCCATCTCGTCCATGCCTTCGCCTGTGTACCAATGCAAGAAAGCTTTCCTACGGAACATAGCAGTGAACTGTTCCGAAATACGTTTGAACAATTCCTGAATAGCTGTTGAGTTACCAATAAATGTAGCCGACATTTTCAAACCTCTTGGTGGAATATCGCAAACAGCAGTCTTAACATTATTGGGGATCCATTCGACGAAGTATGAGCTGTTCTTGTTTTGGATATTCAGCATTTGTTCGTCAACTTCCTTCATAGACATACGTCCACGGAAGATAGCAGCAACAGTGAGATAACGACCGTGTCGTGGATCGCAGGCAGCCATCATGTTCTTGGCATCGAACATTTGTTGTGTAAGTTCTGGCACGGTGAGAGCACGGTACTGTTGAGATCCTCGTGATGTCAAAGGAGCAAAGCCAGGCATGAAGAAATGCAATCGAGGGAAAGGAACCATATTCACTGCTAGTTTGCGTAAGTCAGCGTTCAGTTGACCAGGGAATCGAAGGCAGGTGGTTACACCGGACATTGTCAATGAGACCAAATGGTTCAAATCACCATATGTTGGGGTGGTCAATTTAAGTGTGCGGAAGCAAATATCATACAAAGCTTCGTTATCGATACAATAGGTTTCATCTGTATTTTCAACCAATTGATGCACGGAGAGGGTCGCGTTGTAAGGTTCAACAACTGTGTCTGATACTTTAGGTGAGGGTACAACTGAGTATGTGTTCATTATTCTGTCGGGGTATTCTTCACGGATTTTCGAGATGAGTAAGGTTCCCATACCAGAACCAGTGCCACCACCCAAGGAATGTGTCAGTTGGAATCCTTGTAGGCAGTCGCAGGATTCAGCCTCTTTGCGGACAACATCGAGCACAGAGTCGACCAATTCAGCACCTTCTGTGTAATGACCCTTCGCCCAATTGTTACCGGCACCAGATTGTCCGAAGACAAAGTTATCTGGACGGAAAATTTGTCCGAAAGGTCCTGAGCGCACTGAATCCATAGTGCCAGGTTCCAAATCAACAAGGACTGCGCGTGGCACATACTTTCCACCCGACGCCTCATTATAATATACATTGATGCGTTCTAATTGCAAATCACTATCACCATGATAGGCACCAGTAGCATCAATTCCATGTTCGTCCGAGATGATCTCCCAGAACTAAAATTAAATTAAAAAAAGGAAATATATTATGTTAATTAGCGTATTTGTAGAAAAAATAATATAATTTCTTAATTATAGCTTCAAATGTATAGTATACTAAACTTTCTCATCTATCTTGATTTGACATATGTACATGTATGTATGTGCTTATGTATGTACTACTCGCTGCTACGTTTGCATGTATAAGAGTATTGATTTGTGTAAATATATGCATGTACGTTTGGTAAATACGTGCATAATACACAAATTATTTCACTATTACCATTTATCGCTTACTTTTATACATATAGCAGTAGAACTTGTTTACCCACAACCATGTTTAGCATTTTTTAAGTGATGAAGTCATCGCGAATCATAAGCCAAGGCGATACGTGGGCAAAAATCTTCAGACTACTGTTGTTCACATTTATGTACACAAATGCGTACCGTACATATGTGGTATATATACTGGCATAGTTTCATACAAGGTATAAATTGATTGCGGCAAAACACTTACGTCACCAAATCTTAACTTAAAGTGTGAACACTAAAACTATTTTCAAGCTTACGTCATTTTGAAGACAAATTTCAAGGTGTGGGAGGTTAAATAGTTACCACCATAAAAAAAATTATGTGGGTGTTCCTAATTAATCAATTTGACTCGCCTTTTGTTTGTTAAACGACAGCTGTTACTTCAGTCATATCGTACAAGGAAAATAAACAACCAACCTTTTTAATTATCTCTTAAATGGCAAACATAATTGAAAAAGTATTTACATCAAAGAAAACCTAATTTCTCCAACTAGTTTTTCTCTATTGAGTCCATACAATTTTATGTGATTCATACCGGCGAAAATTGTATATACACATTTATACCTATACAAGTATATGTACATATACACGCATAAAAGCTAACGCGAACTCTTCGTTCTAACCTCTCTAACCACTTATGTATAAATACAAAACTTGCACAAAATGTCGACGTCACTTTAATTACCACGAACTCATTCGGTGAAACGAACTAGCTTCAAATTATGTGAATATCGCCTTTTCATTACTATTTCAAAGATTTTCTAAAGGAATTCGAGCCATGAAACTTTCACGTCACATCTCATATATCGAAATGTGCTGGTAGTTTCGCAAAACGCCGGATATAAATATGTATGTACATAAGATAAGCGACAGCTATTGGTAGATACAATGCGGCATCCGTATTCAGCAAAATTTCCTCTGCAAAACTGTACATTGTGCTCAACAAATGAACACCTGGCCGGTTTGTTTTAGATCTACATTAAAATCTCTTGACAATCCTTTTTCATATCGTATATAAAGATGTATCTACACCGAAATTGTCCAATTAGTTGTATGTGACCCGGAAAATATTGATTTCTCTACTTATATAGCATTTACATATAGTACATTTACTTGTGCACTACTACGTGGTAATCGATCGAATTTGTTCAAATTTATTACAAATCTTTGATTTAGTTGCTTTTAACTTAATATTGATTATTTACACTTATTTAATAACTTACCTTAGCTCCAATCTGGTTACCGCACTGACCAGCTTGAATGTGAACGATTTCTCTCATTTTGTACAATAAAATTTAATACACTTTCAACTTAAATACAAATATAACTTTCGCAAATTCCCAACGTTGCTGTTTGAACAACTGATTACTGCAAGCTATGGTTACTTTCTAAAAACAGCTAGCGCTTCAACCGCCCTTTTTACCTAGTAGACAACGCCCAATACGTCTTGAATTGGCCGACGCTACCGCACAGAGTTGCCAAAATCTTATTTTCATAAATATTAAATCAGCGACAATTTCAATAATGTGCGTAATATTTATAGCGCACTTTTTCCACTTTTTCACGGATGTATTTTAATTAAATGGATATGCGAATTGGTTTGATATAACACTTCACATTCCAATTAGCTTTAGTTTCCGCGAAACCTATGAAATTAAATAATATTTAACACAATAATTACTAACTTTTATCAATTCATAATATAATGGAGAAGATCTAAATTTTATTGAAAATTGCAAGCTGTGGATTTCCCCTAAGAAAGTCGTTTTTGATTTTGTACATAACTCTACTTGTGTGGTTAATTAATCAAACAATTATATAAATAACTAAACCGATTATGTTTAGTTTCTTATTGGTATTGGCAGCACTGAAAGTTTGTTATTTTCAAATTTAGCACGTTGGACGCTGACAAAAATATTTATATAATTAAAGAACATTATTTAAAGTTATTAAAAATAATTAGTACTGGTATTCGCTTGATCTTGCAAGATTGCAGATTGGAAAAATACTATACCGAAATATACAAAGGCACGAGAGCACCCATTGCAGAATCTAGTGATATATGAACCTCTGATCAATTTATTGCAAATGACTATTATGCATGGCTATTGTGAATCGACACACCGTCTGCACACATTTATAACATAAAAAACTTTAACAAATCTTTACAATTTAAATAGAAATTATAAAACCTATTTAGAACTTACCTTCCTCAACAATTTAACGATGTAATATGTCTTTATGCAAAATGACAGCTAAAACAGGATTGCAACAATATTTTTGCGTATCATTGCACGCAAATATACATGGGTTTTGGTCTGACATATCTTGCAGCCATTGCAAATAATTTTCTGCGTGTGTTTGTTGTTGTGCTAGTGCACCAAGAGGAAATAATGTATATGCAATTCTTGCACCGTGCCTACCCCTAGTATGGTTTTTATATTTGTACACATCTATATATTAGTATTCCCAATTAGAAATATTTAAACGATTATCGCTTTTAAGTGCTGCCATATTAATCAATAAAAAAGAACCCAGTCGAATACAAATTTATACATGACCATTGAAAAAACGGTTCAGCATTATCTGTAGCCTTATAAAATTTTTATACCTTATACCATGTTCAGACCGAAAATTTAAAGATTAGATTACATTTAAGCATTTCATAACCCAACAGTGTTTTCACTGCCCTTAGAAATATCAAAAAACAGCTGTTATTGTCATTCATGAATCATATCGCTTAATATTTATCAAAAGAAAAGATTGTCATATAGCATTTTGAAAAAAAAAACCGTCAACAGCCGAAATCGTGTGATTAAGTGTCGGTCTGAACAAGGTATTAGAAAAAAAAGTATAGTTCCGCCTTGTAAAACCTTACTTTTGTTATAAGAAGATAAGAAAGTAATTGAGGAATGCACTGCGACCTTAGGTCTATTGTGCCCTCTCCTAACTCACAGGGTCTCGCTTAGCCCCAGCATATTGATGAAGTCCAATAACCCGCTGGGTGCTAGCGAGGCGATGTGATCCCTATCCGGAAACATGGTTCCAAGGGCCTTCGACCTGCGCCTACAGACTGTGATGCAGTCGATTAGCAGGTGCTCCGGGGTTTCAGGCTCCCTGTCGCAAAACGGACAGTTAGCGCAAGCTGATAGGCCCAAGTTAGCCAAATGCCCCTTCAGCCTGCAATGGCCGGTGTAGAATGCGACCAGGAGCCTGAGTTTGTTTCTTGGGAGGTTTATTAGCGATTTGAACCTCTTCTGGTTATACCCCCAACTAACAGCTTGGCGTGACGCATACCGTGCGCTCGCTGCCAATGCCTTTCCCTACACACTCTTTCTTCCTTGATCAGGCACCCAGATCAGGTGCACCTGGTTCATTTCAGCTAGGTTATTTAGCCGTTCTCTACACTCCTGCACTAGTAGCGACTTGATCTCGTAGGAGGAGATCGCTTTTAGTGCCGCTTGAATGTCGCTAAGTATAGCTATTCTCTCTGCTGTTATCTGCAGAAGCGAGTGCTTGGCTACTTGACCTATCAATATATGGAGCGGTGTGAGTTCCAACAGGACCTCCAGAGCTGCCGTAAGGCAGGTCCGCACAGCGCCCGTCATACAAACACATGCTAGCCGCTGAAACTTCGATAGTTGGGTTACCACCGAAGCCTGCGACGCTACGGAGGCCCTCACCATCCTAACGGGGACTAGATAACCGTTAACAACAACAACAACGCTACGGAGGCCCAGGACACCGCCCCGTATGTAATTATCGGTCGCACAATCATGGTGTACAACCACCTAACGATCCTTGGCTTACAGCCCCAGGATTTACCCGCCAGCCGTTTATACACCATTAATGCTTTTGTTGCCTTGACTAGCGTTTGGTTCACATGCTGCTTCCACCGCAGGGTGGAATCCAGCATAAGACCCAGGTATTTAACCTTGCTAGTCATTTCGATCTCTCTGTCCCCAAGTGTGAGATTTCTCAGGCCGGGTAGGGACCTGCGCCTTGTGAAAGGAACTACGGTCGTCTTTGAGGGGTTGATATTTAATTCAACTCCCCTGCACCATCCCTTTGCCAGATTTAGACCTCGTTGCACTAGGTCACAGAGAGTATCCTCAAATTTGCCTCTTGCTATTATCACAATGTCGTCCGCATACCCTTGGCAGCGGATCCCGATGTCAGTTAGCAGTGCTAACAGTTCGCCCACGACAAGGCTCCACAGTAGAGGTGATAGCACACCTCCCTGTGGGCAGCCTCTTGTCGCCCCCAGACGAATCTTTGTTTTACCTACTTTGGCCGCAGCACGGCCTCTATTTATCTACGCACCGGTGCTGCCACATTCCTTCTCTCCAGCGCCCTGGCTACACTTTTGTGAGATGTGTTGTCGAAGGCGCCTTCGATGTCTTTTGTGATCATATATATCATATATCCCACAGAGAATTTAATTAAAAATAAATTTTTTTTGTAATTATTTAACAAAGTATATATTTTCAAATTCATATAATGAATTCAAAACATCAGCTATGTTCATTAGCTTTTTCTAGTTATTTCTGGTGGAACGTAATTGTCATCAACTACCTTTGGTTTCTTTTTCTTTCCAAACCATCTTTTGGGATAACTTTTATTCTTCTTAAATATCTCTAAATCGATTAATTCTTCATTTTCAAAATACCAAAGCTTTTGCCTGTTTTGATTTATATCAGCTAGTATCTGTTTAATATTCTCTTTTCGTTCACTAGGCGGTGTAATATTAATTTGTTTGCTTTTTTCTAGAGTATCTTGTTCTTTCCATATATCGTATTTCGCTTTTTGTTGTTCAATCAGTTTAATTTCATCTTTTTTACCAGCTTCTAAAAATACAGATAACAAAGCATCTATATTTTTGGTATCAACAGCTTCTTCCAAACGAAGATTTATGCCATTTGTTAAGTTGTCATCAACATCTTCCTTACTCTTTAGCAATGATTGGCAGAGTTCTAATGTTTGTTTGCTGAAGACGATTTCCTTGTTATTTATTAGTGAAGTTGCTAAATTATTTCTATTCTCCAATAAAGCACCTAATAATTTTAGGTTTTCCGTAAGTTCGTTTGGGTATAATTCTGATATTCTACAAAGCGCTTTCCCGATTTCTTCTGCTTGCTGATTTGTACTTTCGTTTCGAATGAACTTTACACGTATTTTTTTCTAAAATGATTTAATAGTTGCAAATTAATTTCGTTGCAGTTATGAAATTTGTTATGCGCTACTTACCTCATCAGATTTTTTTCCAGATTTCTTTTCCTTAACAACTGGTGGAATAATTTGGTCAATATTTAATTTCAAGTATTCAAAAATAGATTTCAAAATTAAGCCAGTAACTAATTTATTGTCTAAGGAATCCTGTTTAAATATTTCCAAGCTGACCTCGGTAGCACCAGTAAAATTATTCTCTAGCAAAAGCTGATTTAAAATGTAGCACCCTATGAAGTTGTCAATGAATATGCCGCTTTGCAGACGATTCTTTATTATGGGTAATAATTCATCTACGTTCTCATGATCAAGGAAATTCCTGAATATGGCATAATTTGTAGCGTCGAACTGTGCTGCTTTATCGGGTGCTGAACGTAATTTTAACAAAGACTCACTGAATCCCTTGTCCCTATTATCATGTGTAATGCCATTCACTATATCAACCAATATGACACCTTGCGCCGGATAGCCTTTTGTCCGAACATTGTTTGTTTCTAACGCATGCACGTTAAAGCCAACTAACGTATTTTTGTATTCATGGGATAAATAATTTCTGCAGAGTTGAAAACCGAAATTAAATTGCGTTCGAGGTATTTTTAACCTAAACATTTTGTATTACAGAAATAGTAATGTCTGATTATACAATAAGAAATGAATAGCAATACAGAGTGTATCAGAGACTACGTGTTTAATTTTGGAAGCATTTAACCTTTAAATAAACCAATGATATTATTCTGTATCGTTAAATTTATTTATCGTAGTTATCATTAATAAATGTTTAAAATTATCAATTATATATTCTTTTTAAATGATATTTTATGGAACTAAGGAAATGAAAGACATTAATGTAAGGATATCTGATTTGGTGCCTAAGGTAATGTTTTTTACGCTTTTCTATAAATAAAATAAACAACCTGATTAGGATATTCTTGTTTATCAACAACAAATTCTTATTTTTGTTGTTTCTATTTGTTTATATATTTCAGTAATATATTCAAAATACATAAATACAACAACTGAAAAAATATACAATATTTCCTGTTATTTTTCCCTCTTAGATATTTTTTGATTACGACAACCATTTCATCTAAATATTTTTATTTAGGAATATATCATTATTTATAAATAATAATATATAATTTTATAAACAATAAAACCACAGAACGATCGTACTTGACCAAACAAGAATTGACCTTTAATTACTAACTAGCGGCTTACTTACAGAGTGTGCTAAGTTACAAGTTACAGTCAGGTGAAAGATACTTTCTCATACAACAACAATAGAGCATGGTTCAACTGCCACAAAGTTTCTCCAATCTAGATTTGACTTGGGTAATACACTTTTAGTTTAGTACGTCATAATCGAAGTTTAGGAGTGAAAACAAATTGTGTTAGCAATAAATAAGTTTTTTAGTGAATTATATTTAATTCTTGCAAATGATTTCGGGAAAAACGAAAACAGTTAACGAAGTGAGTATTCATTGGGATTTTAAAACGAAAAAAAATCTGCAATTGCTAACTGAATTCTCAAGTAGATAGCTTTGCTGTAAATTTCTAGCATTGTTTCTAATATACAGTTTAGGTCTATTAATATGCGTTAGTGTGCATGGAAAAGAAATATATATGTATATGAATACACTCTTGTGTTCTTTATTGTATGTGTGCTTACAAAAACAAAGCGAAATGTGTTTATATATAGAATTTACTGCTATTTTGAGAAAGTTAATTCAGTTTTAGCTATTGATATTATCAATGAAATTTTTAAAGTTTTTAATTTAATGATATGTTGAAACTGATCACATTACTATGCATCTACATATTTATTAAAAGCAGATCGAACCAAAACGACCAAGATTTTTACCTGTCACCACATTAACAGATGTCCAGGCTGTTCGCTGTGCCGAATTCCATCCAAATGGAAAATTATATGTTGTCGGTTCAAATTCGAAAACATTTCGAATTTGCAAATATCCGCAATTGTCTGAATTAAAGTGAGTATTTATTTTGGATTTACAATCTTTAAACTACAAATTTAAAAAAATGCAACCTCTCATTTCAGAAAATTTCATGAAGTTCAACAACCTACTGTAATATTTAAGCGCACAAAACATCATAAAGGCTCAATTTATTGCACAGCATGGTCGGCGGATGGCATATTAATAGCGACAGGTTCAAATGATAAGACCGTTAAGCTTATGCATTTCAATAACGATGAAACACAACTAGAAGGGCGTGAAATCGACTTAACTATGCATGATGGCACCGTTAGGGATCTATGTTTCGTGGAAGATACCATAAATAAATCGCGACTGCTTATAAGTGGTGGAGCTGGCGATTGCAAAATTTATGTTACCGATTGTGCAACCGCGACACCCTATCAGACGCTCGGTGGTCACAGTGGACATATTCTATCATTATACAATTGGGGTGGTGTTATGTTTGTTTCGGGATCCCAGGTATTTGCTTACCACACAGCTATTATATAAGTATATTTAATATAAACATACGTTTAATACGGAAATACTTATTGGCTTTCACATATACAGTGGTGTCCAACTCAAAAGTATTGTTTTACTTAAATTTAGGACACTAAGATATTAAAAACTGTTGCTAAATCAGATGTTCAAACTTTTAGGATAAAACAATTCGGTTTTGGGACTTGCGTTCTAACGAATGTGTTAATACAGTCGCTCCAATGACACTGCAAGGGTCAACATTTGGTTCACCTGTCGCTTCAGTATGTGTTGACCCTTCTGGTCGTTTATTGGTCTCTGGACATGAGGATAGTGCATGTGTGCTCTTTGACATACGAGGAAACCGGCCCATACAATGTTTCCAGCCACATACCGCAGATATAAGGTGGGTTATAAGAGTGTATCACAAGTCGGTGTACATAACAACTGTTAATCAATCAACTACTTACCATTTGTTATAGATCTATACGTTTTTCACCATCGGCCTATTATTTGCTCACATGTGGATATGACAACAATATTGTCCTTACCGATTTGCAAGGCGATTTAACCCTGCCCTTACCATCTGTGTTAGTCGCACAACACAGCGACAAAGCTATATCAGCACGTTGGCATCCGACTGATTTCTCTTTCCTTTCGACATCAGCTGATAAGACATCAACACTATGGGCATTGCCGCCTTTTTGAAAATTTTGTATCAACCTAGTGCCTACCCTCCCTCTCATCTTTAATATTTCCCAGTGATCTTTACCTATATAAAATACTCAATTTTTAACCATTCTAATATCTACGAATTATTGTTTTATAGTATTTATAATTCAAATAAACCGTGTACTTAAATAGATATACGTATGTAGATACATACTTATATAAACATGTAATGTTTCGCAAAATCCAACTATAATCTTGCCACAAAATTATATATGATTTTGACTAAAACTAACTTATTGATTTGTTTGATATTGTTTAGACGCACTTATTTGAAAATATCGGTTTTCCAATTCTGAGTTACATTTTAATAATAAAAAAAACATTGAACTGGTAACTTTTACGGAATGTTGCAATGTATACTTATCTTGTTGGTTTGCTTTTACAGAGTAAAAAATAAAGAAATTTGTTTTAAAAAATATTATATTTCCCCAACTAATGACAACATGGGCATTATTTACTTTTTACTATTAAGAATAATACCGTCATATTTCTGTTGGAACCATTTCATGGCATCCTCTTTTGTAAGACGGTGTGGGAAACCAACTGTGCCGGACTTGCGTTTTCTGTGTGCAACATTGTAACCTGGAACATAAAAAGAAAACAATTATTTAAAACCTGTATTAAAATTACAAATTCTAAATACATATTATAGGTTATCCTATAACTGTTACAATTACAAAAACTGCAACACAATTTGCAATATAAACAAAACTACCTGACTATGGAAAATCGAACATTTCGTATTTAGTTTAATGTACGAACTATACCGTGCAACTAAATTATTATTTATCAGCCACATTAAGCATAGATCACATTATTTATGCACATTACTGAGTGCCAGAGGCGAGAAGACCAATAGACACCTAATTAAGTGCAACACAAATACACAATCGCGTATTTTACTCACCTGGACGGCCCAATACGACGTAGAAGTCCAAACCATAAATACCAATAGAGGGATCGTATTTGATACCCAAGTCGATATGTTCTTGAATACCAAATCCAAAGTTACCGGTAGCAGAGAAGTTATCGCGTCTCAACTCGTATTCACGCACTTTCAAGCCGCGTTCCAAAATTTCTTCGGCTTTAGCACCGCGAACTGTGCAGTGTACGGCGATTTTTTCATTACGACGAATGCCAAAAGAACGCACAGTATATCTGGCTTTGGAGAAGACTGGTTGTTGTCCTGTTAATTGTTCCAATACCTAGTAAAGAAACGTACATTAATTTGTTAAAATTACTGTATTTTCAAAGCAAGTTAAGAATTTACCTTGGCAGCACGAGTAAGTCTGTCACCAGATTCACCAACGCAGATGTTTAAGCAGAGTTTCCTGATGTGGAGATCCCGCATAGGGTTCTTAGCGGGGTCGCGTTTGATTTTCTTAACATCCTTCAATCCAAAATTGTACATGTAAAAGAAACATCAATTGAATTTGTGATTCATAAGTATATTTCAGAAATATGAATTTAAACGATATAAAGCACTAAATAGGTGGGAAAATCACAAGTTTTACATGTCGAAAATGTATTTAAAATATTGATGAACACGGATAATATGTAGCAGAAAAATTTCCAAACACCTACCGCCATGGTAGTAGAAGAAAAAAGAAAGATGGAGATGAAGTATCTGTCAGAAGCAGAATTACAGTTCAGTGGACGTCATTTCCTTCGGTTGTTAAAGCAGTGTACACATTTTATGCTACCAAGTGAAATTTATACAAATATACTTGTACACAACAATCACCCTGTACTGTTTTGAAATTTTGCGGTATATGTTAAAAAACAGATAAATCCTGCTATATGGCAGCATTATATTTAATCAATCTGTTTGGTAACAAATGTATTGAGTTAAAGTATAAAAGTTGTAATTTTACTTATAAAAAGTTTTATTATTCCTTAATATTGTGCCGGACAGTGTTTGTGTGACAATATTAATAAACAATTCATATAATGCGGCATTTAGTCTGGAAACTCTATATAAGCTGGTGAAATCGAAGAGGAAATCCGATGTTCATATATATGTAAGATTGACAACACCTTGCTTATACTAGAACTGCAAAAAATCATAATGTACAAGTGTTTTTATGAAGAATTGTGATTAAAAAGTTATGAATATTCGTCACTTCATGCTTGTGAACACAGAAGCGCATATTAAAAATATAAATTCAGTTTTAAATATATGTAGGCGTAAATTGCAAGACCCATCGTTGTCTTTTCTACACACAATTTGACATGTACATATGTATGTGGAATGGGTGCAAGCACCTTAAATTTTGTTTTTGTATCTAGTTTATGGAATTAGGGTTATGCTTTGCTATGTTGAAATTTCGTGTGAAGTATGCACAAATGCCAAATTCATCGGCATAAATTAAAAGTGTTCACATTTATTTCAGTATCTTGTTTCTGGTGGGTGTTATTGGATACTATCGTTGTGAATGTAAAAGATATACCTCTATAGTTATGGTGTCGAGAATTCAACTAAAAGCAAATGCTTCATTGTGATTCGTCAATAGAACTTTATTAGAAAGTAAAAATATATGTATATACTGACAATAAATAAGTGATAAGTGATTATTATAAAATGCTCAATTCTACTTCGCCAAATAGATTGATAAAAGGAAAGCCGGCATGTTTACAAATATTCCAGTACTGCTTTTCGCAGTGCCAGTGCCTTCTATGACCTATAAATCTTTGGGGGGCTTTTAAAATTCTGCAGATTTTTTATTTGGTTTAAAAATTTTAATTATTACCAAATCTCATTTTTTATATTTTAGAATGGACACATGTTGTATTAGTTTGCTTTGAAAACATCAAACGAGGAGGGAATCCTAACTACTATATACTCTAATGTCGAAATTACAAGCTACTATCGGTTTTGGGACTCAACTAGCGCCAATGCCACAAAATGAAGGTAAATAAATAAATACAATTCCCAGATTATTAGCCTTAATTTTTTACTATTTTCATTTATTTAGGACAAATTGATGAATGTGTTTTGCATTTACACATGCCTAACAAGGGTATGCGGCCAATTAATGTTAACGAGGCAAATGACACTGTACTTCATGTTATTGAGCGTGCTGTACGTAGCTTGGTACCGGGACATATGCCGAATCCCCATTTCTATGCACTACGTCTGAATAATGTAGTAACTAAAGAAATATTATGGATGACGAGATCAACAGGCATGAATCAGGTTATGAAATATATTTGGTACCCGATCTGCCCGAATTTCGAATGTTCCAACTATGATAATACAAATATCAAAAGTAGCAACAGAAGTTCGGTCAATAGTGTTTGGCGGGCTGAGCTGCGGATACGTTACATTCCAAATAGTTTGGCGGAGTTTTATGAGCAAGACAAAACCAGCTGTTTATATTATTTTGATCAGGTAATATTAATGTACAAACATATTTTAAATAAATAAATTCCAGCGTTAAATTCAATTTCATTTTTTATTTAGGCTAAACAAGATTATGTTTTGTCTGATCCAACAATCGATGTCGATACGGCGATACAGTTGTGCTGTTTAGGTATTCGACATTATCTTAAGAATACGGTAATCAAAGCGCCAGATAAGAAACACCATATTGATTATGTTGAGAAGGAAATTGGTTTAAATTCTTTTCTTCCAAAATCTGTGATAAGTTCAGTTAAGCCAAAGAACTTGAAAAAGTTAATTCAAGCTGGATATAAGAAGGTGTATAATTTAACGGACATTGAATATATAACCAAGTAAGTTTTACATATACTATATATTATTTTTTTTTATTTACATCCTGAACTGCATATATGTACATATGCGTTCTATGTATGTACATATATGTAATATATATGATCAGAGTGACGATCTGAGTCTATTTAGTTCTGTCCGTCTGTCTGTACATAAATGTCTAGTTCACTCAATTTTTAAGATATCAATCTGAAATTTTGCTTGCTTCCTTTTCTTTTTTAAAAAGCTTCACACTTTTCGGAACAAAACCACAGACTGAACGAGCAAAATCAAGTTCTTGTGTGGATATATTTTTTTCTTTTTTTTCGCAATCAAGTTCTTGTTTATATAAGTAATTTTCCAATCATTTTATTCGAGCCATTTTGATTGTAAATTTCTGATTATTTTATAATGGTATTGTTATAGGCTTACAATAATATATTTATAAGTTTAAGCATACAGCGATATCATTAATGTATATTTTTGCAGGTTTTTTGATCTTCTCCAAACATGTAAAATTAATGGAAATGAAAAATTTTCAGTAACATTAAGTTCAGCATGGAATATATCCGGCTTCTTGTACATCGGTTCACAAATCGGTAAGCCTGACAACTAACTAGCTTTTCCACTATATAAATATTTCTATGGTGATTTTTCAGGCATTTCCTATCAAACACATCCACAAGCAGACCTGACAAGTGTCGCAACCTTCAAAGACATTATCAAAATTGTAACACTTGCTATACCCAGGGATAGTGTAAATAACCAATCTAAAAAGCCAATTGCTAACACGGCTTCTACAGATGATAAATATAATCCTTGTAAATGCTGGGAGGTCAAAACTCAATTGCGAATAACGACAAGGAGCAATGATGAAGACTTAGTAATCACCTGTGATGGCATAAATGTAAGTTGCACGTTTTAATTAAAAAAAATATAAAAATTTCATAATTTTATTTTTAAATTTTCTTTCAGACGGCAGAAAGCATTGCTGATCTTATTGATGGATATTGTTGTTTAATTCAGGGCAGTGGTTATGTTTCCAAATGGGAGCGTAACGATGTAAATACTTTAAATAGTATAAATAATGGCTTGAATGCATCAGCCGCAGGTTCAAAGGGCAATCAAAACAATGGCTTAGATAAGGAAAAGCAAAATGAGGAGGATCAAACTGATGGTGGTGGTGCAACAATTCAAACCAGCACAAAACCAAAGCCTACCTTAACCGAAGATTACGCTGAAATCGGTTTAATCGATGATGAGGGCGACTATTCTACACCTACTGGTTAGTTATTGGTTTATATATGTTTCCAATATTTCGGCTGATGTATTATTTTCTTATTACACGGAAATTTAGCTCGAAATTATGAATTAGAAAGATCTCAAATAAATCTGAATGAAAAAATAGGTGTTGGCCAATTCGGTGATGTTCATATAGGCACATATTTTCCGAAAGCTAAGAAAAATACCAAATCGAATGCATTGAATACTATGGAAATGAAATCTTCGGTAATTCAAGTTGCAGTGAAAACGTGCAAAGCAAGTGATGACCCTCAAAAAATGGAGCAATTTTTAGAAGAAGCATGTATGTCAGACACTATCATAGTAATAAGCTTAAACAAAACTCAAAAACCTGTATTTTTCAGATATTATGCAAAAATTCGATCATCCACATATAATTCGTTTAATTGGTATATGCAGTGAGTCGCCGATTTGGATTGTTATGGAATTAGCACGTCACGGGGAACTTAGGGCGTATTTAAAAGCCAACAGTAAGAAGTATGTATGATTTCGAACATAACCAAAAAATTATACGAGACAATATACATAAAAAGAAAATTTGACATTTTATAAAATACATATTTAGATAATAATGCAACAAAATCGCTCAGAACATATTGTTGTACTTGCAAGTTAAAAATTTTATTCAAACATATTTTTAATTTTTTTTTTCAATATCTTTTTGCTTTTATTTGTTAGTTTTTCATATTAATGTGTTAAATTTATATTATAGCAATAATTTTGTAATTTTTGAAATTTCTAAGCTGTTTGTCTATTTCTTGCCTTTCTTCGTTTTCGCTGCTTTTGCCTTGGCTTTCTTCTCTTTCTCCGCCTTCTTTTTCTGTTTCTGCTCCTCTACAAGTATACAATTTTATATATACTAAAGTTAAAACAAGCCTCGACAAAAATAATACTTTCAGGATAATAATGTCAAATCGCAATAGCAAAACAAAAAGCTTACTCTTCAATTCTTATTGCATAAGAGTTACTTTAAAAGCAAATGCCTACCTTTTATTATGGCTTGCATTTCTCTATATTCCTTAAGACTCATTGGCAATGGCGCACATCTGAAACCTGCTGGGAAATCTTTTTCCAATTTAATGAAACGATTGCCAACAGCATATAACAATGGCAAACATGCGTCCTCTTTTAAACGCGATTTTAACCAATTCTCGAAATACAAATCAGCCAATAAAATGTGTTCTTTTTTTGCGCCTTCAAGATCGCGCCAATAATTGATTATTGTCGGAGGCGGTAGTTCCTTTTGTTTCCATTTTTTATTCGGCCAACGGCAATAACGATCCCAACCGTCGCTGAGCTCAATGTAAAAATAGACATCACCGTCGGGAAAACAGCGCATAATTTATTTGTTTTTTACTTTATCTTTCTCTGTTTCCTTTGTAATTTTAGACTTAAGCGTGGTACGCTGCTCCTCTACTGCTACCAGTTGTCGACAGCCCTAAGCTATTTGGAATCCAAGAAGTTCGTACATAGAGATATTGCGGCACGAAATGTGTTAGTCAGTTCGCCAACTTGTATAAAGGTGAAATTTAGCTTTTGTTCATGAATTTAGATATGTTAAGCGAAAATAAAATAAAGATAATTTCTGTTTGTTTATTATTAATTTTCCTTTTTTAATGTGAATTGAATTAATTTTGTTACCTATTAATCATAGCTTGCTGATTTCGGTCTCTCGCGTTGGGTGTCGGATCAGTCGTACTATCATTCGAGCATGTGTATATTGCCAATTAAATGGATGGCGCCCGAGTCCATCAATTTTCGAAGATTCACCAATGCTAGTGATGTTTGGATGTTTGGTATTTTTGAGAAAAAATTTAAAATATGTAGCAATTATATATACATACTATTTTAGGCGTTTGCGCTTGGGAAATACTAATGTTGGGAGTAAAGCCGTTTCAAGGCATCAAAAACAGTGACGTTATAACCAAATTAGAAAACGGTGAACGTTTGCCGCTGCCAAAAGATTGTCCGCCACGCTTGTACTCACTCATGTCACAATGTTGGGCTCACGAGCCATCCAAACGACCCACGTTCCAGCGTATCAAAGAAACTCTTTAGTAAGTCTCAGTACTTAAACATACATTTGTATCTATGCCAATAACGGTTGGTCATGTTAGAACACAAATATAATAAGTTCGTGTTCAGTGGCTCTCATTTTTTTTTTGGCGTATACATTTTACTATATTATATTAACATTTTGTTCGCAGTGAAATTTTAGTGGATGAGAAAATTAGCGATTCGGAAACAATGAGGCGTGAGAACAGGCGTGTGGCGGCCATGTCATGGAGTGGTTGCGAAGGCGAAGTACCACCAGTTAAACCGACTAGAACACCCTTCGAAGGAGGTAATAATTTGTATTATACTATTTTCCAAAGTACTCGCCTAACGATGATCGTATACAATTTTTTTTGTATATTTATATAAATTTAAAATCTAACTGATCGCTGTCTTGTTTCACGTACACAGATTCCGCCTTGCAGTCATCTATAGTGAGCGAAAAGAATCCATTAAGCCCACAAACCTACATTATAGCACAAAATCCTGAAGTCTTGGCCAGATTAATGATGGAAAACGAGAATCGTAGCATTAATCCAGCAGCTTATACAACACCAGCATCGGTATTTAATACTTTAGCTGTAGAAATTGATGAAACTAAAACAACAAAAGTCCCAAATAGTTCAGATGTACCATTGAAAATGACCAAATTACCAGCATCTGAATTGTTTAAATTAGATCCCATAGCGGATGAGCAAAATGTTTCGACATTAACACGTTTAGGTGGCACACAAAAACAAACCGCTTCGCTTAAGTCCACAACAATTACCAATGAAACACAACCCCTGTCTCTGCCCTTACATTGTAATTGTCTGGATAAAACCAAGCATTCCAAGAATTGCGTCTATCTAAATGCTGGTAACGCTGTAGATCCTAGCACTACGGTGTACTTGAAAAACTCACGCGTAGAAGTTCAAAATAATTTTTGCACAATTCCAACTAATTTGTCCTGTCAGAAGCCACAAATGCAAAATAATTTTGTTTTATATAATCCACAAGCAAATATTTATGATTTCCAACGTATGCCAGTGGATCCCAAAATTACTAAATCCGACTTATTGGGTAGATGCAATCCAAATTCTTATGGCAGTTTAGAGCGTAATCATGATCCATACATAATTGCTGCGGTCAAACCGATGCCATCCAAAGGTGGTAGTTTGGAGCGCAATCAATCGATTTCTATTTCCAATAACTTCATGCGTGATTGGGTACATCGTAGTAGTAGTTTAGAAAGAGCAACTACATTAGACGCATATGCCGGCAATCAAACAACAAAAACAAATTTATCAAATAGCTTAGAACGTAATATTTCTTATCGTACATATCGCAATCAAATGAAAAGCTCAATGGAAGCGGAACCATTACAAGAAGAAATTTACGATTTCGGTGGTAGTAATGTAAAATCGTGTGCTACCAGCTCCCTAAACCGTAATCGCACAGCCGACATAATTCCGCGAATGCAATCTCAACGCGACTTAAGTGGTAATTGCAAATCTCAAGCCATTGCCGAGCCATTCGATCCAAAAGTTTCACCTAACTCAACATATACGCCAATGGCACCAGGAGGGAAATCTTTTACAACTAGTTATGGCATAGGAAAGGACTTTAATATGCATACCATGCAACAATATCCTTATCCAATTAATGAAAATTGCGAGTTAGAATCTTCCAATTATACAGATAATATACATTTAGTGCAGCAAAGCGCAAAACCGGCAGGCACAAGTCAGGATGGCGTGCATATTGCTGAGTGTCCACTTGGCGCACAGGTTTGAGCTTGCCCTACTAAATGCAATTTGTTACAGTTTTGTTTTGAATTTTCCTATTTTTTTTTATAATTTTAAAGTATTTGTAATGGTTTCGTTTGCGTTTTCAGTTCTAGTCTGGAAGTATCACACACAGTATGTATGTATGTAAATACATATTTATATTCAACATTCGCACCCTTACTTTGAAGCAGTTGGTTTTTTGTTGTAGTTTTATAAAATCGTTACCACGATTTTGTAAAGTTTAGCATTACAAAAAAAAAAAAAAAAAAAAAGCTTTGAATTGTATCATTTTCATTTTAGGCTATTTGGTTTTTTTTTTTTAAATACGTATATATTTTTGATTGTAGTAGTACACAATATTTTTTTTGTGCTTGGAATTCATGTATTATTATATACATATGTATATTGTGGTTTTTTCGATTTTTGTTATTTTTCAAAATATCCGAATTATTGTATTTTTACTTTTATTAATATTACCGTTTATACACAACTTTTTTTATTTTATTTTATAATTTCCCAACTTTTAGAAGAAGCGTCTGAGCCTTGCAACGTCAAATTCGGATATAAATGCCATGGGTTATTTCAACTCCCATCATGGACCATCAAGTTTACCCGAATGTTCGCCAAGTATTAGTAATTCCTTAGGAGCTTCGCGCCCGCACACCCCCGACTGCAAACTTGACACCTTAAAGAATAGTACATCCTCAATAGAGAACTCGTCAAATAGTAATTTTATTGATACCCCAAGTGATTCAAGGCCAAAAAATGATGTAGCAACTGCCAAACAAACCGTTAATAGTAGTGGCAATAAGCCAACACTGGCGATTGATCGTAGTAATGACGAAGTGTATTGTGCCACTAAAAATGTTGTTAAGGCGATAATGACACTTTCGCAAGATGTGGAAAAATCGAATGCCAATAACTATTTGCATTTAGTACGAAATGTTGGAATTGAATTGCGTGCTTTGCTGGCATCCGTGGATCGACTGTCCAGGGTTTTTCCCACGCAAGCGCTTAGGTAAGCTTACATCAACATCTTTGAATAATTATGCCTTTCTAAAAAAATCTCTTCGATTTTAGAGAGGTTGAAATGGCACACAAAGTGTTGTCAAAGGATATGCAGGATTTGGTTGCAACAATGCGTTTAGCACAGCAGTACAGTGACACAACGCTCGATAGTGAATACAGACGGTAATACAGAGCTAGTTTTTGACGTTTTTTTTTTTTAGTTTCTACTTTATTCAATTTACTACTGTTTTTTTCTGCTTTTAGAAATATGTTGTCATCCGCGCATGTCCTGGCTATGGATGCAAAGAATTTATTTGATGTAGTGGATTCTATACGCAGACGACATGGTATATCCTCAACACCACCAGCACCATTACAGGAAAGGTCACGTTCCAATCCATTGTCCTCTACGTCGAGTGATCCGTCGGCGTTCACGGTTAAGACGTCTAGTGGACATACCATAACGGCGAATGAGGAGACAGCTGTCGCACTAACCGAAGATGGTTACCAAGTAATGTCTAATAGTAAATATCAAAATTACAACAATTTAGTAACCGAAAAAGACAAAATTGATGGGGAATTGACGCAACAGCAATTACCAAATATTGGCAATTTACATGTGACAACCCGTCTAAATAACGAAGGGGTTGGCAGACGTTCTAACCTCGCATTTGAGCATATTATGCATAATACGAATGAACAACTACAAATTGTAGAACATACAGACAGTTCGGAATTCGATCATTTATATTCGAACACTAATATTGCTTCACAAAAAAGGTGCAACTAATTAATGTGTTAAAACGCTAGCCGAATAAATATTTATAGTCAAAACTAAAAAGTACTTTACATACTCGTACATAAATACATATTTATATAGATATAAGATATTTGAAAAAAAATCAATTTATATACAATATTTATAATTTTTTAACAAAAAAAAACTGTTATTATTTTTACTTAACTGCTAGTTTCATTACGTGAATACATTTTTAAAAATGAGAAAGCATTGACTAATTTTTATTTAACATAAATTTAAGTATTCTTTCTTTCATCGAAGGAATTTTTTTTCAAATATTAACGATGTGTTTTAGGTCTGCATATTACCTAATTATTCATTAACAATTTGCTGTGACTACGAAATTTCAATTAAATGCATTCAATGTTAAAGCTTATTTTGTTTTGTTTATTATTATACAAATTTATTTGCTGTTTCGTTGTTTATTACAATTTTCATTTCGAATTCTTTTAAATAAAATTATTGAAAACATAAACGCCCTGATATTAAACTCAATGTGCGACATCTTAAATTATGATTCAGTTATAGAAGGTCGTGTAACTTTTTAGCGTGCCTCTTCTCATGAAAATATTTTTTAATCCATAATGTCAAATAAACCTCATCAATTTCTTGTTTATATTTTGTGTTATTTGCAATCTATTCGTATACAGTTCTCCCTAAAAAAAAATACATTTTCATTGGCTTCACAACAACAAAGCAAAAAAGCTGATTCGGATATTATTATTGATACACTTTTGACAAATTGTCCTAATATAATGCGTGACCTTTGAAGAATGCTCTGTTGAATTTTTATAGAGAAATATTAATAAATTCGACAATGGCAGCAATTACTCTGGACCATTGTTAGATAGTCACTTTTACCAGGTAACGGCGGGGCCTTTTCCAAATTTTCACTCTGATTTAACGAAAAGAAACCGGTCGTTTGTTATTAAAAAATGAAAAATATTAATTTGAAAATTCATATCTCGGTTCTTAAAATTTAAATATGATCAGTGCAGAAGTTGGAAGATATGGAAGACACCGACATTGAAATCGTGAATTGATGCATTCATTTAAGCAAAAAAATATAAAAATCCTACTCTTCGTTTGAGGACAAAACCGAGAGCATAACCAGTACTTAAAATCAGACGTTTTAATAAAGTTTTATGTTCGAAAATACTAAAAATATAATAAAAAACTTTTTCCAAATATTCTTAACGCAACATATTTTGTTTGTGGTTGCTCAAAATAAAATTGCTTTCTAATCCACATTATCGTTATAAGGTGATATGGATAGTTTATATCTCTCTATTGGACCTGACCAGTTCATTGGCGGTGATGGATGATGTCTAACTTGTTTGCTTTTTTTTAAAAGTTTCCTTTTTTTGCACAGACTACGCTCTCGTGCTCACCACGTATTATACACTCCACACCACGCTTCTTAGTTCAGTATGCAAAACTAAATTATTAAGGTGATGGTGCCAACATTTATCAGAAAATACTACAAACGAATTTCCAACCACAACACCATTGTTCGCCTTTTTTTTGCTCAATACTTAAATAATAATTTGTATATATATTTGTTTAATTCATAGTAGTTTCCGTCCCCAAAGACTATTGAAACTCTACACAATATAGACCTAATTTGGAGAAAGTCCGCAAGAATATTTATTTTCTTATATTCAAATGCGACTTTTTTAATAATGTTATAAAATAATATAAATATGTGTATTTATGTTTTTATCTCTCAATCGTTTCCAATACTATACCGTCAAATTGAAGACAGTTTGAAATTAAAGGCACAACAATTAGCATCTTAAGGAAAACGCATACATACATACATAATAATTGCAAGAATTTGAACTGATTCCAAATGTATAATAAGTAAATAAAATAAAACATAAAAATTCATAATAAATGTACGTATTATTTAATTATGCCGCTGAGAAAACAGTAATTATTATTTTAAAATTGTGTGTTAAAAAAAGTTAAGAGCACATATACATATGTGAAATGTTTTTTCTATATACTTTATTAAATAAAATTATGAAAGAGCTACACATGATATAATATACAGATTCGACTTTTATGATAATAGTAAAAAAAAAAAATAAAATAAGACTAACACTTTTTTTTACAAAATTTCGATTAATAACGCTTTATGTTGAACATTTTTCTGCCTGAATATTCAATTTCTAAAATGTCTTACTGAAGGCCACACTGTCTAGACGCAAATGGAAGAATGTGGATGCAAATAGTAATAAATGCCTATTTAATCTGCAGTAGCACCAGGATATCTCTCCAGAAGCATTGCGACACCTTGACCACCTGCAGCACAAGCCGCAATTACACCGAGTTGACCGTCTTCACGTACCAAACGATTTGCCGTATGCATGCAAAGTCTGACACCGGTGGCTGCAAATGGATGACCAATTGACAGTGAACCACCCCAGCTGTTCCATTTGCTCAAATCGGGTGCACCGAATTTCTCACTAAGTCCCATATAGTCCTTGCAGAAGAAGTCGGAGTCTAAAGCTTTAAGATTCGCCAAAATTTGGCCAGCAAATGCCTCGTGAATTTCCCATGTGTCGATATCTTTAAGCGTGAGACCAGTCTTTTTTAAAAGTTTTGGTATAGCATAAGCGGGACTTAAAAGTAATTGATCAATTGGATCTTGTGAGACATATAGGAAGTCACGTAAATATGCTTTGGGTTTTAAGCCAAGTTTCTTTGCAGTCTCTTCCTTCATAAGTACACAAGCAGATGCACCATCAGTCTTAGAATATACGATAATTGAAATTAAACTTTAATAATGTTAGAACATATATGTATATTACTTACCAAGAACGAAGCGTTTGCGGCTGTGATGGTGCCATATGGCTTGACAAATGCAGGATTAAGTTTTGCTAATTTTTCTGGTGAGGAAACTCGTATACCGTTATCTTTTTCTATAAAATTTGTGCTGCCAGGCACTGAAAACGAACACATTTTAAAATTCTTACAACTGCAGTATTTAATAAAAAATAAATTAGTATTTGAACTAAAAAGTTTAACGAACCTTTAACTGGAACCACATCAGTGAAGTAACCTTTATCCTGAGCCTCTTTAGCTAATGTGTGTGAACGCAATGCGTAGTCGTCTTGCTCCTTGCGGGACACGTTAAAAGCTGCAGCCAAACGATCGGCAGAATGTCCCATAGTTTCCCCTGAAGAAAACTCTGCAACTGCGGGCAGCTATAAACAGGTCATAATGAATATAAGTACTATCAGACCAACTCTGATATTATAGTAGTTATCACCTCTGGAACGAAGAAATTCGGCCGCAGAGTTGAAAGTAATGCCAATTTTTGCAATGGGGTCTTTGCTTTATTAGCTTTTAATAAAAGGCTACGCATTTTACGCGAATGCCGAATGGGTACATCGGACATAAATTCGACACCACCAGCAACAATCACATCATAAGTATTTGTCGCTAGAAGACCAATACCTGTGGTGATAGCCTAGAAGTATAGTAATATTATTCTATTCAAAAACACCGAGTTATTGCAAAAATAATACTTACCACATTCGAGCTAATGCACGCCATTGTAACTGTATGCGCAGGCGTTTTGTCGCTGAATCCAGCACATAAGGCCGCCTCACGTGCAACATTCGAAGTTTTAACTTCTTGTATTACTGTGCCATAAACGATGTAATCAATAATTTCTTTATCAATATTTGTTTTATCTAGCAAATTACTGTAATGTCAAAATAATACCGTAGTTTTATTTTTGGTTAGTATTTGGAGATGATATAAAAATACTTACACCAAAGCATGACGAGCTAATTCGTGTGGCATTAATTTAGAGTAGTCAGTAAAAGATTGTAAGAAAGGAGTACGGACGCCATCGACCAAAACTATGTTTTGTTCAAATCCCCTTTTAAAAGATTTGGCATTTTCATTGTACAATGGATGTGATGTAGACAAGTTGCGATAACACGCTGAAATTAACAAATTCATTAACAACAAAAATTATTAACTGTAATTTACAAAGTTTCTACATGGTTATATCAACAGGTTTTGGCATGAACACTCTTTGTTGTTTCAATTTAATAATTTATAAGTAATTGATATACATATGTACTCAGCGATAGCAATTTTATACATAGTCAATTTAATATTAATTTACTGATTACGTTATGTATATATGTTTATCTTGAGGATCGCAGCCGGAGATGAACTTTGTACCGCTATACTTTGGTAAACGTCATGCATCCATATTCATACACCAAAACAATGACCTAGTCCCCCAAAAGTAACACTTACAAATCTTCGTCGATGAAGCTGCCAAACCTAATGTTAAAGAATTTGAAAAACATTTTCCAAGTCGTAATGATGTAAGCAAAAGAGACTGCATTTTTAATAAAAATATGAGTATAAAGAACTACGAAAATTATTAATAAAAAAATATATTCTCCGTAAAACCCACTCTCAATATACTAAAGAACTTGGAAATAACTGAAAATCTATCTAAAGAGGAACGTGTAATAAGAAACACACAGGACTATATGAATCACTTACATTATTTAACAGAACTTGTCGATATTTTGCATTACTGAAGTAAATGGTAAACTTCAGATTTGTATAATTAAAAATATAAATTTAATAAAATATATAAAAACCCGAATTTGCATTTTACTCCATTACTTATAACATATATCCTTTGCGAAAGGTTTTGTTTTGTACCGGAATATACAAAACAGTGGCATTGTGAACACTCTGTTAAGATTCCATTACTACTTAATAGCAAAGCAGTATTGTTATTTATATACGACTACTTTTCGAAAAAATATTATTAGTGGATTCGATCTCAAGGCAATAGTTATAATCTTTGGTCTAACAAACACATACATTAACATTAACTAAAAATGGAGGAACCACGAAGTGACAAAATCTATGGAGGATGTGAAGGACCTGATGCTATGTATGTTAAATTAATATCGTCAGACGGCCAAGAATTCATTGTAAAACGAGAGCATGCTCTGACCTCTGGCACCATAAAGGCTATGCTTTCGGGTCCTGGACAGTTTGCAGAAAATGAAGCAAATGAAGTGCATTTTAGAGAAATTCCGTAAGTAAAACGATTTTATATGTCACCAGTTTAATATATATTTATTTTTATACTAACCTTGATGACCTGTTCGGCAACACAAATAGTACACAGATTATTCGATAATATATCCAGCTACTGAACTTCTAATGATACGTGTGTTTCCAGTCGCAATTGTTTTATTATACTGCCAAAGTTGTTATAACATTTTAAATTTGTGCATAATATATTGCCCATTTTTTGCTATGAACAAAGCCCTTACTTGCTGTTTCAAAATATATAACAAGTTAATTAGTTAATCAATAAATTTTGCATAATTATATTTTGTTTCTCAATACGTAAAAACTTTGCTACTCCGACGGCATCTTTTGAGTATATATTTATATTAACCGGCATGTTTAATAGTGTTACTTAAATCTCTTAGCAGAATTGACGGTATTTTGTTTTTATTTTATTTGGTTGGAAAATAACTTTTTAATTAAATTTACAGATCTCACGTTCTCCAAAAGGTCTGCATGTACTTTACATACAAGGTGCGTTATACCAACAGTTCTACTGAAATTCCCGAGTTTCCGATAGCCCCTGAGATAGCGTTGGAGTTGTTGATGGCAGCAAATTTCTTAGATTGTTGAATAATTGATGCAAAATACATATATATATAACCTTTTTTAGTTGAAATGTTCTGATAAATACTGTTTACTATTTCTAACTGACTTCTTATGCGTGAAAAAATGAAAATAATAAATTTTGTCTGAATAATAATATATATTTTATTAAGTACGAGTTATTTAAACACAAATAAAATCGTGGAATAAATAAACTTATGGTTTCATAAGTGAGTATGTATAAGTATTTGTGAGAAAATATAATGAGTAATTTTAACTTCATAAATATGTGACTCTATAATTGACATTATCTAGAAGATGACATCTATGGACATATAATAATATATAATAAAATAAGAGCAACGGTCATACATAAATGATATATACCACAAAAATTGCACCCTTTTATATTTGACAGTTTTGCTGTTAAAAATCTATTTTACGAATCATGATAAATGAGTTTTACATTCAAATCACCTTGTACTCAACGTTGGGTTGGAAATTTTGCAACTATGTTATTTTAAATTGTTTGAATTTTGTTTGGTGTTTTTACAAGAGTGATGAACATTATTAATCTGACTGAAAATTCACAAAAAGCGGACATAATCCACAACTATAATGTAGATAGAAAGCAAGCACTCATTATAGATAATGGTAGGATTATAATTAATTCCTAATGCCTGAGTTTTAAGGTTTCAAATGGTACAAACTTTTAGGTTCATTTAAGTGCCGGGCTGGTTGGAGCAACAGTTCACAACCCTTACTAGAGTTTCGAAACTTCATTTTAAAACCAAGAAGAGACAGAAGGAAAGAAGTGGCAGATCCGCAAGCAAATAAACACACTCAAATCGGAAATGCTATTTCAAATATTGAGTCTGTTCGTTTAAATCTCAAAACGCAGGTATAAACAAATGTCACATGTAACTTGTTAAGGCGTAGTGAATAAAACTCAGTTTTCAATTATGTATAGTTCGACCGGAATGTGGTTACGCACTTTCATAATCAGGAGCAGATATTTGATTATATATTCACGCACTTAGGTATTAACAATGAAGATAAATTCTCACATCCAGTACTGTTAACAGAAGCTCTGGGTAATCCTTACTACTTTCGGCAACGTATGTTATGAACTCTTGAAATTTCTTCTAAGTTTTTCAAAGTAAATTTTATTTTTCAGAAATGAATGAGTTGTTGTTTGAGTGCTATGGCGTTCCGTCGGTTTGTTATGGAATCGATTCCATTTTTAGCATGAAACGTAATATTTCATGTGCAGATTCATTGATTTTATCTTTTGGCTATTACACAACACATGTAATACCCGTTCTTGATGGGAAGATACAAATAGAAAATGTGCGTCGTTTAAATTTAGGTGGATATCATATTACTCATTATCTGCATCGTCTTATGCAAATGAAATATCCCATGCATATAAATTCTATAACGATAAGTAGGATAGAGCAACTATTACATTGTCACAGTAGTGTAGCTTTGGACTATTTGGAAGAGTTGAGACGTTGGTCAGATCTAGAATACTATACAGAAAATGTTAAGAAGATTCAGTTGGCCTTCGTATTGCCTAGCACTCAGAATACGCCACAAAATCTTGATCAAAAGATTGAAAAACGAAAAGAGTTAACTCGTCGTCTTATTGAAATAAACGCACGACGAGCTAAAAACAAGCAATTGGACATGGAGAATCAACTACGATTTATGACTAGTATGAGAGAACTTTATGAGCTTGGGGAAGTGGAAGAATTCGAAGCTGCACTAAAACAAAATAATATAGACGATTTAGCTACATTAGATGTAAGTGAAAATTAATATCAATCGGAAGATACTCGTAACTTCTAAATTTACAGAAATCTATAGCATCTCTGCGTAGTCGGCTCCAGCAAATGGACCCATCATCACAAGACGCTTCAGTAGCTAATCGTACTCCAAAAGAAAAATCATCTGGCACCAAGAAACCACCATCAGACGTTTCTATGGAAAAGTGGCTTTCCGATATTAATTATAAACGTGAAGAAATTCTACAACGAAAAGAAACGCGCAAAGCGCGGAGGCAAGAAGCAGCAAAACGGCATACTGCAGCGGCACAAGAACGTATGCGTATTATTTCTTTACTAGCTCACAACGATAAAGGTATCGATAACTTCGGTGTTAATGACAATGATTGGGACGTTTATAAATCTATAAACAAGGATAATGAAAGTGACAGTGACAGTGATAATGAGAAACTCTTAGAATGTGAAAACATTCTTCGTCAACATGATCCTTCCTTTAAGCAAAGTAATACCCAAAGTTGTGATGTTGCTGAAAATTATCAAGTAAGTTGACTTTCAATTTGCTAAAACTTTATATTTGAACAAGTTTGTTTAACTCAAAAATATGGTTGTGCTTTTGAAGGACAACTAACTCTTTTTTCAGCGTACATTTATATGACTTAGTTAATATACTTCCAAGGATTTGCATTCTTGCTAGTCTATTCTATATCAATATCATATCTATATATAACATCTCAGTCGATTTCGTCATAAATCTCTTTTCTACGCAATTTACTTTGTAAAATATCATTTTCGTTGTAGCTAATATGTACTGGCGGTATAAGTGCTGATGCTACCATACGACTTTCTGCGTTCAAAAAGTTAAATGTTGCGCAGGCCTATATATTGAAAAACGTATTAAAAAACGTACATATATTTGTTTCAAAATCCATATTTTACCTGTTCGGTACGTAGTATTTCAACATTAATTTTATATTTTTTCATGAATTCAATTATAACTTTGGAAAGCCTTTGCGTAACGGGCTGGTCTCCAATACCAATAATAAGGATGTCAATTTTAGGTTCAAGAGTGCAAAAAAAATTCAAGCTGTCTTCGTTAATGTCCTCATAGGAGCTAACATTCCAAGAAAGAACTGAACTGTGAATGTTTAAAAAATAATAACTCTTTTTTTTCATTTAATATATTGGTTATTGATTTTTTTACCGTGGAAATATTGCCATTGGTCCAACTATTACCATATCATTGTTAAGGCGAAATCCGTATTGACTAAACCCGGTTATCATAAGGCCGTACTCTTGTTCAGTGTTTAATATTGATACTTTAGTTTTGCCATCAGCTTCATAAGCGGCTTTCGCATATTGACGTGAAGCAGAAGTAATCAAATTTTTGTTCACTCTGCGTAATCCGCTGAAAGCAAATTGTAAAACTTTCGCCATATTTTCCGAATGTGCAGTTGTTACGTCTTGTTTTGATTTATTTTGTTTATTATGGTTGCAACTATTTTGTTACCTTTAAGAAACTCAACAGGGTAATTCAAGTTATTCAAAATTAACTCTATGTAACCATTTCAATTTCTTAACTAAATATATGTGTGCATTTTTATACACATATAAATTTATATTTTATTTCAGTTACATTTCAGTGTGGAGTCAATTCGAGCTCCCGAGGTACTCTTTCAGCCCAGTTTAATCGGATGTCCCGAAATGGGTGTAGCGGAGCTTATTGATTTTGTACTGAAACTATTTCCTGTCGCTGAACAGCAACGATTGGTTAATAGTATTTTACTAACAGGCGGATGTTCACAATTCGTAGGTATGTATTTAGAGTTTTTTTTTTAATTTTTCGTATTCGAACAAATTAAAAAAAAAATTCTTTTCAGGTTTAAAAGAGCGTCTTTCGAAAGAGCTTCTTGAACTGCGTCCATTTAAGACATCTTTTAAAATTTTTGCTGCCCAGTCCCCAGAACTTGACGCTTGGCTAGGGGCTAGGGATTTCGCAAATTCCAGCGATTTCGTTAACTCTTTGAGCACTAAAGAGGATTATCACGAAAAGGGCGCTGACTATTTCAAAGAGCATATGTATAGTAATCGGTATTACGTCAATGTAAACAAACAATAATCAGGGGTGTTGTGGAATCCAAGACAGAATTGCTTAGCTGTCAGAATTGCAAACCAATTCTGATTTTTAATGGTGTCACAGAATCTGATTGGATTTTCGTCTTTTCGAATATAAGCAAAACCAATATTCGAATCAGCTGTTTACTAATGTGCAAATTTGCAAATTAATACATTTGGAAGCAAACCTATTTAAGTTTTTAATGATTTCCGAATTACAGAAAGATTTTAAGAGATAACATTTATCGAATGAATAAAGACGCATTTGGGTGTTTAATTACGTTTATTACGTTTTGTAAATCTTTAAGGGGGAGCCTGATTTAGAAGCTTTAAAAAATTTAATACTTTTTTGCTTAAATCTCTTTAAAAATTTTCCAAACTTAACTTGAACATAAGTTATAAAAAAATATGAATCTCTTTGAATTTATTGTTTACAATGGAAATCGCGACCTGCATCCTGCCCGCCGTCTAGCATATACACATGCGAGAAGCATCTGGCAATTGCTTTTCAAAGGCAGAATATTAAAGATTTCGTATCCAAAAAATTTGCGGATGATATTTAAAAATACATATAACTATAGAGCCTAGAAATTTCGCTTTAATCAATTATTTCTTTCCCTCCCAAAAAAAAAAAAACGATTTTTTTAAGCCTCTAAAAAAGGCTCCCCTCTTATATATCCGCATTTTTTTTTTTTTTCTAAAACTCAATAATTAAGACATTTCGTGTTTTATTCTTATGTTTTCTCCTATAGAAATAAAGATAAATTAATTCGTAACAATAAAATAACTTGATTTCTTAACTTACAATTCAAATCTGTGTGCGACTATCTTCTTGATTTGTTTCTGACAGCAAAACCGATAAAATTGGTTTCTGTGACACCCAAAACCGATACAAATTCTGTTTCGAATATCAAACCAATAATATCTGAATTCATGACACCTACTGCTTTTTTTGATCGGTTTCAATTCTGATTCCGACAACTATCAGATTCCACAACAGCCCTGAATAAATTTAACATCTTATTTGCAATAATTTCAATAAAACCGTTTATAAAATAATTAAAAATATGTGTGTTAATAGAACTTATATATTCTAAATTCCTGACAATGATAATCTCAAAATTTTAGAAACTTATTATTATTACAAATAAATGGACATGTATGAATTTCGCTTTTAATAGTGAAGCGAATTAACAAAAGTAAATCAGCTGCTTCATGTCAACTTGCATGGATTCAAGTTCTTAAATAGAGGAATTTTGATGAAATCTGGCAATGCCAACAGCTTGAAGTGTATTTTCCGTTTGGGATTTGAATTTTTAGTATATTATTATACATTGTCAGCATATTTAACATTATGATTAAAAATATTGTAAATCAATATATTTTTGAGCAATTAATGCATTTTAAGGATAGTAATCGCTGTTGTCAAAAATTTAGTGGATCTTTTCGTTCTACAGAAAGAACAGCTTTCATTGAGTACGCATATAAACTTGGATACAACAGTCGTCCATTTGTGAATAATGGAATAGAATTTATAAAAGTATTTAAGAAGAATTGCTTACATTTCGTGAAGCATATACCAGAGTTGCGACTTTCATCACATTCTGAAAAGGAGCTTTTTATATTGCATCGTGAAAGTGATTTTATTGGTAGTCAACTTGAGATGCAAATGTCGCCAGAGTTCTTCAGCCCCAATTGCATAAGGCCTTCTATTCCTCCCCACAGATTCTCTTTAGGATTAAAACAATCAATGGCTCGTAAAAATGTTCGTGGGCAACTAAGTTTTCAAGACCATTGTCCATTGCAATCATATAAAATTGATTTGCTTGAGGCAATTTATCGCAGTAGAGTATTGATAGTAAACGGTGACTACATCTTTGAGAAATCAATGGGTTTGCCCATGTACATAATTGAAAATTGTGCTGAAAGACGAACTCATTGCAAAATAATTTGCGTTGAGAGAGAACAGATATTGGCTATTCATAATAGTGAAAAGCTTTCTGAGCATTTAGGTGAGAAAGTGGGCAATACTGTAGCCTTTCAAATTCATCTCCAAAGCCGAATAAGCGAGGGCTCAAATCTTATTTATACAACTTCAAGTTTTTTACTACGTGTACTTATGGGACAAAGTATTGTGGATAGTTTTCGACACATTTCTCACATAATTGTTAATGATGTATATCGCCATGAAGCATTTACAGATTTATTATTAAGTGAATTGCGTTCTGCTCTTCGTTGCCATGCACATCTCAAGGTAATACTCCTCTCAAATTCGCAGCATAATTTAAAATTTTTGGAGTATTTTGGAGAAGGTGAAATATTACAATTGGAATGTAATATACCGGATTCGCATAAATCTAACGTTTTTCACATAGAGCATATACAAAAAATTTTGGAAAAAGATCGCCACCCAAATGTACGCAGGTTGATTAACGGTAACAATTTAAATGCGGACCTTGTTCTTGAAAGCTATGAACAAACTGGTGCAGATCAAGCTCTGGAAACATTTTTGTATTTGGTTCGAAGCGAAAATATTTCCATAGATTACAGACATTCTATAACGGGTAAAACGGCGATAATTATAGCTGCCAAACTTGGAAATGTGGCGCACATCAAACTTTTACTGGACAGATTTGCTGATCCTTATATCATTGACATGCAAAATCTGAATGCTTTATCCAATGCGATGGCTGGAGGAAATATGACATGTATAGAACTGCTAACCAATACTTCGAATATGAAATGTGCGAATCCCGAAGATCTAGATTACAGCTTAGTTATGGATCTTATACGTGTTTTAATGACAAGTTCAAAGTGGGAACCTGGTAAATATTGACTTGCATTAATTGGAAATTAAAATAAATTTCTTATTGATTGTAGGTAACATAGTTGTTATAGTAGCCGATTACGAACAACTATTGCGTATAAACTATTGGATGCTACGATGTAAAATGATTGGAGATGTACCACAAGAAGTTGCAATATATATGCTTCATAAAAATATTGAGAAGGATCAGTTAGATACGGTTGTAGAAGGAACAAACGACTGTATTAATATTATAATTGCGACAGACATTATTGAAAGCATCATTCCAAAGTTTTCAATTAACTATATTATTGATTTGGCTCGAACGCGAAGAATGTTATATAATTCCGATACAGGATATAAGGAACTTGCTTATGATTGGATAGCGGCAGAGGCTCTTGACAATCGTTCACGTCTAACTAGTCGCATAGGTAAATGGTAAATGTAATTGCAAAAATATACATACATATGTACAATATGTAAAATTTTATTTTATTGTAGGCGAAGACGTGAAATGTTTTCGTTTTATTCCTGCTTTTATGGTGGACATACTCCCGAAAAATTATGCAGCAGAATTATTGAACATGCCGCTAGATCGTGTTTGTTTAACCGTAAAGTTATTATCACCACATACTATGGTTTCTGAATATTTGCAATCGACCATTTCTAGAGCACCTTTTATTCATATCCATAACACTGTTGAGTTTCTGAAGAAAATATACGTATTTGATGAACTGGAAGAAGTCACGTGGTTGGGATGTCGCTTAATTGATGTACCCGTTGATTGCCAATTGGGAAAACTGCTCGTTTTCGCTATACTTTTACAATGTTTAGATCCCGTACTGACAATTGTAAGTTTTTTGTCAACAATTGATCCACTCCAATTACCTACTGAGATGGGTAATAAGCAAGGAGCTGAACAATTATGTTCTAAAATTAAAGATGAACGCAAGCGATTAGCCGAGAATGTACTATCGGATCATTTGATATATTTGCGTTTATATCAAGAATGGCAAAACAATTTGCGTGATGATAATCCCGAAATGGTACTAATAGATGAGCAAAATTATGTTTTAAATGGAATTTTAGAAAAAGTTTGCGATATTCGTACACATTTAGTAGGCGCTTTGCGATCATCACAACTTATACATAATCAAGGGCAATTAAGCATGCATTACATAAATTTAAAATCAAACAGTTGGCCTATGATTAAAGCAACACTTGTGGCCGGTCTCTATCCCCATCTCTGCATAGTGGATACATATGAAGGATGTATTAAATGTAATAGTCCTAAAGAACTTGCTATTCATCCAATTTCAGTACTTGGTGCGCAAGCTATGGAGCCATTAAGCACTAAAGCACGGTCATATCCTTCCATTTGGATTGTCTATGGAAACGATATGAATAGCATTAACTGTAATAGCACCAGATGTTGTTCCCTGGTATCACCATTAACGGTGGCCATGTTCGCAGGTACAGTAATATTCGATTTTGCTTGAAGTCGACATACGACAACAATAAGCGGTTTTTAGCATGATTTTATGGTCAAATATAGTTTGCAACTTCAACTTTAAACATTCAAATTTGCATTTCAGGTCCACCCAAGATAGATTCATCAAATATATGCAACTTGAATGTAGCAGGAAACTATTTTGGAACTGGAAGCAATATTCATAAAAAAGAAGCAACAGTGGCAGTATTTTATGTAGATGATTGGATTGAAATCAGAATGGAGCATACGACCGCTCAACTTCTACTAAAAACTCGACAATATTTTTATTGTGCATATATGAATTTTTTGCAAAATTGTGGCAGCATAGAAAAGTGGCGACGAACTAATTCATTTCTAGCAGCAGTTTCCCGTTTATTCGATACCTTGGAAAGAGTATTTGAATTTGAAGATCAGGCTTGTGGTTTTATAAAACCACTCAATATAGGATTACGGCCTAAAGCAGTGCCTAACAAATTTATAACTTCGTTTAATGCTGTTATAAGCTGGAATGAATACACATCTATACAAAGAAAGAGCACTTCAATGTGCCTTGATTTAAAGAAAAAAACTCACACATGTTTGGACGGAAAAAGAGACTTTGCATGTTTGCAAAAGCAGTTTTTTGCAGTTTATATTTCCCAGCCGGACTTGGTATTTCGTAAGTATCCGCAAGAATGGTTGCGTGATGCTGTTGCAAAGGTTGTTGAGCCCTGCTTAAGGAGGGACAGATTAACCTTTGTAATTCTGTACAACAAGAACCCTGACCAGTTTTGCATGGTGGCACTTGCTGTAAAGATATTTGGAATATTCAAATTACAAGAGTACTTTAAAAACAAAATATCTATTAATGAATTACTGTAAGTATTATAAAAATATTTTTTATTATATAAATCTAATTTTATTTCATTTTTTGTTTCAAGGAAAATTTGCTCAAGACAAAACATTTTCGTGCCTACATTCAGTGAGAAACGGAACGCTTTTTATGTGGATGCAGTAGTGGGCAAGCTTATTTTGGATTTATTTGCCTTTCGTAATAACTGGCTGGAATATAACTAAAGGTTGTATTTTACTTTAATTTTAATACGGCTTTAATGATAAAATAAGTTGAAAATGCGTCAATTAGGTATGTACGAACATAAAGTACCTATACATTTTTAAATTATGTTTAAGTTGCTGCTGTCTTGTTTTTAAACTTTCAACTTGAAATAATGAAGTAAATTTTTTTTGTACGAAATACAGTGAGTTCAATAAAATGAGCATGGAATTGAAAAAATTCTCCTTTGATCGCTTACAGATGTGTAAAATTAAAGTGTGACAAGTCTTACTTTATTGAATAGAAAGCGGCAAGAAAAGAGAAAAGCATCTTGGCAAAAAATAATAATAGTTAGAGAGTATTTTTTAGAGTGTATGCGTGTGTATAGCAACTCAACTACCCCAGTTTCTAGTCCTCTCCGTTTTTCACTTCATGTGTAATTAGGGCAAAAACCTTTCCTTTCAATCGTTTCTGTACGAAAATAGTATGCAAAATATATGTTTTCTAAAGCCTCTGTTCGAACACGTAACTCAAAGCACTAGTGCTATGTTGCCGTTTTTTTTTTTTTTGTTAATGTGTTTTGCGGGGTTGTCACTTTTCTCTTCAGGAATGATCATCAGCTCCGGAAATTTTTCTCTCAAATGTACATGATTCAAGGATCATGATAGTGGGGGACTACAATTTGCCCAGCAGTACACCGCGCTTTGATTGCGAGAAGCTGCTGTACGATACCACTACTCTGATTGAGTGTCAACAACTCAATCACATCTTAAATAAAAATAATAAGCTGGTCGATTTATGTTTCAGTAATTTGGATATTTCAATCAACGAAACCCTTGCTTTCACGACTGTGGATAAATATCACCCGCCTCTTGAGATCTCCTTGGATTTTCAGCCTAGTCTAATACCAAATTATCCTCCTTCTTATTCGTTTAATACGTTCTACCCGGGGCATTTTTTGCGTGTTCGTGAGAATCCAAGTTGTTCGTTCAAAGGAACTCTTCTACTGCGCAATATGCACGCAAAACCAACTTGTTCGTTCGCGGAATTATGTATGTATGCCTCTTTCTAGTATGGTTTTTGAATTAAAAGTATAAACATTTGTGTACCATCGGTGGTACACGCCGCCAGATAAACGAAGTGCCCGTGTACCACAGGTGGTACACGCCGGGTAGAACGTGTTAAGAAAGCCTACTATGTGAGTTTTAAAGCTTTCTTTTTAAGATCTAACTGGATTTAGCTATACAAAATAGAAGTGGATGATAAGGTTAGTTGGTTTTATAATAAAGTACAAGAAGGTATTTCTCAGTTTGTCCCTGTATATTCGAGGAAACCAAGCTACCATGACATGGAATGATCTAACCGCTCTTTCGGGTGCGGAGATTAGTAATATCTTCGTTTCTTCTTAATTGGCGTAGACACCGCTTACGCGATTATAGCCGAGTTAACAACCGCGCGCCAGTTGCTTCTTTTCGCTACGCGGTGTCAATTGGATATTCCAAGCGAAGCTAGGTCCTTCTCCACTCTGTCCTTCCAACGGAGTGGAGGTCTTCCTCTTCCTCTGCTTCCCCCGGCGGGTATTGCGTCGAATACTTTCAGAGCTGTAGTGTTTTCGTCCATCCGGGCAACATGACCTAGCCAGCGTAGCCGCTGTCTTTTAATTCGCTGAACTATGTATGTCAATGTCGTCGTATATCTCGTACAGCTCATAGTTCCATCGAATGCGATATTCGCCGTGGCCAACGCGCAAAGGACCATAAATCTTTCGCAGAACTTTTTTCTCGAAAACTCGCAACGTCGACTCATCCGTTGTTGACATCGTCCAAGCCTCTGCACCATATAGCAGAACGGGAATTATGAGCGTCTTATAGAGTTTGGTTCAGTCAACCAGTCCGAAGTAGCATCTGTTGGCAAGAGTTATCCTGCGTTGGATTTCTAGGCTGACATTGTTGGTGGTGTTTACGCTAGTTTCAAGATAGACGAAATTATCTAAAACTTCAAAGTTACGACTGTCAACAGTGACGTGAGAGCCAAGTCGCGAGTGCGACGACTGTTTGTTTGATGATAGGAGATATTTCGTCTTGCCCTCGTTCACTGCCAGACCCATTTTTTTTGCTTCCTTGTCCAGTCTGGAGAAAGCAGAACTAACGGCGCGGGTGTTGAGACCGATGATATCAATATCATCGGCATACGCCAGCAGTTGTACACTCTTATAGAAGATGATAACTTCTCTATTTAGTTTTGCAGCTCGAACTATTTTCACCAGAAACAGGTTGAAAAAGTAGCACGATAGGGAATCGCCTTGTCTGAAACCTCGTTTGGTATCGAATGGCTCGGAGAGGTCCTTCCCGATTTTGACGGAGCTTTTAGGGTTGCTCAACGTCAGCTTACACAACCGTATTAGTTTTGCGCAGATACCAAATTCAGACATCGCGGCATAAAGGCAGCTCCTTTTCGTGCTGTCGAAAGCAGCTTTGAAATCGAAGAGAAGGTGGTGTGTGTCGATTCTCCTTTCACGGATCTTTTCCAAGATTTGGCGCATGGTGAATATCTGGTCGGTTGTTGATTTGCCAAGTCTAAAGCCACACGGATAAGGTCCAATCAGTTTGTTGACGGTGGGCTTTAATCTTTCACACAATACGGTCGGTAGAACCTTATATGCGATATTGTGGAGGCTAATCCCACGGTAGTTGGCGCAGATTGTGGGGTCTCTTTTTTATGGATTGGGGATAGCACACTTAAATTCCAATCGTTGGGCATGCTTTCGTCCGACCATATTTTACAAAGAAGCTGATGCATGCTCCTTATCAGTTCTTCGCCGCCGTGTTTGAATAGCTCGGCCGGTAATCCATCGGCCCCCGCAGCTTTGTTGTTCTTCAGGCGGGTAATTGCTATTCGAACTTCTTCATGGTCGGGCAATGGAACGTCTGCTCCATCGTCATCGATTGGGGAATCGGGTTCGCCTTCTCCTAGCGTTGTACGTTCACTGCCATTCAGCAGGCTGGAGAAGTGTTCCCTCCATAAATTAAGTATGCTTTGGGCATCGGTGACTAGATCACCTTTGGGGGTTCTACAAGAGTATGCTCCGGTCTTGAAACCTTCTGTAAGCTGCCGCATTTTTTCGTAGAATTTTCGAGAATTACCCCTGTCGGCCAGCTTATCAAGCTCTTCGTACTCACGCATTTCGGCCTCTTTCTTTTTCTGCCTGCAAATGCGCCTCGCTTCCCTCTTCAACTCTCGGTATCTATCCCATCCCGCACGTGTTGTGGACGATCGTAACGTTGCGAGGTAGGCAGCCGCTGCGACACGGCACTCCTCATCGTACCAGCTGTTCTTTTGCACTTTCCGAAAACCAATGGTTTCGGTTGCAGCTGTACGTAAGGAGTTTGAAATGCCGTCCCATAGTTCCCGTATACCGAGTTGTTCACGAGTGCTCTCAGAGAACAGGAGTGCAAGCCGAGTAGAAAATCGTTCAGGTGTCTGTTGTGATTGCAGCTTCTCGACGTCGAACCTTCCTTGTGTTTGTTGGCGTACGTTTTTTGCTGCACAGAGGAGGGTGCGAATCTTGGCTGCAACAATATAGTGGTCCGAGTCGATGTTAGGACCTCGGAGCGCACGCACATCTAAAACATTGGAGACGTGTCTTTCGTCTATCACAACATGATCGATCTGGTTGGTAGTTTTTCGGTCCGGAGACAGCCAGATAGCTTGGTGAATCTTCTTATGCTGGAATCTAGTACTACAGATAACCCGGGCCCCGGCGAAGTCGATCAGCCTCAACCCATTTGGGGATGTTTCCTCGTGGAGGCTGAATTTACCGACCGTAGTGCCAAAGATACCTTCTTTGCCCACCCTGGCGTTAAAGTCGCCAAGCTCGATTTTGACATCGTTGTGGGGGCATCTCTCATAAGTGCGCTCCAAGCACTCATAAAAGGCATCTTTGGTCACATCGTCCTTCTCTTCCGTCGGGGCGTGGGCGTAAATCAGCGATATGTTGAAGAATCTCGCTCTGATGCTAGACGTTTGTGGCTAGACGTTCATCCATCGCAGTGAATGATAGTACTCGGCGACGGAGTCTCTCTCCCACCACGAATCCCACACCAAACTTACGCTCCTTTATATGGCCACTGTAGTAAATGCCACAAGGACCTACTCGTCTCTGTCCTTGTCCCGTCCATCGCATTTCATGGACGGCGGTGATGTCAGCCTTTATTTTTACGAGGACATCAACCAGTTGGGCAGCGGCACCTTCCCAATTATGGGACCGAACATTCCAGGTGCATGCCCTCAATTCGTAGTCTTTATTTCGTTTGCCATGGTCGTCATCAAAAGGGGGGTCTCTCATCCGAGGCTGTTGTCGCTTTTTCATTAGAGTTTTTTTTTTACGTGGCGGGTCCCAAACCCAGCGCACAACGCTATGCAGGGGGGTTGTTTCGCCCTCTCACTTTAGCTCGCCTTCAAACGGATGTTCTTAGGCTACCCAGAGGATACTTGGTCAAAGACCGGAAGTCGTGAGCTGCTTGAGTCATATGTAAAAGAATCGTTGAAGTTTTTAAGCAGTTGATGGCCCTGCATCCAAAAAAAGAAGCAGGACCTGATGGTCTGCCTAATATATTTCTACGCAACTGTGCTGCCGGGCTCTGTGAACCTATCACACATATATTCAGCAAGTCTTTTCATTACGGAACCTTTCCATCGGCGTTGAAATCGTCGTTCATCAGTCTCATCCACAAAAACGGCCCAAGATCTGACGTCACCAATTATAGACCTGTATGTATCCAATCTGCATTAGCAAAACTGTTTGAGAAAATTGTCCTGCCTCAGTTGATATCATCATTCAGAAATATCATTTATCCTAAACAGCACAGATTTGTTGGTGGCAGATCCACTACAACAAACTTACATACCTATGTCAACTACATCTTCAAGGCCATGAACAGTAGTATTCCAGTACGTATACGGACTTTAGCAAGGCATTCGACAAGTAGACCTTGAAATTCTTATGGAGAAGCTAAAAAATTATGGAGTGAATGGCAATGCACTACACTGGATCAGATCGTACCTAACAGGAAGAAAATTGCAAGTAAGGATCGACGGATACCTTTCAGTTGAGTATGATGTCACATCTGATCTTCTCCAGGGATCCCACCTTGGACCCATACTCTTCAACATATTTGTGAATGACATTGGGGAGAAACTTCGGTCTGAGTACTTATTATACGCTGACGATTTAAAAAATGTTCGTGGAATTTTCACCGTTCTTGATATTTACATCTTACCAGAGAACGTTTATCATAGAGAAGGTTCACGGCGCGGAGATCGTAAAAATATTTTTGGCTAACTCGGTCGAGATGGAGGAGTTTCACCACAGACAAATTATAAGCGTGTTTCACCACGAAAATAGCAAAATTGAGCATTTTTCTTGTTAAATGAGAAAAGTGATGCTAATTTCAATGTACGTTTACAGATTCGCATATGTATTTACAATGCGCAAACGGCTATGGATATCATTTATAGGTATTCTCCATATACATACATACATATTTGATATCAAAGCACATACTTATGTATGTATGTGCAATTTGACCCATTTAATTATGAATTCCATTAAATCCGTTGAAATGTATAATAAAGTCATATTTTTGTTATTACTTAATAATTAATTTACTTATTACTTAAATATTTAATTAATACAGGTTTGATAAATTATATATTTATATACATATACATATACATACATATACATATATATGTATTTATTTGCTTTGGACATTAGAAGCTTTGATAACATCTTAAAAGACCATATCATATGCATACATAAGTATAATTATGTGTACTTGTAAAAAGATTTTTAAAAACCTTTCGCATAATGATCACATATTCACATATGTACATATGTATGTAGTTTTGTGTTCATGTAAACAAAATTGAAAGAATCATTCATGTTTGTAATTTTGTCTACACACAACTTTGTAAATATACACATACACCATTGTTTCATACGAAAACTCCGTTGTCAGGGACAACCAATGGCCAAAATGTCACATGCTGAACACAATGGTTGCGACAGACAAACGACATCTGTCAAATATTAAAATACACACGTTCTTATGCCCACTGTTATTTTGACAGCTACACGACTACACGACGGTAGGCCGACAGTTGTCGGTCTCGCTAACTTCAATATTCTCCTATATTTGCCAACGTCAGTAGAGTTGACAGTAGAATGTAACGGGCCGTATCGACAGAATAAAATCTATGTCTTACTAACGGGCCGTCTCGACAGGATAAAATCTATGTCTTACTAACTGTCAAATCTATTGCTATTGCCATTGCCAAATCTGTATGTGGGCATTTGTTATCATAACATAATCATTTGCGCAAAGGCGCAGGGTAGGTAGGTACGAGCTGATGTAGCGCGTGCTTTGAGCTCTTGAACTGTTTAAATCTTTTATGAGGAAAATAAAAAAAGGATTACGATCCTTTTGTTTACAAATGTATTTCTGGGAAAAATACAATAATAACAAAGGATAAAGATCATTTTTTACAAATGTATTTCTGGGAAAAATAAGATAATAAGAAAAGGATAAATATCCCTTTTTTACAAATGTATTTCTGGGAAAATAAGAATTCATATTTTTGGACTACTATATAATAATTGTGGCATAAATTTTAAATACCAATTAAAATAATAAATTTAAAATGAGAAATGATATTTTGATTTATGCTTGTATAAGTTTATTAAATTTAAGACTTTGCTCATTCCTAACCCAATTTGCATAATTTTTCTGTAAATTAACAATATTAAACTAAATATTAATTTTTTTGAAAAATGTTATTTTGAAAATGTACTTTATTTTATTTTTATAATATAACACAACACAATCGTCTTAATATTCGCTCTTCTAAATTTCATATTACCGAAATGAAAATGCCGTCGGCATATGTGTAAATGGGATATGTTGCCTCTTCGAAATTTTCATAGAAATGAAAACTGCGCTGTCAAACTGCTGAAGTGACAGCTTATTGCAATATGGAGTCTCCACAGGCAATAGGCACGGAAAAACAGTTAGTAAGACATAGATTTTATCCTGTCGAGACGGCCCGTAAGATAGAGAGATGAGGAAGAGTGGTGATGCTACTAATATGTAAAATGTAAAATTATTCACAGCTCTTACAAACTTGACGTTATTTTACAAATAAAAGCATAAAATAGTTCTATTATAGCTCTATTATATAATTTGTAATAACAATTGATAATTTAAAACAAAAATATATACCTATTTACTCATTTTTTGCATAAAAAATTTCACTTTGAACAAAATATTAAAATTTCGTTGAAGTGCAAGGTATTAGTATGGTCACAACGAAATTGTGTACATGCAAAATGGGGAGCTGTGTTGTCTTGTGTACATGCGTTCATGTAGTAGGATGCACAACGCCGTTTTCAGTTCACTGTCGTGATGCCATGTCGTGTCGTAAGCATTGTATTCAGCATCTCAGTGTCTCGAAGGACTGACGCGACAAAAAAAAAATAAACGAATGGCCGCCGATTGTCACCGCTTCCCTTGCCGCTCTAACAGCTTCGTCAACAAAACTTGCGTAAATATGTATGAAGGCGTGCATACATATCGACGCAGATTTTTGCGAGCTACGGAAAAATATTTTAGAATTGACAAATATTATAAATCGACAACTGCTATGTTGCCACTTTTGTCACTCTGTGTTTTTCTGCGTTTTGCGAGTTTGCATCAGAAAGTTGTTCAATTTATGATTTTTAGCTTTTGCCATCGTCGTGAAAAGACGCTTATAGGCAAAGACATGCTCGGGGAGATGTAATGGGGGTTGTTTTTACGAATGAAGCGAGTTTGCCTGTTGAAAGTGAGCTTGCGTTCATGAATGAAAATGTGCTTTTCTACAAATTTTGGCATCGACTATTTGGCTGCCATGCCTTTGGCTTGTGACGCTGCTGATGCTATTTGAATGATTGTTGTTTTTGTAGAACAATGTTTGTAATTTTTGGGATAGACATATCTACATGTGAACGCAAGTATGTATGTTGGGTATAGATTATTTGTGTGGGAATGTCATACGCACATATTTACATGTGTACGCATATAAGTATGCATGATGCTATTTCAAACGATTGTTGTTTTTGTAAAGTAATTTTTGTAGTGTTTGCGGGTGACATATCTACATGTGAACGCATAGAAGAATGTATGTTGTGTATGCGTTATTTGTGTGCCAATGTCATACGCACATAACATAAGTATGTACATAGATGTTTATGTTCGCTTTGGCGAATTCAAATCATAAGTATGTATATGCACAAAAAGAATTCATACGAATACACATGTTTGCCAATAAACGTATGAAAATATAAGCAAAAGAGCGAACATATGTCTGTTAGAGCAATATATAGTTTTGAGCATAATTTTTATTTCACGCTCAGCTCTGTTCAAGCGAAAATGTTAAATGCAGTGGTGAAACTCCTCCATCTCGACCGAGTTAGCCAAAAATATTTTTACGATCTCCGCGCCGTGAACCTTCTCTATGATAAACGTTCTCTGTCTATATTATACGTTCTCTGTTCTGTTTTCTGCTCGTCTGCATCTAAATAAACTGTTCTCTGAAACGATTTGGAATGGAATGTTAAAAACTGTGGAACAGTATGCCCTCTGGGAACGGTTGAACACAATTGTTAAACTGTTTAATTTATTATATTTTCAATTTTTTGCTATTGTCTTTTGCTATCTCGTTGCACTTCATATAAAACTTATTTTCTTATTTTCCCTTCTTTTATATTATATTTTAATATTTTGTTCGATTCACGTTTTTTCCTCAAAGGTTTCAGACATCTCTGTTTTTGTTTCATCTCCACTTGTTTCTGGTTTTCTTTATATTTTTTCCACTCTGTATTTGTGAAGAAAATCAATCTTAAATAGACCTGGTTTTGTGGTTTGGTGTTTATTCTGGTAAAAAATTTTGTGGAAAACACAAGTGCTTCAAGTGTTTACGGAGTGGTTTTAACATAATTTAAAATTGCGATGTCGGATTCAGAGGCAAGTAATGCTTCCGATAGTGGATCGGATGAGGGCTCTTTGAGTTCAAACAAATCGCAGCGTAGTGCACGATCGCGTTCTCGTTCGGTTTATCGGTCACGTTCAGGTTCACGCTCTAAATCGCCTTCTAGATCGAGATCGCGTTCACGTTCGCGTTCTGATGCATCGGGCTCGGAAGATGAGAGTCCATCCCGCAATAGACAACGTAAAAGTAGAAGTCGTTCTGGCGATGAAGAACCTGAGGATGGTGAGGATCTTGATGGTGATGAAGTGGATTCGGAATATGACGAAGAGGAGGATGAAGACGATGATCGTCCACGTAAAAAGAAGAAGAAGGAACGTTTTGGTGGCTTTATCATTGACGAAGCTGAAGTTGATGACGAGGTAAATTATTTACTGTGTTACTAAGTAGAAATGCAATCAATAGTGAGTATTCTTACAAAATTTGCTGGATAGGTCGATGAAGATGATGAATGGGAAGAAGGAGCTAATGAACTAGGAATTGTGGGTAATGAAATCGATGAATTAGGTCCTACTGCACGTGATATAGAAATACGGCGTCGTGGCACTAATTTATGGGAGTAAGTGCAAAATACAAATATTTGATTTTTGTACATATTTTATGAAAATAATTATTTTCAGCACTCAAAAGGAAGATGAAATTGAGGAATATTTACGAAAAAAATATGCTGATGAATCTGTTGTTAAACGGCATTTTGGTGATGGTGGAGAAGAAATGTCGGATGAAATCACGCAGCAAACTTTACTGCCAGGAATTAAGTAAATATTTTAAGCAACACAAAAAAAGTATATTAAGTTATAAATAATTTATAGAGATCCTAATCTATGGATGGTAAAATGTCGCATCGGCGAAGAGAAAGCAACTGCCTTGCTTTTAATGCGCAAGTTTTTAACATATTGTAATACGGATGAGCCCTTGCAAATAAAATCAGTTGTGGCCCCGGAAGGTGTAAAGGGTTATATTTATCTAGAGTCATATAAACAAACGCATGTTAAAACCGCTATTGACAATGTGGGTAACTTGCGCATGGGACAATGGAAACAGGAAATGGTTCCCATCAAGGAAATGACAGATGTCTTAAAAGTGGTAAAGGAGCAAGTGGGATTGAAAGTTAAGCAATGGGTACGCCTTAAGCGTGGTTTATATAAGGATGATATAGCTCAAGTTGATTATGTTGACTTGGCACAAAACCAAGTGCATTTGAAACTATTGCCCAGAATTGATTATACACGAATGCGTGGAGCTCTAAGGACTACAGCAACGGTAATAATAATTGTCCATATTATGATTGACAACTTAATAATATATGTATGTGAATTCATAAATATTATTTTTCAAATTTAAAGGAATCTGATGACTTCAAACGTAAAAAGAATCGCAAGCCTGTCGCTAAACCTTTCGATCCAGAAGCTGTTAGGTAATATATATATATATATTTTTTTTTGTCAATATTTTACAAAACTGTTTTGTTCTTTATTTTAAGGGCTATTGGCGGTGAGGTTCATTCAGATGGCGACTTTTTACTTTTTGAAGGCAATCGTTATTCGCGTAAAGGATTTTTGTATAAAAATTTCACAATGTCTGCTATTTTGGTTGATGGTGTGAAACCAACATTAGCAGAATTAGAACGTTTTGAGGAACAACCGGAAGGTAAGTAATTTTCATACGTTTATATATTTTATATTAAGTAATTATTTTTGTACTAGATGTTAATTTGGAGATCGTAGCTGGTTCAAAGGATGACCCCACTAGCACACATTCGTTTTCAATGGGCGATAACGTAGAGGTTTGTGTCGGTGACTTGGAAAATTTGCAAGCAAAGATTATTGCAATTGATGGTGGCATGATAACTGTAATGCCAAAACATCAAGATCTCAAGGTAATTGCCAATAATATTTCGAAAATATTCCAAGGTATAAACAAAATATATATATTTTTTTGAAGGATCCCTTAATTTTCAAAGCTAGCGAATTACGTAAATTCTTCAAAACCGGTGATCATGCCAGAGTTTTAGCTGGCCGATACGAAGGTGAAACGGGCTTAATCATACGCGTGGAACCAATGCGTATTGTATTAGTATCAGATTTGACTAACCACGAATTGGAGGTGTTGCCTCGTGACTTGCAACTTTGTTCCGATGTGGCTACAGGTGTCGATTGCTTGGGCCAATTTCAATGGGGCGATCTTGTACAACTTGAGTAAGTTCATTTAGCTTATATGAGTTCATATTTCCTGGATAATTAAATTACTTTGTTTTCAGTCCGCAAAATGTAGGTGTTATCGTACGATTAGAAAGGGAAAATTTCCATGTTCTAGGAATGCATGGAAAAGTTATTGAATGCAAACCGACAGCTCTGCACAAGCGCAGAGAAAATCGCAATTCAATTGCTCTCGATGCAGATCAGAATCAGATAAAACGAAGGGATATAGTTAAAGTTATGGAGGGACCGCATGCTGTAAGAAATTATTCATATCAGATGATTGTAACAATTTATTAACACCATTATAATTTAGGGCCGGTCTGGTGAAATTAAGCATCTTTATCGGAGCTTGGCTTTCTTGCATTGTCGTATGTATACGGAAAACGGTGGTATATTTGTTTGTAAAACACGACATTTGCAATTGGCTGGTGGCAGCAAAAGTCAAGCAAATAATGCAGGCACACTTGGAGGGTTCGGCTTTATGTCACCACGTATACAATCGCCTATGCATCCTTCTGGTGGTCGTGGTGCTCGTACAGGTGGTAGAGGAGGTCGTGGTGGTTTCCGCGTTACCCGTGATCGCGAAATGTTGGGTAAAACAATTAAAATCACTGGAGGTCCATACAAAGGTATACTACTCATGATATAATATAATCGATAATTTTTTTTTACTCGTAAAATATTGTTGTCAGGCGTTGTTGGCATTGTTAAAGACGCAACCGAGTGTACGGTTCGTGTCGAGTTGCACACTTCTTGTCAAACTATATCAGTTGATCGCAATCATATTGCCATGGCTGGAGTTCCCGGAAAAGAGGGCGGTAGTGTATCGACATATGGTCGCACTCCAGCACGTACTCCTGGATATGGTTCACAAACGCCAGTCTATGCAGCTGTGGGCTCGAAGACCCCACTACTTGGTAATCAAACACCTAATTGGGATTCAGAAGGACGGACGCCTTACAGTGGTACAATGACACCATCGCATGATGGCAGTATGACGCCACGACATGGCGCTTGGGATCCAAGCATAGCCAATACTCCGGCACGTACGAATGATTTTGACTACACTCTGGAAGAACCTAGCCCCAGTCCTGGCTATAATCCAAGTAATTATATCTAGTTAAAATTCAGTCATTAAGTATTTTTACCATTTTATTTTACGTTTTAGGTACTCCTGGTTATCAAATGAATACACAATTTGCACCACAAACTCCAGGCACTTTATACGGTTCAGACCGGAGCTACAGTCCCTTCAATCCAAGCCCAAGTCCAGCTCCATCTCCATACCCAGTTGGTTACATGAATACACCATCCCCATCTACATATTCGCCAAATACACCCGGTGGTAATCCACAGTCTCCATATAATCCACAAACTCCAGGCGCTAGTCTAGACTCACCAATCGGTGATTGGTGTACAACCGACATTGAAGTAAAAATACATACACATGACGATGCCGATCTAGTTGGACAAACGGGTATAATTCGCACGGTTTCAAATGGTGTATGCTCTGTTTTCTTGCGTCAAGAGGATCGCAGTGTATCTATCGTAAGTGAACATTTGGCACCAGTGCCACCAGAAGTTGGTGACGAATTCAAAGTTATCTTTGGTGACGAAAGAGAGTCGGTGGGTAAAGTTCGATCAATTTCTGACAAGGATACCAGTCTATGCCAGATCAATGACGAAATTAAACTTCTTCCAACCGCATATTTATGCAAAATGAAGTCTATCGATTAAAGCTACTGATTATATTGACATGATTAAATAACAATTGCATCCATTTTATCGTTGGATATAGAAATAAAAATAATTCCAACAAAAGTTATTGTTTTTAATCTATAGTTAAGAAAATGTAATATTAGGGGAAATCGTGATATTAATTCACATACTCCCCACTAATCAGATTGAAGGTTGTGAAATAGCGGTATTTTCTGTGAATGAACTTTTAATAATTTTTATACACAGTTCTGTTTTTGAATGTGGCAACGTTTTCGTCAATATTTCTGAATAATTTTATTAGTTTGGCAACCAAGTGTCAAAAAGATGTGTTTCAATTTCTCATTCGTACCTGGACGAAAATCAACATTGGTATAAGACGCTAAAATTATTACAGAGGAAAATTTTTGATGGCAGATGCATTCAGATATTTTTATTGGAATCTGCTGTCAACTAACAATTTTCTGAATGTTATATTGAAACGCTAATAGAGGGAGATTCATTTGTTCGCGGATAGAAACATGATCCAGGCGAGTTCCCTTCGTCCGTTTGTATGCGTTAGGATACCTACGAGAAGATCTCAAAGTATTCAAGAAACTCAACCATTCATTGGTATGTATATAAAATTGTAGAATAAAACACATAAATTACACCATTTATTCCCGTTTTGAAATATGTAGTACGTAAAGAACCGTGGAATTTGTAATATTACGTACGAAAAAGTACATATGAATCAACTGAATAATTGTTAACAGTGCATACATACATAGAAATAAATGAAAGCATAGGGAGGTTTGTGTGAGAGTAGCTGGGTATAAAGAAAATGACACCCTTCGATACAATGTGCTCAATTTTTGTTTGCTTATCAGTAGTATAAACAAACTGTTTGGTAGATGATTAATGACTACCTAGCGAAGTCGAAGTCGGAGTACCTTAGCGAAATCAGTTGGAGGTGTAACACCATAATATAGCATTTCTCATATAATTTTTAGAAATGTTCTTATTCTAACGCTCTTTGCCGGATGTAGTTTTTCTGTTATAACCTTTACGGTTACATAGCTCCTTCTACTTTTGTTCCTTTAATGTAATTTATTTTCATAAAAAAAAAAAAAAAAAAAAAAAATTGCTCTTAGATTTATTTAACATTCGTTAATTAATTCATAGTTTCTATTTATATTTATATCAATGCATGTTCATTAAAGTAAACATTTACATTAAGGCATATAAATTTTAAAGTACACTATTGTTTATTCACAGGAATCATCACCATCTGATAATTTTCGTAGTCTTCCTCCACAAAAGCTTTATCTAAATAGTAGTACCCTCTCGAAAAACATACAAACATAACAAACGAAAAGATCCAAGCGCGTTTTATAGTTAAATGCTTGATTCTTTTGCTCACAAGAAATAACCTCGTTACGTTATCGGATTATTAATTGAAGAATATTTTATTTCATCCATATTGATATTATTATAACATCGGAGTTTTTAATATACATACATATAATGTTTTCGAACGGCCTACCTTGCAATTTGTCATTTCCCAGTTGCCTTGGCGTACCAAAAGACAGCGGGAGCGACGAATTACTACCAACAAACATGAGTAATCGTGAACCAGTTATTTTAAATGTCTATGACATGGTAATTGTGTACATTAACTATATTTCTAAAATAAGAAAAAAGTACATCATTATTTATTTTGTTTTTGCAGTATTGGATAAATGAGTATACTACATCGATAGGATTAGGTGTTTTTCATTCCGGCGTAGAAATTTTCGGCACAGAGTTCGCATATGGAGGACATCCTTTTCCGTTTACAGGTGTTTTCGAAATAACACCTCGAGATCACGACGAGTTGGGTGAGCAGTTTCAATTTAGACAAAGTATACAAATTGGCTGCACTGATTTTACATATGAAGAAATTCGACGCATTGTCGATGAGTTGGGTAATCAATTTCGTGGCGATCGATATCACTTAATGAACAACAACTGCAATCATTTTTCAAGCTCTCTTACTCAGGTTTGTATATATATTAATTGCTTATAAAATTCTAAATTTAATCCAAGTGTATGCGTGTTGTTTGTAGATTCTTTGTGGCCAAGAAATCCCTAGTTGGGTAAATCGCCTAGCTCATTTTAGCTCCTGTGTGCCATTTCTTCAAAGATGCTTGCCAAAGTAATATATAATTTACTATTATTTTTTATTTGTAAATTAAATTAACGAAAACTAACATATAAATGACATGTATTACTTTTGTTTATAGAGAATGGCTAACACCAAATGCCTTACAACAGAGCATAACTGCAATTCACGAACGTGACGAATCCGACGCCAGTCCTCTTTGAGAACCACGGAAATTGGAGAGAAAAATAGTGACAATTTACACCTTAAAAATCTAACAATCTATTATTATGTAATTACAAATAATGAATAACTTCAAATCAGTTGTAGGTTTATGTATATTAAATTAAAATTTGTTCTTGTAAGATATATATATACATATTTGATTTCTTATAATTAAATATAAATTAATATTAAACTATATTCATAACATTTTAAACAGAAATATCATATACATACATACAATTTTTACATTAAATTGGACTGGCTGAGTTATATTAAGAGTGTGTTTGATTCCCATATAATGTTATGTGTTTAAATTCATATAACACAGTACAACAGCTAATCTGGGGGGTGAGAAATTCCAAGTCAGGGTGATGGTACTAGGTCAGTATAGTAAAACCCTCAAATGGTTTGGCTTTCGTATGTGTCAGTTTTTTTTATGACCTTTTAAATTTTAAATTAAAAAAAAAAAACTGACACATACGAACGCCAAACCCTTTGAGGGTTTTACTATACTGACCTAGTACCATCACCCTGACTAGGAATTTCTCACCCCCAGACAATAATCTCAAAAATGTTCCACAGTGTAATTAAACGGCAAATTGCGTGTTTTAGGAGCTGAAGTAGCATAAATATGTGTATACGTTCATAACGCTCCATTCATGGTGAATTCAGCACCACAATCTTTCTGGGTTAATGTTAATTGTAAGTTCGATAACATTGCCACCTTAAAATATTTAATAAATGTCATAATTGTATCCAGAAAAAGTAATCTGGCAGCTCAGCAGTCAAGTATTTAGCAACAATTGTTTGCAAGAACATTACAGCGTCACTCACATGAAAAAATCTCTTCAAACAAATAACAGCGATAATAACGAATTCGAAATATGCAATAATTCACTTATTTTCTTTTAATATAATTAAAATACAAAGATAAAACTATTACTGATGAATCATATATATGACTTTCTTACAGTTATGAATTGTATGTTATTATAGCGACTTTTCAAAGTATTTCTAATCTTAAAAAAAAAATAATAATCTCACAGTGTAAAAGCAACTCACGGAATGTACTGAGCCGCTTTTCACACACACATATATCAATGTACATATGTATGTAGATTGGGCAGCTGACTTTCTCTAGATGGAATCAATTTTGGATAAGCAAATACAATTGCTTGGTGTTTAAACAGAAAATAAATAAAGTGTAAACAAATAAATAAAAGTTACAGGTGGGTGTAAAAAGATAAGTGTTGAATGTGTGTTCACTACTACGCATCCGTGAACTTCCTGTGGGATTTTTATAAGAGCAATTCCAGTTGATGATGTCATAAAATATAATGGGTTAACTTAATTCGTTATTAATCAATTCAATAAAATTCTTAAAACGTGCTTAGACAGGTATACATTACAAACAAACTACGTGTTAATATTTTGATATCCAACATAAAAAGTGGACGCTTCTAAGTTTTTGTTTAAGGTATACGATATTTCAGCATTTTAATTATTTATAGATTCAATGTGATGCGTTTTTGGATTTGATAATTAAAGGTGAAAGAAATGTTACAAGGACAAATGTAAAAAGAAATTAATTTCTTTTCAATATTACACTATGAAATTGGAACAAAATACTCAATATGGCCGACTTCCTCTAATAGATTCAATAATCTATTTAGCTTGCTGTAATTGACTTACCACGATTAAATAAATATAGATACACATATATGTATGTATATACATATGTATACTATACTACACTACTCACATCTTTCAAAGACTCAAGTGAACAGTGTATGTTACGTTTGCCATGAAAACCCAGAACAACACCTAGGAAAACCTTTAAAAAAATATATACATGATCAAAGTGGTGAGTTGAGTCGGTTTGCCGGGTCCGTCTGTCTGTCCGTCCATCTGTATCTATGCAAACTAGTTTTTTTTTTTTATAAATTAGCTCTGCATTCGTAGCCAATAAGTTCTTTCGAGCTAATGGTTAAAGCAAACACTAGGGATTAGTCATATATTCGCCATCATAATAAACACTTGTAATAAATTGCTTAATTTAATACTTTGTATTAATTGTATTTGCCGAAACTACTAATAAATGATACATGACTCCTATAACTTTTCCAATCGTTTCTTTCTAGAACTCCTAATATCAATATGGATGAATTGACGAGTTTCCTCAAACAGGCTGGAAAAGAATTCCTAAATGTGGCCGGTGATGCAGCTGTGGGTGCGGCAAAAGAAGTTGTCGGCTCGGTCATCAATGAAATATTTATTAAAAAAGAGGCTGATACCAAACGTGTTCTTCCAAGCATTAAAAATATGCGTGTGGTGAGTATTACTTCAAGAATTTCCTTACATTTTTTGTACAAAACAAACAACGCCGGCGGGAGAAAGAACATAACTTTAATACTTACATACATACTCAAGTGTTTAACAAACATAAATACATGTGTATGTGCATACATTATTCTAATTTAATAAGTTGTTAATGTGTATACATGCATTCGTGCATATACTTGTATGTATGTACATCTGTATATGTATAAAAAAAAAATCTTTTTATCATCAAAAATATACCTCCAAATATAAAGCAAATTTTCATTTTTTTTTTTTAATTTCGTTTTTTTCTAAAATGTTTTTTTTTTTAATCACTAAAATACAATTTTTCACGACACATTCATTTGGTGCACATTCCACTTGTTTGTTTGCTGTAAGATTTGAATTAGTAAGCAAAAATGTGAAAATTTGCCATTTAAGTGCTCATACAGGTCCGTATATGTTATTTTTTCTTATTTTTAACACTTGAACAGAAACATTCCTAAATATAGTAAAAATCTTGCTCTAGATGTATGCGTTTATCTATGTATTTATGTACATTTATACAGAAATTGTAATTACAAATAAATGATTGCTTTTACTATTCTTTATGCGGCTTCTTTGAAATCGTTACTGCATACTTAGACATCAAATGTAAGTTCCGCACACTTTTTATTCAATTAATCGCCGACACTTTAATACATTTCAAACTATAATCATGTTGACAGTTTTTTCTTTCAATTATCACTATTTTATATTAATCTAATTCTTGTTGACTTAAAACTTTCCAAAGGAGAACGAGATGGCGCAGATAGTTGAAAAATAACTTATATCCCTTATTTGTATGAATACGAAAACGATTATAAAATTGTATCATAGCTATGAATCATTATCAGATTGATTCACTATATTTTGGCTGACAATATCAAGTTAATTATCATGCTGAGGTTATTTAATTTAATTACTCTAATGAATGATGCGTAATTTGTTTGGAGAAACTGTATTTTAGTTATTAAAATTTATAATCAGTCGTCACTGGGTTCCAGTCGACAAATAAATTAAATATTTCATTTACTTTTGCGTCTCACAATATTACTGTAACATTTCGCAAATAACATATTCCCACATTGGTCGACATTTAAAAATCAGCGACATCCCCCTAAACCGCGTCTCCTAGTATCTCTATTTACATAATTGCCATTGAGGTGCATTAAGGTGCTTAAGAGGAAGTACAATTACAATTACTTTTGCAACCACATAGCTGTAAAGTAAAAAAGTCTTAAGGGGTCTGTAGCGCTAATAAAGAGCCACACTTAGCAAAATAACAGTAATTTTACGTCGTGCAGTACGTCAACGCGTTTTGCGTTGATTAATGGGAACTCCACTCCAATCCCTTGAACTATGAAGCTCATAGATACCTAAGCCGAGTTCTAGATAAGTCCAGACATAAACAGAGAAGGTGTTCCAGTATCTCTTATATGCTGCTTCCCGGCGCTTTCTACATGAGTCATCGTTAATAATGCACATACCTGGGCCAACAACCGCCCTGCAGTCTATTCGAGACCGGAGATCACGGTGCCCACTTCATCTACCATTTTTGATCCGTCTGTAAAGTTGTTGTAAGTTCCCCTGGGTCATCGCGTATCCTTGCGCCATCCGCGCTCTGTTAGTGTGATTTGAAATGTTCTCTCCTAGATAAAGCGGAGCCCATGACCCTGCCTATCGAGCCAGGGCCGAAAGTTCTTGTGGAAAATTCACTAAATTCCGCCAAACTTCGGCTATACCGAAGCTAATTATGGGTAACGGATGCATTTCTTATAGGATAAAAGCTTATAGAAGCGATCTAAACAATGTTTTCAGAGTTTGTAGCGCTGCCTTGGATAATATGTAAAGATGTTTTATCAAAGAAAAAAGTTTTCCATATAAAAATTGAATTTGAGCGGTCAGTTCGTACAACTTCAAGGCCTACGCCACTGCTTAGTCATATTCATATATGCACAAACACAGCTATTTAAGCGTATGTTTGCTGCATGCCGTTATAGCGTTAAGTTTAAGGAGTGCCTGCAAGTGATAATAAGGCAAATGGAAAGTACCGCTTTCCGTACATACGAAGGATACGTCAGTACGTACTCCCATTCACGCTTGCGCCAAATTAAACAACAACAAGGTGCTATCATACTCAAAATTAGCGAATGTTAGCATAAAATTTAATTCAGTATCAACTGTACCTCGGTACCGGCCACCTACCATATGGATATGCGAATTTTCTCCCAATAGAGAGATTTTTCAGCCCAATTTAGTCAACTATCATGCGTTAACAACCGTTATTCGTGACACATTTGAGTTAAAAAAGCATTAAATTATCCCTTCATTGGCGCGCCATTCCAATCCCAACAGTGCACAGACACACACACACGGTATAAATGAGCTTTGTGGTATAAACTGAGTTGCGTAGCACTCCTTAATATCCATAATATTATTTAAATGATTGCGATGCGCATATCACGTCTAGACACAGGCTATTGTCCATTGAAAACGGCAAACAGGACCTAGATAGCGTTTCTTGTGTCCGCGTGCTAGTCATTCAAGCGCGTGCACTTCTCGAGTAGGCAGGCAAAAGCGTGTGATAAGTCAGCAAAAAGGCGAATATTCGAAAACTGCATTTTTAATAAGAGTTCCAAGAGTACCCACCTCTTCGAAATTCTTTCGAACGTTGAAAAATGTTGACGAAAGAAAGTGACTATAGTCGCACTTCTACCTTAGCTGCCGATTCCTATTTGTTTCAAGTGGAGAGCGATGTTTGCACCAAAGCGGATATAAGAGACACCGAAAACGCGTCGAAATTGCGTAGAACTGCCTGTTTGACTGCCAGTTTAAGTATCGAGGCACTTTACTACAATTTAGCGCCGATTGATGCGGATAGTGTGGATAGTAAGAGTGTACAGCTCGACACGTGTGATGTGAAATGTGAAAAGCAGTTAAGTGAAGCTGTTAAGAAACCATTTGCGTTGGTGCGAAAGCGTACCTTCGATGGACAGCTGATTTACAAAGTACGAATTAACTGAAATCTGGTAAAAATGTGTCGTAAAGTATTAACGATACTGATGAGTCCGGATTTTTCGAACCGTTTTGCACAATTATTTTCATATTTTAGGGCTTAACAGCAACTGATTGAAGGTCGTTTAAGTTTTGGAATCCAAAGCCTTTTTAAAAAACGTGTTAAAAGAAGTCAGAATAAATATTTTGCTAATACATACTTACAGAGAATGATTTTAAAAGGAGTCAGAATAAATATTTTTCCAATACTTCGTGAGATTACTACTTCCGCGACAGGACTGGCCAAACAAAAAACTCCTCTTTCATGTATTTTACAGGGTTTGTCCGAAAAGTAATAAGATTCAGTTGATTTAAAAAAAATTTATTGAACCAATCGTGTCAATTCTTTAAAAACTTTCAAAACTCCTTCTGCGTCGAAGTAGCGCTGCTAGCTCTATTTCCAAGCATTGAAGGCGTCACGGAAGGCATTCTCCGGAGTAGTCTTGAGAGCCAGCGGAAGAAAATCAGTTCTTTTACTTTCCGGACAAACCCTGTAATCTAGAAAATTTGTTTTTCAATTCGGTTTGTGCGCTTCCAGTTCGGGTCGTATTTGTTCAGATGGCAAATACAGTCTGCCTCGAGTAATTTCGGCAGCGTCGAGTGGGTGCGTCTGCAACCAATATTAGACACATTCTGTGTATTTTTCTCTAATATCAGCTCTACCTCAAATTTCATTTAGTGACGGACTTAAGTCGCCTCTTAGAGGCTTTTGGACTTGTTTGAGAAGTGTATTTTTCATAAAGGAAACACTCCTGGGACTTTGACTCTTTTAGCTAGAGTTAATTCGGGTTGAATTACAGTTCATGTTTTTTTGTAGATTTTTTAGTTATGGCTTGCTTGCTGTAAACGCACACAAAACACACCATATTTTAGTAAGGGTTGGTTAATTGTTTATGATTTATGAGAAATTATTTCACAAATATTTCTTAGCTTGGCGAAAAGGGCAGTGGTACACGAGTTCAAGCAGACATCCAAGACTTTGAGTCCATCCGGAGCATGTGCCTAGCAAATGGCTCCTTATTTGAGGATCCGCTGTTTCCAGCCAACAACGAGTCTCTTCTGTTTTCACAACGACCCGATCGACACATTGAATGGATGAGACCGCATGTAAGTACAGTCATGAGAAAAATATATGCACGCAATAAAAACAATTATAAAAAATGCAGGAGATCGCTGATGACCCACAATTCTTCGTGGAAGGCTATTCGCGTTTTGATGTGCAGCAAGGCGAATTGGGCGACTGTTGGTTGCTTGCCGCCACTGCCAATCTAACGCAGGATCCAAATCTATTCTTTCGCGTTGTGCCACCAGATCAAAGCTTCGAGGAAAACTACGCTGGTATTTTTCATTTTTGCTTTTGGCAATATGGTAAATGGATTGATGTGGTGGTCGACGATCGTCTGCCGACATATCGCGGCGAATTGATGTATATGCATTCCACTGAGAAGAACGAATTTTGGAGTGCACTGCTGGAGAAAGCCTATGCCAAGTGCGTGAAATAAGCTCTATTCTTTTTTGCATTTAAGTAAATTTCTCCCCACACCCACACAGATTACATGGCTCATATGAAGCGCTAAAGGGCGGCACCACTTGTGAGGGTATGGAAGATTTTACCGGCGGTGTAACGGAATGGTATGACTTAAAAGAGGCACCACCAAATCTATTCAACATTTTACATAAAGCTGTCGATCGTAACTCCTTAATGGGTTGCTCCTTAGAGCCCGATCCGAATATTTTGGAGGCTGAGACGCCACAAGGACTGATACGTGGTCACGCATACTCGATAACGAAAGTTTGTTTACTTGATATTGCTGTGCCCAATCGACAAGGTAAAATACCAATGATACGTATGCGTAATCCCTGGGGTAATGAGGCCGAATGGAATGGTCCGTGGAGTGATAGTTCACCCGAATGGCGTTATATTCCCGAAGATCAGAAACAGGAAATCGGTTTAACATTTGATCGTGATGGTGAATTTTGGATGTCATTTCAAGATTTCCTCAATCATTTCGATCGTGTTGAAATCTGTAATTTATCACCTGATTCGCTTACCGAAGAGCAACAAAATAGTGGTAAACGACGTTGGGAAATGTCTATGTTTGAGGGTGAATGGACCCAAGGTGTAACAGCTGGCGGTTGTCGTAACTTTTTAGATACCTTTTGGCATAATCCACAGTACGTAATAACATTAGCCGATCCGGATGAAGATGATGATGATGGCAAGTGTACGGTTATTGTGGCGCTGATGCAAAAGAACCGTCGTTCAAAGCGTAATATGGGCATGGAATGTTTAACAATCGGTTTTGCCATTTATCATCTAACCGAAGATGACTTACACACGCGTCCACAGGGTGTGAATTTCTTTAAATATCGTGCATCCGTTGGACGTTCGCCACATTTCATTAATACTCGTGAGGTGAGTGCGATTTCACTTACAGTATACTAAATTATATCAATATGAAAGCAAAGAAGTAGAAAAAATTTAAAATATAAATTTCTAATCTGTATTTTTAGGTTTGTGCACGTTTTAAGCTACCACCTGGTCATTACTTAATTGTACCATCAACCTTTGATCCAAATGAGGAAGGTGAATTCGTTATTCGTGTTTTCTCGGAAACTCAGAATAACATGGAGTATGTATCTATATATAATTATTATTTTTTCTTGCAACTTATCAAAAAGTGTTATGTTGAAAATCATAAGTACAGTGAAACAGCGCTATTTTAAACGAGAATATGTTTTTTTTGTATCGGTTTGTAGATATTAAATTCTATTTTTTTTGTGTTTGAGTGCACATGACCACTAGGCCTAGTTTGCTAACCTTAATATATATATATATTTTTTATTTGTTTTATATTTTTTTTAATACAGTTTATTTAAACTTTTTCGAATAAATATTGGGTAGTCGAAAAAGCCTTTTTGTATTTTGTCAACAGATGTTGTTGCAGTCGTATATCTTCATTGCTACCAATCACATCGTGTCATACCATATAATGTTGGAAACGTGAGATTTCAAGCTTCATTTAACCAAAAAATTAAAATCGGGGAAGTAGAAAAAAAAATTATAGCTATTCAAAAATGTGTGAAAATAATGAAGAAATTCGCTAAATTTTGAAATGTTTGTATGAAAAAGAGAAGAATGTCACGCAAGCCACCAATGAAGTTTACGGAGACGATGCTGCATCAGTTCGTGTAGCACTATTATGGTTCGCTCGCTTCCGTTCTGGAAATTTTGAAATTTCGATTTACACTGATAAAAGTTTTACACTTATGAAACAATGTCGCTAGCGGAAAAATGGCACAAAGTAGTCGACCAAAGTGGTACATATTTATTTATTTATTTGTATAAATATAAAAAAAATAAGTTGCAATTTGATTGAAAATACGAAAAGACTTTTTCGGCTGCCCAAGTTTTTTTTATTTTTATATATATATATATATATATATTTTTTTTGTTTAATTGTTTTATATTTTTTAATAATTTTTTTGTTAATTTTTTATTTGGTTTATTTAAACTTTTTCGAATGCATATACATATGTACATATATGTAAGTATAAGGGTGAGTCTAAAGAATATCCATCAGTTGTACAAAAGGCATAGTACTGCCGCTTAGCCCGCTAAAGTGCACTTTCACTGTACCTAATTACTCATTACATATACTTTAACTGTGTGTCACAGACCTACATAATTCAGAATGGATGTGCTTGACAATCCTTTTAGGGTTTGTCATTTGTTCTGCACTCTTTTACCAAACTTTTTTCTTCTCTTTCCCTTTTGATCCTTCCAATACTACTAATACGCCAGAGAGAATGACGACCATGTTGGATATGGAAGCCCGACTGATGATAAGGTTAGTAACAATGTTAATTTAAGTATTCATATGCTTCATGCTTGCATATAACTGCTGCACACACATACGAGCATGTAATTACTTACAATTTACATAAATACATGAAGGAATGCTTTTAATCAGGATTTGGCTAGTGTAGTGTGTGCTTAAAGTACGTCCATTTACCTTGGTCTGATAAAATATTTATTGAATTTAATTCTACAAGAAAAATTATGGTTGTTCAGTGCAGTATTTTAGTGCACAACTTTAAAATTCATTTCAACATTTTTTTTGCATTATTCTACTCATATAATAATTTACCGCTTAGCCATTGAAATCATTGTGAATCATCATGAATACAAGTATACTTACAACAATTTTTAATTATAGTTAATAAAATTTTTTAATAAAAATATTGAAAATTTTAAATTATATGGTACATATAAACAAAAAATGGTTGATAAAATGGTTACTGCTGATTAGTTGGTGTAGTTCATGACAGTTGTGACTAAAAAGTTAAGGTAACATCGAGGTAAATATGAATTTATGTATGAGCGAAAACTACAGCTTTCAATCAAGGCTATAAAGCCCTAAAAAAACACTTCAATAGAACACATACCTTAATTATTGATTATATTTTAAAGTAGTAGTATACAATTTTCAAGTCTTAAGGGGTCATATTCACTAGCAGGTTAAAAAAAACCGAAAAATATAACTAAGAAAATCGTGTGAAAATTTCAAATTGATCGGTCTAGCCGATTCAGAGAAACTTTCCTCCCGATACTGACTTTTTTCAGAGTTTCGGGAAAGAAGTTGCTTACACTAAGTTAAAAAAACAGAATTTTTTCTAAGAAAATTTTTCAATATATTGATCTAAAAATGTATACACATATTATGGATTATTTGAAAATTCTAACTTTATATAACCCCATATACGCCCATTTCTCTGGAACTATTTGGCAGATCAACCTTAAATTTTCGGAGAATATTAAGTATACATATATATATTATTTACGCAAAAAATAATCTTTTGAAATTCAAAAGTGAATATAATCCATTAAGCAAATATTGAATTTTTTTTATTGAACCATTGTAGTCCCGTTTGATAAAAGAAGTAGACAGTAAAACAAATTAGCAATATTATGTAGACGGTCCATATATAGCCCTCCTACGCTGCATACTAATGAATTTTTGTAATTCAAATTTGTACATATATATTTTATGTATATCTACATACATATATATTTGTATTATCTAGCAATTTCTTTAATTTTGTGCTATTACTTCTAAGTACAATTCTCTAGTATGTTTGCGCGTCAAATCATTATGATATATTTCTAAAACTTGTCTGTTACTGTGCAGGTGTTGCCAAATCTTCCAAACCCAATGGATCCCAGACCGAATGAAGGACATAATGAAAGTCTTTTGAAACTTTTCAAAAGTATTGCCGGTCCAGACATGGAAGTGGATTGGATGGAATTGAAACGGATATTGGATCATTCAATGAAAGATGGTAGGTGACTGTATAAAGCTAAATTGTGTGTTAAATAATTATAAATACATTAATAATAATTAAATACTATAATACTTTAATAATAACAAAATTAATAATTTCAACATCACATATTTTTATGCCTAACACCAAATAGATTTACCAAAGAGTACAAGTTATACACCATACAATTATAATGTGCAAAACGCTGACGTTGGCGGTGGCGCTCCAGTTGAGGGCGGTGGCCTCAATATTTTAGCGCTTATTTGTGGTCCATTTTGCAAGGGCACACCATTTGAGAGCATATTTTCGGAGGGCAACGAACAAAACCCTTCAAATGCGAATCAAACCAAGCCTGGCGGTTATATGGGTTTGCCACCAGGTGAGAAACGGCATAAATGCAATTTATTACTAAAGTAATATTTTTAAATGATTTTCACCATTTTTACTATAGTCATAATGGAGGAGAGTAGTAATGGTTTCTCGAAGGATGTCTGCCGCTCCATGGTTGCCATGATGGATGTCGATCAGTCGGGTAAACTGGGTTTCGAGGAGTTCGAAGCGTTACTCACCGACATAGCAAAATGGAAAGCGGTATTTAAGCTTTATGATCCGGAACAAACCGGACGCATTGACGGCTTTAAATTGCGTGATGCGCTCAACTCCGCCGGCTATCACCTCAACAATCGTATACTCAATGCGTTGGCACATCGTTATGGTTCGCGCGATGGTAAAATTTCATTCGATGATTTCCTTATGTGTGCAGTTAAAATTAGAACTTATATTGGTATGTGTGTGTGAAGGCATTATTTGATGAAATAATCATATATATTAAAATATATTTTTTTCTGTTGCAGATATATTCAAGCAGCGGGACACCGAAAACAAAGATGTGGCTACATTCAGCATGGACGAATGGATTGAAAAAACTATATATTCATAAAATAAATTTCATAATTACTTATTATACATTATTATAGCCGATGAATCTCTCATAACTCGAATCCAACTTCATACACACATACACATAAACCTTATCCAAAACTTATCTAATATCTACAACAAAACATATATATAACACACTTCTATTGATGATTAATGTTTAGCAATGAATCTCATTTGTCGAATATTTCTATGCTAACTGCCCAGTGTCTTCGCTAACGCTTCCCAAACTTTACATATACGATGTTAATTCTCTCCACATCTCATTCGCCACATGCTCTCCCTCTAAACGTACGTTAAAGATTTTGAACTCTTTTTTGCAAATTTGTCCAAACGAACAAAGAAAATGAACAACAAAAATATTAGTAAAAAAATTTTCTTAAATTTAAAATAATGAAATCAAAATTAAATTTAACTAACACTAATCCACATATACCAAATATTACAACTTTTCAAATATAAGTTGAATGCAATCATACACCGTGAGAAAAGTACACATTGTGCATTTGTTCTTGTAAATACTATTTGCATAGCACAATTAATTTTATATGCTGCACTTTCCTTATAAATTGTGAGAAAAAACGATCGATGGCCTTACTGTCAGAAGTATATTTTTTCATACTAATTTTTATTAGTGGGCTTTTGCTGTAATTGCAAAACAGAAATTACCTCAGTCAATACGTAACAACAGCTGTTATGCTCTAAAGACAGTAACTATTACAGTCAACGTTTAAAGACGCGTAAGCATAGATAAATATATATTTGTTCTTGTTTTTGTTTGAAATTTTAGCAACAAAGTTAAGCAATTATATGTATGTATTATATCGAGTGCTGTATTTTTGTATTGCAATTTTATATCATAAAAAATATTGTTAAATTTAACTGCGCAATAAAATGAATCAATATACACAATATATAAATTAAATGGTTTTTGTGTTTATTTTTAGAAAATAACTTCATTGAGATTAATTTAATAAAATATACATATGTATGCATAATTCTATTTTAATATCTGAAATAAAACAAGAAGAAACGTTAACTTCAGTTGCACCGAACCTATAACATCCTTCAAAAATTCTCCCTTCAAGCACCTGATTCCCATCATTCAGATTATATAATATATGTATGTAACAACTAGATACTATAGTGGTCGATTTAGGGAATAAATATTTTATTCTAAAACAAATATAACAACTCATGCACTTTTCAACTGTCATAAAACATCAATTCTAAGTGACCCGATAATATACCAAACAAGAAAAACCCTTAACTTCGGCTGCACCGAAGCTAATATACCCTTCTCAGGGGCATACCTTTTAGTAACTATGTGTTCAGTTTATATGGAAGCTATATGCTATAGTAATCCAATCTGAATAATTTTCTCGGAGATTATATTATTACCTTAAACAGTAATCCGTGCTAAATTTCGTGAAGATACCACGTCAAATGCGAGTTTTCCATACCAGCCCTTGATTCCGATTGTTCGGTTCGTACATTATTCTATGAACAATAACTCATCCAAATTTCGTGAAGATATGTATATCGTGAAATGAGGAAGTTCCCCATGAAAGTATTTGATTCCGATCATTCAGTTTGTATGACAGCTATATGCTATAGTTAACCGATCTGAACAGTTTCTTTGGAGATTACATTGTTGCCTTAGAAAATAATCTATACCAAATTAAAAATTTTCCATACAAGAACATTTTTCCGATCGTTCAGTTTGTATGGCAGCTATATGCTATAGTTAACCGATCTGAACAGTTTCTTCAGAGATTACATTGTTGGCTTAGAAAATAACCTGTGTCAACTTTTGTGAAGATACATTGTCAAATGTGAAAGTTTTCCATACAAGAACTTGATACCGATCGTTCAGTTTGTATGGCAGCTGTATGCTATGGTGGTCTGATATTGGCAGTTCCGACAAATGAGCTGCTTTTTGAGGAGAAAATGACGTTTGCAAAATTTCAAAACGATATCTTAAAAACTGAGGGACTAGTTCATACATATACAGACAAACGGACGGACGGACAGACGGACATGGCTAAATCGACTCAGCTCAACATACTGATCATTTATTTATATACTTTATATGGTCTCCGACGCTTCCTTCTGTTCAGGGTATAAAAATAAGAAACTTCAGTTTTTGCACTACAATAGAGGTTAAAACTTTATTCAGATCAATATACTGTTACTGTTAAGCATGATTTTAACCATTTTACGATTACATATTTATTTATGTTTAATGAAATACCGGTCAAAATTTAAAAATCGCGTCAAAATTATCATCATACACACACGTAGCTAGCTCTCACATAATTTTTGTTCAGTTTTAATGGTTTGTTTTAATTTAATTTAGATGAATTTCGGTTTAACATCGGCCGAGCCTTGCGATACACCACCAGAGTTTTGACGTGACCATCCTTGGCTGCTCGAATTAGTACTGCCATTCTAAAAAGAGAAAAAAATATTTTAGATGAGTTAAATGTGTGCATATAGTTGTTTTAGGACCTGTTGTGTATCATTACAGGATCCTGAGCCCATGCCTGCACTTCCATTAGAACTAGGATTATTTGAGTTGTTGCCTTTGCCACTGGCATTTAAACCTCCACCATTTCCGGAGTTACTAGCTTGGGCCATCCAAGACAAAAAATTTCCACCCTGATTTGATACCTTATATTTATTTAAATTGTGAGCTTCACAATCACGTATCTCAATGTTTACCTGTTGATCTTGCGACTGATTCTGCAATTGATTGCCGAGTAGACTCCATTGATTCAAAGCAGCAGCCACGATAGCAGGATTCATTGGTAATGAGTTCAAATTGAGGCCGACCCCCAATGGGTTATTCATATTTTGCCCTTGATTTGGTGGATTTGGCCCCTGTGGATTTATGCCTAACGCTTGTAAATTAGGCATATCGAGATGGCCACGATTGGTTTGATTATTCCAACCCATATTTCCACTGCTACTGTGCTGAGGACCCATTGAACGACTATTCATATAATTACCTCCATTGCCACGATTATATGGAGTGATTGATCCATCTGACCGGTTGCCAGAATTTCCCATCAATCCGCTACTGCTGCCACCCAAACTGCCACCACTATTAAATCCATTGTTATTGCCACCATAGCCATTACCATTCATGCCATATGAACCGTTATTAGAACTGCCTGACATGGGTCCATCACTCAGCATATTATTTGAATTGCTAGAACGTTGATGGCCGTTGCGTCCAGAACTATTATTGCTAACACCACCGCCCCCGCCACCGCCACCACCAGCGCTGCCACTTGCATTAAGGCCCTGGTGATGTAACATGTGTAGGCCGCTGCCGATGCTACTTTGTGAATTGTACGAGTAATTTTGTTGGTTATGACCAGAATTTCGATTTTGTTCCGACTTTGGGGCTGCATTTGAAACATGTACCGATACACCTATAAAAAAGAAATATATATAATAATTATAATATATCCATGCACGTTTTTCAATATATACAACATTACTATTTACGGTAAAAATTTCTCGGCATTACCTTTAATAATATGGTCCTCGCCACACAAAGATTGCGCAACTTCAGGATCCAAAAATGTTACGAAACTGAATGCACGAAAAGGTTTCGGTATGAAAACATCGGTTACTTCTCCGAATTTTGAAAAGTAATCTCGCAAATCATCGGCGGTTAGGTCTTCGGTACATCTACCAACAAATACTTTACATGGCACCTGATGCATCATACCCTATGAAATAGAGGGAAAATATTTTAATAAATTTTTCAAGTTTTGGTATTAATCGGAGATATTAACTTACTTTAGAATTTGGTACTTTTACTTCACACCAACGTCCATCAATTAAATGTCTAGACGAGAGCACACGCATCTGAGCTTCGTACGAACCAAAGCGTACAAACCCAAAACCTTTCGATTGACCAGATTTCATATCTTTTTTTACTTGTGCCATTAACACTTCACCATAACTTTCAAAATACTCGCGCAAACTATCCTCCGTGGTTTTCCAAGGCAAACCTAAAACAATTAAGTCGGTGCAGCGTAAACGTGTTTCAATACGTTTGGTTTTGGCGGTGGAGTTTTCCAAATTGTCATCACTTTTGCGTTTGTTTTCTGTAAAAATAATAAATTAAATTTAAAAGAATATCTATATTATATTTGCTAAATAACAAAATTACCTTTGGGAAAAACACAGAAAAATACGCTTGAGCCCCAACCGTCTTCAGAAGATGGCGGATATAAGCGACCCTCATTCGAACGCACACCGCGCACTGCCTTCGTATCTTCATTGCGATACTTTAGACCACATGAACCAGGAAATTGAGCTTGCAAGGTGGATAGAAGTAGAGTTCCATCCTCCTCTGCTGGAAGCTCTATGGGTTCCTCACCCTCTTCTTCGGCTACTTGTACAAAATCCATTATATGTATTACTGTTGTCACAAAAAAAAAAATAAAATTAGTATAAATGTAAGTTGGAAAATAGTAGATATTTAATTTTTAACAAATTAAAAAAATTTTGTAAATTAAATATAATATATAGCAACTTTGAAAATACGTCTCAAATTACAAATTATTATATTCTGCAGATTTTTTTCTTATTATTTGCAACATAAAAGTACGTCAATTTCATACCATTCTCCACTGGAAGTGTTTTATTAAATTAAAAGTTGTATTAACTAGAGAGGATATAATAAACAACATTGGGAATTGCATTCAAAAAGTATTTCCATATTTTGAAGCGAAATATTATAATAATACGATAAAAAGATCAAAAAAATGATTTTGTTGGTATAAAAGAGGATAAAATATACATACACATGTTAAATACACAAAGAAGTGTGTATTTTTAAGAATCATTCCAATAACGACTCTTGATTTAGCTTAAATATTTATCAAAATGAAATTATCTGAATTTGCTTTTTACAGTAAATTCTTTTCTTACATAAATGTGAATATTGACTAATCAATAAAGTAGTTGATAATATTAATTGGATTTTTGGAAAATCTTACTAAATATAAGAATGTGGCATGTAGAATGAAACCAAAATTAGCCTTTATCATATAGAGAAAAGAAAAAATATAAATTATATACATATAAGTATATATAGATACTAATGTAATAAATTTAACACCACTCAACCCAGTAGAATCAATCTTGAACGTTGTATGTATATATAAAATATTTTTCTTTTGCTATACACACAATACACACAATCATATTTTGTCACCTTCTCTCTTAACGCTTTCGCACGCTGCTTGTTCGTTCGCTCGCTCTCAAAATTCACACCTAATTTTTTTGCTTGTTTGATATTTTTTTTTGTTTTTTGGAAATAAGTAACTTTTAACTTATATTGAAAGTTATAAAAAACTGTGTGCTGTTGTAATTAGTATACTTTATTTTAAGCAATGTACATCTAGGACTATGCCAGTGTTCCACTTTTCTCTTCCTTTCAAATCGCTCTTTTCACGCTATGCACACGTTTCACTCGACACCGTTCATAGCTTCATTCACGTCGACACAATTCACAAAATGAGCAGTAATAAAAATATATATTTACAATTTCCCAAAATGTGAACGCAAAGCACTCATTTTCCACTTTATTTACTATTAACTCCTAATCTTAAAACAAAATTTTATTAACTTATGACCGCCCAGCGAGAATAACCGGTGTTAATCTGGTGCTTGGAATATCCGAAGAACCCAGCCGATTGAATAATACTATGTAAGGTTGCCAGATCATAATTAAAATCAGAAAATAGCGTGTGCTACTAACACTCATTTAAATGTAGCGTGCTACAAAGCAAAATCAAGGCATTTGTGGAATGTATTCACAAAACATTTATTAAACAAAAAACAATTGTTAGTGTACTTTTTAATACGTATGCTTTAAAAATACACAAAAAAAGGACAGCTGATTTAATAGCTTAAATGAAGTCTCTATATACTTCATAAAATGTAGCATGCATCTAGAATGAAGACATAATGGAAATATAACAAAACCTATGAAACATAGCCTGCAGCCACCTATTGGTTAAGTCACCGGTTAATTACCCAATAACGCTACCAGAGATTTGAGTTAAAATTTGTATGAGTTTCTTAAGGTTCAATTGAAAATTCTAACCGAAAGTTGAGGGTACGTGTAATTTTTCTTCCTTTTCTTACGCAAAAATCATATTAATTTGCAATAAATAACAAATTTCTCTCAAATAAAATAAAGCATCAAGGTCATCAATGGAAATGTGAAACATGCCGTTTGGAGGTTAGTATCGTCACTCAAGATGATCTTGACTGTGAAAGTGACGACGATGGAAACATCACCATGCTTAAACTTAAACGTCTGCTTGATGACCAGTATTCAAAGATCACAACATCTTTTGAGAGTAAGTTCAATAGTTTTAAGACCGCCATTGAAAAGAATGTTAATGACATCAGAAGGGAGGTCTCAAGTTTATCCAAGCAGCACAAAGATTTGTCTAATACATGTTCTACTCTTGATAACAGACTAAACTCAGTAGAAAACAAGCTCGAAACTTTCACTAGCGCAGCAGCTCCAACTGAGGAAATTTTAGCAGAGTTTTCCGAACGCAAAAAACGGGAATCAAACGTCGTTATGTTGAATGTTCAAGAGTCAAGGAGAGCTGATGGCAAAGACCGTCTTGATGAAGATAGAGCTACCGTCCAGTCCATCTTACCAATCGATTTGCCTGTCAGTTTGGATGAACTGAAACTCCGACGATTGGGTCGCCCAACTGCTGGCCGTAACCGCCCGCTGCTAGTGGAAACAACTTCCCCATCCGTTGCTCGCGCTATATTAAAGTCTAAACCACCCGAACCTGTTGACGGAACACCCAAAGTCATATTTAAATCAGATCTCACTCCCGCTCAGTTGACGCACCTCAAGAACCTTCGCACACAGCTGAGTTCTCTGGTGAAAAATGGGGATTCCTCGAAGACAATAAAATACGTTAATGGCGTCCCGAAATTAGTCAATAAGAATTTTCGCTCGTTCAACGATAAGGGAAATTCAAACAAACTTACACATCCACTATCAGAATGTGAGGGGACTACGAACCAAGCTCGGCAGTTTTCTCACAGCAGCAGCGATTAGTAGTTTTGATGCATTCTGCATCACTGAATCATGGCTTCACCCAGCTATCCATGATGGGGAAGTTATAGATGATTCATTCAGTATTTACAGGAAGGATAGAAACAATATCACAAGTGACGGTGAACGAGGTGGAGGTGTTTTCATCGCAATAAAGAAATTTGTGCCCGCGGAATGTATCCCAGTCATTGATGATAGTATTGAACACATATACGTAAAAATCAAGTGCAATAGATCAGACATCATTATTGGATGTGTCTACATTCCTCCGAGAGCATCGCTAGTCGTATACCAAGCGTTCCTTGATACACTCCAGTACCTGAAAGAAAAGCACAAAAATGCCAACTTCCTCATCACGGGGGATTTTAACCTTCCAAGTAGCTCGCCGTATACAGACTGTGTAAATTTGCTTTATGAAGGCTTTTCTCTTTTAGAATGCCGCCAATTTAACAACATTCAAGCCGATAGTCACAATTTACTCGATCTCTGTTTCAGTAATCAGCATATACATGTTTATCACACACAGGCAATTACTACAATGGATCGATACCACCCAGCACTTGGTATCACGATTGAACTCCAGCTCAGCCTCAAACCAGTAACTATACCTTTCTATGATTTCCAAAGTGCTGACTATGGGAGTCTTAACGCATTCTATCAAAACGTTGATTGGACGAGACTGTATTCATCCACTACCCTTGACAGCAAATTAGTAGTCTTCTATGACATCATTCAAAGAGGTATATCTACCTATGTGCCTGTCCGTTCACAGAATAACAACAACTTTCCGTACTGGTTTTCAAGTGAATTAAAACGCAAAATGATACTCAAGAAGGAAGCCCATACTACCTTCAAGAAGTGCAACTGCAAAGAGAACTATAGAAAATTTAGAGAACTCAGGAAAGAATGTAAATTTCTCAATAAACAATGCTACAGGAATTACATAGACAAGGTTGAACGACAAGTACAAGACGACGCTAATGTGTTCTGGAAGTTTGTTAGACATAAAAAAGAGGTAATGGTGACATCCCGTCCACCATGTACTGGAATAATCTGACGGCAGATTCAGGTATCGACATCAGCAATATGTTCGCATCCTTTTTTAATAGTGTGTGCAACCAAGATTCTCACCAGTGCTCACCACCAACTGAAGTGGAACCAGCTCCCACTGTCATTATGGATGAATTCGGGGTTAACATCAATGATGTCCGTATAATGTTGTCAACACTGAACTTGAAGAAAGGTGCTGGTCCGGACGGCTTACCAAATAGTTTTCTTAAATACTGTGCATACAGCCTCAGCGAGCATATTACACACCTATTCAGTTACTCTCTACAAAGCGGAGTCTTTCCTACTATATGGAAATCATCCTACATCTGTCCGATTCACAAGGACGGCCCAAAGTCTGAGGTCGTTAACTATAGGCCAGTTTGTATCCAATCAGCTTTGGCCAAGCTTTTCGAGAAGATAGTTCTTCCACAACTCACGGCATTCTTTACAAATATTATCACCAACAAGCAGCATGGTTTCGTCGGCGGTAGGTCGACTTCCTCTAACCTGTTTATCTACGTTAATTATTTACTAGATGCCCTAAACAATGGCCACTCAGCTCACACCATCTACACCGATTTCAGCAAGGCGTTTGACAGGGTGGATCATACTATTCTGCGAAACAAACTTAGAAGATACGGTATATGCGGTAATGCACTGAATTGGATTCAATCATATCTTACAGGAAGGCATTTCCAAGTCAAAGTAGGTGGATACCTGTCTGCTAAGCATAATGTAACCTCAGGAGTACCTCAGGGGTCACATCTGGGGCCTATTCTCTTTAATATTTTTGTAAACGATATTGGCGATAACTTTCAATCGGAATTTTTGCTTTATGCAGACGATCTGAAGATCTTCAGAATGATAACCAGTGAGCAAGATCTTCGGGTTCTTCAGAATGACATAGACAAGCTTTCGTTGTGGTGCCGATTAAACAAATTGGACTTGAATGTAAAAAAATGCGTAACTGTATCCTACTCACGGTCACATATCAGAATACCAGCTAATTATTTTCTAAACGATGAATTGTTAAGTGAAGTGGATCATGTAAAGGACCTGGGTATCATCATAGACAATAAACTGACGTTTAACAAGCATATTGAAAAGATCACTCTCCAGGCATTTAAGGTTCTGGGATTCATTACTAGAACTAGCAAAGATTTCACGAATCCCATCTCACTGCTACGCCTTTATTCATCTATGGTTCGGCCAATTTTAGAATATGGCACTGTAATTTGGTCGCCTTACACTGATGCTGCCTGTAGTCGTATTGAAAAAATACAATCAAAATTATGTAAATGTATTGGCTATCGCTATGGTATTCCTGGTGGGTACAACACAGTGTCTGATGTCTATGAATACTATAACATAAACAGCCTGCAAGAACGTCGTCAAGTAGCTGACATGTTATTCTTTTTCAAAGTCATGAACGGCCTTATCGATGCGCCAGACATCATCAGCATTTTCGAACTCGCATCAGTGGGTCCCTCACTGAGACATAACCGTCTCCTGATGACTACGAAAACAACCAAGAGCTACGTTTTCAACGGTCCTCACAACCGTCTGGCCAGGCTCGTCAACTCATTGCATAGTGATGTGGACTTCTATAGTGGATCACTCAGGGTCTTCATCCCGGATATCAAATCACGTCTACTGCAATATCCCTAGTCTCACCTTTTACACTTTCTCCTTCCTAATTTGCTAGTCTTACAACTTTTGTTCAATTTATAGCCTTATTTATACTAGTGTTAAATACTACTTAATCCCTTATATTTAATTACATAACAATTATTACATAATTTCAAATTATATAGTTGTATAAAGCCGTTTGGCGTATGTATACTTAAAATAAAATAAAATAAAAAAATAAAATAAAACAGTTTTATGGTAAACCGAGATAATACTGTCGTAAAATTCTGTAATATTTCCTATCTTCGTAATAACGTGGAGTTCCATAGTTCCGCACTTCATTAGAGAAATTTACTCATTTCGAAGCTTCTTGAAGCAATTTCGAGGAATGGTAGAGCTGACAGTTCCTGGTCGGATAAAAATTTGGGTCCGTTCTGGTTATTTAGACCCGACAGTCGTTGGAATAGCAGTTGTACTTCAACTATTTTTAGTTTCTAACGTGACCAAAAATATTCCTGCACAATCCTCCCATGCTACGAATAAGTTTTGAACACTACTTTTTAAGTTTATTTATTCTTTTATTGTATTTCCGTATGCGTATGGAATACAAGATTATAAAGTGATAGGCTAAATGATTTTTCTTCTCAAATTTATAGTGCTTTTTGTTCGGGAAGTGTAAATGGTAGTTTGTTTAATTCATGTTTTTCTTTATTCATATTTTTTGCAACGACAAAATATTTGTATGTTTGTCGCAGAAATGTTTGTAGACAACAAATAATATAATGCATAAAAAGGGTGAAATTTGTTTCACAAATTGCAGTACAGAACTATTAAATGGATAAAAATGCATTATACAACAAAAAATAATTATAAAAAAATAAAATAAAAATTATAGTTAATAAAAAATTGTCATAATATAAAATAAATATTTGCAATTTTTCCGATCGCTCGCAGGTAGTTGAAAAATATAATAAAAACTATGATATATGATCACAAGTCAAAATGAAGTCGTCAATCTTACTTGAAATATTTTTATTATTATATTTTAATTTTTTGCGACAGTCAACTTTTTGTTTTACAAATAAACACAACTCAATTGTTTGATAGTAAAACTTAAATCGACCATGTATATTCAGTTTATGATTATGAGCCAATGTTCTCAATCAATAGTAATGAATTTGTAGTTAAATGTTGAAACGTTAAAATATTGTAATATTTTTTATTATATATGTATGTTTGTTTAAAAAGCTATTGACTTTACATGCGTAAAGAAATGATTGCCATTTTTTAATTTAAAACTTACTATAAACTTTGTAGCGATTACAGATACTTGTATAAAAGTTTGCGAAAACGTATGTATAGACAACGGTTAACATAGAAGTAGAAAACAAAACAAATAGAGGATTATTTTATAATTTCATTTCAACTTTGGTGCGAAAGGGTTTCGATGGGATATTGTGAGTTGTACAATTTCAATTTGAAACGCATTCACGTATATTACGCGGACATATGCCTTTAAAATCGTCTCTCAGCAAAGTTGATTGGTAGGTGTAAGCATTATCAACGTACATATGTACATATGTATAATCAACGAAAAAGCGGCGCTGCACATTTGCTTATAGTTTTTTTTAGCTTTGTTCTGCTTTTCACGTTTGGTTTTACCACAAAATTTTGTTTAACATAAGCTACATGTTTTATATAGTATATTGTATGTGTGTTTGGTTGGGTATGCATCATAACAATTATTGAACATGAAAGGGGCATATATAAAAACAGGGTTATATTATTGGGGCTATGTTTTAATATAAATACATTATTATTATTTTTAAGAGATTTCAGAAGTATTAAAGACGAAATTTGAAGCATATGATATTCAACAAACAATTTAAAGCGTTGTTGTACGCAGCAGTGAGGTGATCATGCTTTGACTTTCCTCTTTAACTTTATCTTTTTTAGTAGCAGTTGCTGTAGTTATATTGGTATTTGTGTCATAATCATCTTCCAAATCCGTTGAATCCGGTATTTTCTGCGTTTCTTTAGTTTTGTCAGTGCAATTACTATTTGATGTAACCGCACGCCTGGTGGAAAACAATTTTCGTGTAATTACACTATTGGTACTACGCAATTTTTCCACTACCAATGTTTTCTTCATCAAGTGGTTACCTTTGGTAATAGACTTTTCGGGTTTTGTTGTAGTCGGTGATTGTGATGATTCTTGTGCATTCGTGTCAATGTCAGATTTAAGCGAGATCGAATTCTCCAACGTTTCTATCGAACATTTGGTCATTGCCAAACCAACAATATTCTCGGTCGTTATTGATTTTTTGTCTTTGCCAATTTTTGTTGGTGTCTTTGTTGGCGAATTCCGCCGATTAGTTTTACTTAACGTCTGCATCTTATTTTCTAGGGATTCGAATGCCAAACAATCGCATTGTCTATTTGAAGCAGTTGGTGATGTTGGCGGTAGTGTTAGCGTTGGTTTTTTATTATCATCAGAATAATTGTATTTCTTTTTGCCAAAAATGCTATTTGCACAATTTTTGCTACATTCGGGTTTTGCTTTATTTTTTGTAAGCGTTTCATTTATGATATTGCTGGTGATGGCCAGGTTAAATGTTTTCATATTTGTTGTATGATTGTTGGTCGATGTTTTTGTTGGATGTTGATGACAGCGTGTAGGTGTGGTGGTAGTTGTTGTTGTATCAGAACCAAAGGCAGCCGTGTCGGTATTGGTTTGGTGGAGTCACAGTCGTAAGTCAAATGCTATGCGTGAAGCAATATTTTTAAATCCTATGCTGGTGCCTGAAAATTTATATATAAAAAGAGTTACAACAAATAAAATACAAAAACATATGAATTAAAAAATAAATAAATAAAATTAAAAATATGCTAGTAAATTTTATTCTTATCACCTGAAATGCGCTTGAAACGCACACCATTGAGTGATAGTCGTGGCAATTTGCATACTTCAATTTCCCACTGCACCAATGAATCGGTATTGGGATCGCCATGTACACACCAAAGCACAAACCTGCAGGATAGAGCAGATAAAAATTATTTTAACAATTTTAATTTTAATTTACAACACGAGTTTTTATGACTTCACCTTTCGCGTTGTTCGTAGTCACAGTTGTTTTGATCGAGTACTTCTCGTATTTTCTGCATTATCTGATCGGGCATAAGCGGTGACGTGGTTTTCATTGACCATGTAAAGCGCAAAACGCGCGGTTTCGCTGATTCTTCAGTTGTTGAAGCGCTGCAGAGATTTAGAATAAAAACAAAAACAAATTTTTTACCCGTAATTAAGTGCGCGTTTTATAACCCTGTTTTGAAGTCTATACTTATGGCATAAGCATGGAAAGGCTACAATTTAAGCTTATTACAAGGGCTTGTTAATAGGCTGGGTCTAAATTTAGAGGAAATTAACGGGTAAGCTAAAAGGACATTGAGCACAAGGTAGCACCAATAAAAATATGCATTTCATTTTTAGCAAGCTCTGAATAAAATCGAAAATTTTATAGTTGTAGGCTTCTGAGACCCTAGGGGGGTGGGGGCAATATAAAAGGTTCGCAAGTTATCAATAAATAAGCATACAGCAAATTCATTTACTGGAAGTGCCGCAAAAGGGCCATTTTTATTATATTTATTGCATGTATGTAGTTCTTAGGGCATACTTTAGTCTTTTTGCTACAAAACATAGCAGCGTAGCCATTACTTTACCTACTTTTCTTAGGCAACCCGTTGCAAAAAATTATTTCCCTTTTGAAATCTCCAAACGCAAATTTCTGCTTATCATAATTTTAGTTGCATTTCTTGTAAACTAAATGTAAATGAATTTTCTACACTTAAAAAAAATGTTGTAACTAATACTCATAAGACTTATATATGGCAGCAAGGCATAACAAGTGTTTGTAAAATTTCAAAGTGTGCGTTCTAAGCGCAGAGTTCAACCGCGAAAAACTAACTTTTTACTGCATGGCATTGTAAGCTCAATTTTTAATTTGTGTTTTTGCATTTTTTTTTTAATTTAACGTAACATGTATGCCTTGTGTGCATCGTTATTAGTTGTGTATTTTTTTTAATAAACATTATGTATTCTATTAAATCTAAATATTAATGAATCAAGGAAATTATATACAAGTAGCATGCTTTATTAATTGTATTTTACAATACAGTTTATAAATGGACATTCTACATAAATATAGTACATACTACATACATACATATGTGTTAGAACCAAAGTGAACAAAACTGTATCATTTCATGCCGTATGACGCGTAGCGCACTAGTGAACACTGTACTAGATTAATTATAAAATACATGATTTTATTTATCTTCAAAACTAATATATTTGAAAATAATATTATAGTCACACTTTATTTTTTTATTTTTATTACACAAAAGGGATATATATTATATTTATATATATGTATATATACTCATATACTTAAGCTAAAACTTTATATTACATACAATGAATTTTATTTACGATAATGTAGTGGGCGTGTGTGCAAGTGTGTTTGTGTATAATTTGTATTTCTTATAATACAGGTCCATCCATTACAAATATAAACTCGTTACTCGTTAGATTGTTTACTAAATTGATTTATTTGCGTCTATTGGTTGTTTAAAACACATACACAAATATTATTAACTACTTAACGTATTGACAAATATTCATTCATATCGTACGATATACTGTTTAGGAGTTTTTGCACACAACATATACAATTCTGTTGTTCTGCTGCTGCTACTTAATAAGCCACGAAAAAAATAACAATTAGGAAGTAGAATCATCAACCAGTTCGATTTTTTTCTTTTTTAAGTCTTTGTTTCCACTTGCCAAATGTGAGTAAGTGAGTGTGTGTTTGTTTGTTTGCTGTGTTTATGTTGATAGTTTTCACTTTATTTAAATTGTATTATCATACGATCTATATGGTATATAGATATATATATTTATGTATATGTAAGTTGACAAAACGTGTATATATAAATCGTTCGACAGACATATCCTTACTTTACGGGATTTTATGTCTTCATTACTTTTAACAGCATTTTTCATTTCCATCATTACTTAACTTCAATCTTCATGCTCTAAATAAAAGTAATTATATTAAATGTAAATTTTTTTTGTTTAAGATCACGACGTTAGTTTAGTTTTGATAACACAGTGCACAAAAAACTATAGAAATTAAATGGTCACAATTGCGTTTACTATTTTTAACTTAAGACAACAAAGAATTATTAATTTAAAATGTATATAACTTTCAGCGCGATCTTATTGCTACAGAATGTTGTGATATAAAAAATATTTATATTATTTTTTAAGTTTTTTTTTTGTTTTTGTTTGTTTGTTATTAAATTAATATTGACATTACTTAATTGTTAGAATTATTATTTTTTTATGAATATTTTATGTTTAATGTTTTTTTGCTTTGTTTGTGTTTGCAAACTTCGTTTACTTTACATTAATTTAAAGTAAACGTGTGTGGTATATTTATTTATTATTCAAACGTAATATGTTGCGTTTACTGATTATATCTCATTTCAAACGTTGCCGCAGACTTGAAATGTTTTCTCTCCTTCATTCACTCAAGAGTAAAATTTTTCGTTTTAATTTCTACTAGCATTCGTTAAATCGTAACATTGTTTTTGTTATTTACTGGTTTGGCCTAAAATTAAAGAAAAAATAATAGTAAAAGAAATTATTCACTGTTAAAAAAATATTGTTTGGTAATATTTCAAGAAATACTAAAACATTAAATATCTCAATCAACTGAAGAAGAGTACTACAAATGAACATAGAAAAGAAATAAATAACGAAAAGACAAAAACAACTAGATATTCTTCTTATGAAACCGAATAATACAAATATATATAGCGTGTGCGATATAAAATGAATAAAAAATAGAAGGAGAGAAGTAAATTTTTGTTTAAAGATGCTTTACTAAACAAACATAATATGTAGTAGAGAGGTTATTTTATTTTTTAGCTATATATATGTATATATATTTATATATATATACACCTATATATGTATGTATACATATGCTGTAGTAAAAAAGCTTGACTTTAATTTCAAAAATCTTTTCATTATTGCTTTCCCCAATTGAACTGTATTTATGTGTATAGTTTAAATATTTTTTACTTTTTTTTAATTTAAACTGTTATGTGGTATGTAAGTAGTATGTATGTATGTACATCACTTTTAGCTCTTTCCAAACACATACTGTAAGTATTTTTGTAGTAACGCATGTGACCATTTACTAAATATTTCTATAACTTTTCGTCTGGACGCGCACAAAGATGGCAAATTACATAAAAAGCTGCATATAGTTTGTATATAAAAGCATACATCGTATGTATATATGTATGTATGTATATGTATTCGTAAATATATTAGTTAATTGAATGCTACAATAGCTTTTAAATGATGACCATTGAATAATATTTGAATATCTACATACACTCATATGTATATATATACGTTACTGGCATTGTACAAAAGGATTGTCACTTGGCAAATGAAATATTGTATCTCTGCAGACGCATATAAAACTTTCCATAATAACACAAATCGAAACGCTTTACGATTGCTGAACAATTATTAATAATATTTTTTTTTACTTTGCAAATAGCTTTATTTTATCCATTTAGGTTGTGATTGCCCGCTCATTCTTGGTTCAGCATTTATTTGTGAATAAATATCATATTTTATTTATCGTATATGTGGCGTTGAACAAAAAAGCACTTCAATGCACAAAAAATTGCAAAAAAATATGTATGTACGTATGACATACCTATACAAAATGCTAAAAATATATAAATATTGAAAAAATTCCATGATGACTGGCATGCCAATTAATTTCGAGTGCAAATTTATATTGTTTAATTAAGACATGCATAACACATTCAAAATGCTTTGGTAATAGAAAATGCAAATGTGTAATAGTAATATTAGTGACGTGCGCGTATAACTTCGTTAGTTATCCGTTATTGTTTGATAGAAATATTTTTATATGCTGAACAAGATATATTAAGTTTGTAATACACAGAAGGAGACTTTGGACACCCTGCGAAGTATATATAAAAATGGCAGCATAATGAGCTGAGTCAATTTAGCCATGCCCGTGTGCCTGTATATACAAGAACTAGTCCCTCAGTTTTCGAGTTACCGATCTGACATTTGATTTTTTGATCTGACATTTTGCGCACGTCCTTTTCTCTCCAAGAAGCTGCTCGTTTGTCTCGTTTAACGGATCGTTATAGCAAATGCTGCCATACAAGCTGTGCGATCAAAATCAAGTGCTTCTATGGAACTTTTCTATTTCAGAATATATCTTCACAAAATTATGGTGACAAGGACTATTGCCCAAGACAATGGTGCAACCTCCATATAGATTGTTTAGATCGCACCGCTATAGCAAATATCAGATTGTATGAAAAGCTTTTTATTGGTGAAATACGGTACCACCAAAATTTACTTTTTTTATTTAATTATATTTCGTTTTTGACATTCGTGCTCAATATATGACATGATTTTTCAAAAAAAAAAGAGGAGCAAGTTTAACCACGCAAACGCCATCGATTTAATATCACACATTGCATCACAAAAATTGTAAGATTAGTAAAAACAAAAAATCTTTAATTGCGAAAACAAATTTTAAACATGCAAAACAAAATAACAAATAAAAAGAAATGATAATAAAACAGGGATGTATGTATGCCCATAGGGTGCACCAAAAAAGTACAAATTGAAGGTTGGCTTATGTCAAGTGTTTGAACCCACTAGAAGATTTTAGTTGTTTTTAGAACTACATTTTCAGAATGAAAATTTCGTCACAACTGTGTTTTCACTCTTCAATGCAATAAAAAAAGTCACCCGCGATAGTTAAAAATGCTAAAAGAGATCTATTTTGGTATAAAATGCTATTTTGACTAGTTCACACGCTAATTCGAAATTTTGTGCTCAACATTTTTGATAAAAGTATCACTAAAATTAACTATAATTAACTAATATGATTTTAAATTTCTATCGAAGTTTTTACTAAGCTACCACATTTTGAAATATAGACTAAAATGTAGTACTTGTATATAGACAAGTTTACCAAACCATATTCAAGACTACTTTGCTACAAAACTACGTATAATGTACGCTAAATGTTTACAAATAAATTGTGATTTACTATTGTGAATGTCTTCATGAAGATAAAGTTACTTTTTTCTAAAATAACACTTTTTTATACGAAAAAAATTATGATTAGCAGAAAATGTCTCGGAGATTTTTTTAACCTACCAGTTCTGGTATTGTGTTTTAAAAGTGATGTTAAATTTATTTACATACGACATTTTTTAAACTTCATTCGTATATTTCAAATAATTTTAGCACCAAAAATATTCATTTGAAATTTCTCATTAATACATATTCCTAGAAGGTTTTCGTGAACTCATGATTCTTAACCACTTTCCCCACAACTAAATTGAATTGTCGCCTATATATATTACTTCATATGCGAAAATTCGTGTATTTATTTCATTTGCCTGTAACAATACTATGTTAATCAGAAGTTATATTTTTCTTAATTATTTTTCAATACGCATGTACATACATCTAATACATCCTTATTTGAAGTGAATTTTTTTGATGAAATTTTATGTGAGCGGCTACTATAATAATTGGAGAATAAAAAATATGCGACACTCGTTAAAGTCTCTGACCATATGTCAATTGGTGTGTGTTTGGCAACTATTTTTTGCGACGAGAAAGGTTGTTCTACAATTTTTACCAAGAAAACAAAAAAAATCAGTACCAAGTTAGTTTGAAATTTTGTGTTTCCAATTAAAACATGGCTACGAAATCATTCGAAATGTTGCAGACACGTTTCTGGGAGTCTAATTTATCACGAACAAAAAAATTTAACTGACTTGATGATGGTCGAGAAGTCAACGAAAATTTGGATCATGCGAGTATCCACCATCAATGGCGATAATATCTAACTGTCTCGGAACTCTGCTAGAAAATCATTGTGTTGCGGTCAGAGAGCTAGAAGGCTAAGGTTATGGGTGTGAACCAAGCCAATGCTAGACTATTTGGATGTGCTTCTGATCTGTTAGGATAACATTAAGCCACATTACGATTTTGGAGTTGAAAAACTGCAAAGCTCTCTGCAAATGTATAAGCCGTAGTTTTTGCATTGAACAAAAACTTGTTATTAATAACGCCCGCCTTGGAGTGTCGCATAGTCTATAAAAAAATAAGCCAATTCTAAAAGTATGACAACAACCAGCTCCCATGTCACGATGAATATTTTTTCATGTATAATGCACGCTGCCGCAACCCAGTAGATGAAGCTATTTACGATTATTAATTATTATGATATGCATATAAATTTCTTGAAATGAATTAATGGTGAACAGGGCAGATTTGCAATTAGTAATGTTTGTAACACAGCATGTCGCAAAGAAAATTAGTTTATGTTAATGTTGATGTACGTGGGACATTCGAAAAATGTATGCGGGTTTATTTTATTACATTTATATGTTCGCAAATGAACTGTTTCCTCGTATGATTTGCAATTATTTACTTTATATGGCATGCTATAGAAAAAAACAACTCGCTTTTTTTTCAAAATTATGAGTAGTTAGCATAGTTGAAAAAACTATAAGAGCGCACTGCTTCCCCTCAATATTACCAACGATATTTAATTTAATGCTTTAGCATCTCTTTCAAAACTTTTTTAATAAATAATTACAAAATTTATATTTACACAACAAAAATTAAGAATTTGTGAGTTTGAGAATGGGTGAAAAATGCAATATTCAAATTAAATACTATTTTCTTTTTCAAACAATTTTTTTTTTTTTTGTTTTGTTTTGTTTTTTGCTACTTACCGTTTACTGAATCGGGATGACAGTTTGGAGAAAAAACTCATCCTGCCTGGATGTGGTGAGTCGCCCGAGGCACCACTCGTTCCGGAGTACTCCATTGCAGCATTGTTTCTAGTCCTTGTTTGACCTGTAAAATGATTAATTGGAAAGCGTTCATTATTAGATGGGCAGTGTAAGCAAAGCAGAGAATAATGAAAATTAAGGTAGAGAATGACAATTGTAAATATTAATATTTTTCGACGCACGCTTTTAACTAAATTTTACTTTATTTACTAATATATATATAATTAAAAAGTATATGAAAGAAAATACACAACAACAATACATTCCGTTTATTACAATATTTGAATATTACTATTGGCAATTTAACCCCAAAAAACGCGAACAAATATTATGCTGTGGCTAAAGTCTTGAACGTAGAAAAAAATAAACTAAAAAAAAAAAATAAAAATGCTGGCAAGTAATCTCTAAGTTAATGGGTTATATCCACTTCCAAGTCTGAAAATAGTGATTTTTTGAAGAGGCATTTATTTTACTTAATAAATAAATTAAAAAAATACATTTACAAAATTTAATGTACTTTAATAAACGACGATTTATTTTGAAAATTTTTTGAGTCCCTTGCCCGGAGACGAGGTCCAGAAGGATTTCCGAATGAAATATTGCTGGCAATGACGAAGCCGGTCGCACAACCGGAATGGGCCCGGAACCACAACAGTCGGATCTACGTAGCCGCAACGGACCCGGATTTCTATCCGACCAAGAACTGTCAATTCGGCAGATTAAAATTATTTCACATCGAAGAACTAGTATAAATTTTTATTTATGAAAAAAAGGCGGCTTGCCAAAAAAAATTTATCTTTTTGTGAAAAAATTTACACTTCAGAGTGGCTTTAGAAATCGAAATTATTTTGCATTCCATTCCCTCGTTCATTACTTGATAAATTTATCTCAGAAGGTCGTGTGAAATCGACCGAGCCCAGCCGTTTAGCAGAAATTTTGCTCACCGGCTCCCAAAGCAGCATTTCGAGAGAAAAACGAGTTTAAAGTTTTGGACGCTATTAGACTAATTTAAAAAGTTTAACAAATACGCACATCGCACCCACATTAAATGGAGTTTTTGCATGGCGTTCTAAGATTTATTGTGGCCTAAATAAATACACTCCTATCGCCAGAACTATTTGCCGATTCAACTTCGTAGAATATTTTCAAATATATGTACACTTGATATATGTATGTATATGCGAAAAAGAAACCGATTTTTAAAATACAAAAGTGGATATAACCCCTTAATAAAGACTCGTAAACCGCCTCCAAATGCGACCTAGATACCTATGCATTTAACGATTATCCTTATTTATTAACTAGCTAAATCACTGGAATTCAATTCAATATCCTTCACGTCGAGTATTCAAGTGCTTGGAAAAACGAATATAAATAAATTTTTAAGTAGCACAACCAAAATATCTGCAAGAAAATATATATAAAAATATTTATAATGGCATGCTTTGAAATAAATTATCTTAATAAACGAAATTTCTTAACGGAAACAAATTGGAAAAGTGAACAGTAATGTTTGACAGTATATGAAAAGAAACGCTCGCACATTTTCCATATATCTTTTGCTGGAATAAATGACGAATTTTGGAAATGGCCACATAGCAGCGTTGGTTGAGCAGCAGCGCATAAGCTTAAAATATTTTATTTCCGAATTAAAATTGAACTAATTAAATAAGTTGAGGCGGCAGTTCAATAACGGCTGTGCATTTGTATTAAAAATAAGCCGTAAACCGTATTATTTATATGTAAATATGATTACCACGCCGATACCTGCAATGCAAATTGGCTAATATATGAACGGTAACAGCTATAAAAAGCTTTCGCAATGAGTAATACGCATATAATTATGTAAATTAAATGCGTAAAATGTGGCTAAAATACGTTGTAATGTATGAAAAATGCGTGGAAGCGACCTCCGCGCTGTAATAATGAAGACGTATGTTTTTATGAAGGCGATGAAAAGCGCTTTTTTGCCGCGTTGGCTGTAATCTTCTTTTAGTAACTTAATAAACAAAGCATGTCCGTACATTTTGGTTAAGTAGTGTGTCCGCAGTCCGCAGAAAGTTTTAAGCATTTTTGTTTTTTATATTCTTAAAAACCACCCAAATTTTTGTTTGCATAATTTTAAGATACTTCAGCTAAACATATCAATTTTCGAAATTATTGTCATGGTATATATTATGTATGCACGTATTTTCGCTATAAACTATGGTTAGAATTTGTTCAACACGTTCTAAAGTGGCTGTGCATTGACTATGAAAACCATGTGTTCGAACAGAAAACATTAATTTTTGTTAATTGAAAAAATATATATTTTGAATTATTGGTGCTTTTTTATTGAAGCCAATGTGGAAAATTAAAATTTAGCGTATTAATTTCTATTATTTTTTTAGATTTATTTTCGTTATTTAATACGTATATCTTTATTTATATAATTATAAAAAAATATCAGTATGCTTTACATAGATTAAAAAGTCTAAATTTAAAAAGGGACAACTCACCAGAATGAAAGGTTGATCGTAATGGCACATTCCTGGGGAAATGCCTGCTAGACTTAACAGCCGACGTCATTCTAAGTTGTTTGAGGAAACTATTTGTTTTTTTTTGTATTTGTTTTTATATTAAATGCATGATTTGATTGCGTCCAAGGATGTACACATAAGACACACACACACATGTGATTATATATTAAATGTAAACAAATCGTTGTAGGAGCAAAGCGCGTTGGATTATTTGCCATATGTATATATACACATATTTTTTATTTTATTGATTTTATTTTTTAATATTCAAGATGGGCATGTACATGTGGTGGTGGTGGTCAGTTTTGTTTTGATTTGATTTGATTTGTAATCACAATTGAACAGGATGGAACGGTACGAACGGTAAGCGAACAAACAGTTAGGCAGCAAAATAGGTAGTTCATGTTGGATTTGAGATCGTAGCGATGTCCAATATGTGTTTTCATGCGTAAGAGAAATAAGAATAAAAAACGTAAATTAAAAAACAACGAAATTAAAATTTGTAAATAAAGTGCACATACATATATATAATTAAGAATTGCATTAAATGCTTGGCAGCTTAAGCTAATTGACGTATGTATATATTTTTATTTACATCGATTAGTATTATAACTTAATGTTACACGTTTGCCATGGACTAAACTTCATTAAATTTCCACAGTATTGGCATACGTTTACTTTGCTTAAAATATATAAAATGTAATAAAAAAAAATTCGGCATATATTTCCATGGAATTTTGAAATAAATTTTTTTATACAAAAAAAAAATGAAAAAATAATAAAGTCAATAAAGTCAATAAACAAGCTTAATAATTATAAAAAAATAATAATAAGTTTACTTTGCTTAAAATATATAAATTTTAATAAATTTATCGAAATGTTTTTGAATGAAATTTTGAAATTAATTTTTTATAAAAAAATAAAAAATAGAAAGGTCAATAAACAAAGCTTAATAATCATAAAATGCTTATAAAAAAATAATAATTATAAAATGCTTGCACAAAAAAAATATTAATCACGCCAATGAACAAGCATTATAATTATGAAATATTCTAGTAGAAAGCAAAATTAAAATTTAAAATATTTTTCGATTTATAATGTTATATATGTACAAGCGTTGAAAGTTCTAATGATATGGAGTATGCATAAATGAAAATATAATAAAATTTAACAATTATTAAATAAATTCGATTATATTTATACAAAAACTACTATTTTTCCTTACTTTAAAAGTACTTTTTTCGTACTGTTAAATTTTTTTTTTCGAAAAATGGAATTTTTTTATTAAGTTCTACAAAGCCTCTAGAATATTGTGCTAAATTTTCAAGTTGATCTGAGTTTCGAAGATATAGCCTTGAGAACTTGTGCGCTCGAGGCTAGCTAAGCTAAGTGCGCCGTCGGTTGGCAAGATTTCTCAAGAACTACTGAACCGACCTTCATGAAATTATACACAGGTGTTTGAGCTACAATTCTTGGACGAAGAATTTTTTCGATTACAACTACGTGAAAAAAAATTCACGAAATTTTCATTTTTTTTGTAAAAGTGTCTGCCAAAAATACAATTTTCATTTCTTTTTTTCCTTTGTTCAAGTTCTAAGTTAAGGTTTTACTAAAACACGTATTTTTCACTTTAGTTGATGCTGTAAGGAATATAAGGAATATCAGATTGACAAAAAAAAAAAAAAACATTTGAAATTTAATTTTGAAATAAATACTAAATGTTACAATCGATGGGCTATATATTAATATTATGATGAGACAATATTTTTTTTTTTTGATGAATGCATACAAAGTAATAAAAAATGCTACCGAAACAGCATTGAGTTGAAGAAAACTTAGCGCAAATGCATAAAGCTAAATATTTTAAGAGTACTAAGCTGAAAAAAGATAAATATAAAAGCATAAGGGTGCAAAAATAAAATAAATAAATATATTTATACCAATTATGAACATTGCACTTTAACACTCAACGAAGCTACTTTAAAAATCACACGCCTAAAAATATAAATACGCCAATTTTAGTAATACTGTAAAAACAGGTGCTAAAAAATTGCGTTATTGTAAAAAATGCAATAAATTGCATATTTTATATTTACAAAAAATATAATTTGTTTGTTGCTAAACAACTTGAAGATTTTCACTAAAATTATATAAAATTTGGACGTTGCTAAACTTAATGGCTAAGAACGTTGTCATTACAAGAGTAACGCCAAAATATTAATTGCTTGTTAAGAAGTTTTAAATTTTACACGCTCAAACCTTCGCTGGTTTTTAGCACAAACTTAATGCCACGACTTGCACTTTTTAGCACTTCCTAAGCATTTATGGTAATTTAAAATAATTTAAATTAATTGACGTTACTCTAAAGTAATATACAACAAAATACAGTGCAGAGCTTAGCTTTTGAGTATATACGACCATTCACTAATTATTTGAATTTTAAGAACTTTGAATTTTTACACTCACCGCATTGAAGAAACGTGCACATGGCGTATATTCGTATAGTTCAAGTACAGCCGCGTTTAATGTTGATTTTGTGTAATCCAGACAAAAGGTTGGGAGGCAAGAAAAAAGAAAATACTTAGTTATAAGAAAAATTAAATTGCAAATATGAAAATATAAATTTATAAACAAAAAAAATTAGAGCTGCCATTAACTCGTTTTTCGTCAATTCACTAAAAACAGCAGTTGTCAATAAGACAGATAGATAATTACAACATATGGAACATATTAGATGTTGAGTGAACTAGATGAAATTTTTAATATTGCATAAAATGTATTTTTCACAATAAAAAAAGAGTGGAATTCTTGAATTGAAGTGTTATAACCTCGCGCTAATGTACGAGTGTTGAAAAGGAAAATATGTAACTTCACTCAACAGATGTTTGAGCAGACCTCACATGTAGTTTTTATTGATTTTTTTTTGTTTTTTAACATTATTGTTGAAATCAATAGCAATTAAATGTGTATAGCTAAAAGACGAAATCAAATAATCCATACTAAGCAAATTGTGTAAATGGTTGGTTATTATGTTTTTGTTTTTTTGTAAGTGTTATGTCTTATACCTCGTTCCGAGTGTTTCATTGGAAACAGCGACTCCTCCCTCAGCGGTCGAGCCAGGGCTGGAGACAGAGGCGCTTTTAACATGGCCTTTTCCTGTAGAGTTGGCAGATCCACTAATTGTGCGTTTCAAGAAAGATTAATTTCAGAAAAATCGAATCGACAAAAGAAGGTAATTTTTCAAAAAGCTGCTATTACAAGACACTCAAGTTTGGAAAGTGTGACAGTTTAAAAAGAATTAGAAATATGTATTTTTAGACATAATTTTGTAAAAATATGCAAGAGACCATGTTTTGAAAAGAATATTTGAAATCAAATTATTTTACATTTCCCCAAAAATATAATTACGCGAAATTACTGCTTACTTAATTACGATAATATGATGAAAAATTATGTGTATATACATATATTTACACGCATAAGTGTATATGCCCGACAACTGAAAATGGTGTCTAAAAACAAATTAAATGGCGTTTTTTATGAAAAATTATATATATATATTATACAAAAGCTGATGAGTTTTTGTAAATCTGGAATGCATTCATATATGTATATATATATAGAATTTCCATTTACTTGCATTTGCAACTAACTATATATTACAATGTCCCGGCTCAATTGTGTAGGGTGTAGTCGCCTCCGTGTAAATTTACAACGAAACTGTATATGTCCAAGATGATCAATGATATGTCACTAATGCCTATATACTGATGTTGGCTTTATTATATAATCTACATTATATACTGATGTTGTCTTTATGTAATCTACATTGCATATTAATTTTTGAAATTTTCTTAAATAGTCAAACTAATTAGAATCTCTCACTTTGTTGTTTTTCAAAGTATTCAGACATTTGAAGGGTTATAAAAATGAATTTTTTTAAACGCGCGGTATAAAAAACCAACCGGGATTTAAAAAAAAAATTCATCAGAAAATCATTGCTTTTATTCGAGTTCGTAACATAGCACTTACTTTGTTTCCGCTGGCAATGCATTCGTTTTTTCAGTTGATGAAGTCTTTTCATATAAAGTGGTGGAACGACGTGGTATCATACCGCTTGTGCCAACGGTAGTGCGATTAGTATTTGATGTGTCGTATTTTGTTGAAGTGCGCGGCTTCGCGGGGCTGTTGAGTGCTGCAAAATTGTCGAAATAGACGTAGAATTTAGTTATTACTATAAAATGCAAACAGAAATTACTTGTATCCGCGGTTGTTAAAAGCTTTTGAGTAGCTGATGTGGGTCTGTGATTTTGTACTGCCAGCCGCGCAGTATTTTCCTTTATTGTGGCCGAATCAATTGTGTTTTGGCGTTTAAAGTTGCTACTACTGCAGAAATAAAACAAAAAAAAGTCGAATAATGCATAAAAATGTGAAAAATATACGAATATTTTATAACAGTTTGGGAAATACGCGTATATTATTTGAAATTTTTTACATTTCTCAAATAACTTACATTGAAGAGCGCTCAGCGGATGAACCAGAACCTGTACCGCCGTAATTGTTGTTGGACGGCGCCGCATTTATAGCACCAGGAGCAGCTGTAGCTACAGCATTTGTTGCCGCATTAGTTGGGCCAACACCTGCGATAAAACGTTGAAAGATTTCTAAACATCATAAAATTATGAATTGCATTGTTTGGTAAAAAATGTGTTAGATGATTTGAAAATATCTATGTAGACATTAATAGAAACAATAATTTACTATACAAACTTTATCCTCATTTGTATATAGCACGTGCGTATGTATGCACATGTGTGCACATATACAAATTGTGCGTATATAGCGCTGCTTTAAAACAATTTATGACAAATCTGGATAATACGATACAAAGAGTATTGTCAAGTGAAATATAAAATATGATTACGTTGCAAGTGAGAGTACAATATTTGAAGAAAGTGCATGATTAATTGCGAAATTTGAAATAAATTGAAATGTATATGCGTAAGCTAATTTTATGAAGTATGAAATATTGTCGAAAATTTTGTTGAATTTGAAATTATTTTAGTTATTTTTTTAATTATGTATTTCAAATGACCAAATGTTGTTTAAATAAAAGCCAGATTCAAAGCGTAGAAAAGACAGCTCTGAAATTTGTTAACGCTAAATTCGAAATACGAATGAATTATTTAACTTAAGTTAAGGGACAGACTTAGTGTTAAAATAATTAAAATACAAGCGAATTGATATAAATGATTTTTTTTTTTAATTTTCTCAAAAATTTAAATTTTTTTTTTTTTGTAGATTTATCGTTAGCAAATTTCCAAAAGCGTATTTTTCGTTATGCGCTACAACTACAATGTTGTTTTTGCAAACTACTATGACTAGGCTTTAAAACAACAAAAGCAAATCAGTCACTTACGTAGTGTTTCAGCGCCAGATGAAGCACGTCGACTTGGTTTCGTATTTGAAGCGGAAATACTCCGATGTACACCACGATGTGTGGGACTCTGTGCGGACGCATTCGTATTAGCGCCCGTATCATTTCCACCCATATTACGCAACGACAGTGACGAACCAGAACGCGAACCATCACTTTCAGGCTGTAAATTGGCATATATTTAAATAAAATTATAAAAAAAAAAACAATGTTTGCATTTTCGTTTCATTAAAGTTTACACTTACATCTGTGCTTTTTCTGCCCAATAACAAATAAGTAGCGAAGACATCATCATATCGCACCTGGGAGAGTGAAACTTCAATATCCTGTCTGTTATAACCCATTGCCACTAGAGCCTCTGCAGTTCGGTGAGTTCATTGGAAGAAAAGGTTTGTGTTAGAAATTTGTGTGAAATGTGTTAATGCCCAAATTGTGGTCATTATTATTTTTTTTATGAAAGAAAAATCTAGTTTTCAAATTACTAAAGAGGATTGGGTTGTATACGTTGTATAACATTTACGTAGGTAGTCACTCATAAAGAGTTAGTCTGGCATAATTTATGTGTGTTGTAAAAATGATTTCTATTGAATTCCATGAAAGGCGCTTTTGTAACAAATGTTTAGGTCTTGTTTTTTTAAATGGTTTTTCGAACTTTTCTGGCTTTGTACAAAATTTTAAATTGTTTGTAAAGGAAGTTTCAGCTATTTTGGCGTCTAAATATTTTGTTTTTTCGTATAAATTCAATTCATTTCTTACAAAAAACGTAAAATAAAAATAAAGTAGTTCGTAGACAAACATATAGTTTTCAAATGCTTATTTATGTATACAAATGTGTTTGAAATACGAAATTTCGCTTTCGGCTTTAATGTACTTTTGTTAAGTTTATTACGTGTTGCAAAGTATCTGAGTCGTGTGTAACTTTAACCTTACTATATCCCAACTCTTCACTTAAGTAGCTGCCTAAATGTTAATTTGTCTTTGATTTAAATAAATCTGCAAATTTCCAAACATTTAAAGCGCCGCTTTCAACATAACGCATTTATAACCAATTTAGCTGACTGTAAATTGACAAACACAAACATATGTGACATAATAATATGCCAAGTGTACCATTTGAGTCATGTGTACATACACTTTATTTGCATGTGTTTTATGTGGCCTTTAAATGTTTTTTATTTTATTGTATTTTTTTATGGAAATTCAAGTTTAATTTATACTCACAATGATAAATCGCAACTTCAACATTTGTTGTTGGCTCGAGCACGAATTTTTTGTAATATTGGTATTTACATCGTTTCAAATGAGTTAGGAAAGTTTTTATATGTACTTATTCGTTTAGAGATACAAACAATATGTAAACTACAATTTAAAATTCGCATAAGGAAATACGTATCTAAAAAAATTATAATACACACATATAGGAAATACGTAAAAAAAAACATTAAAAAAAATTGTATTTGGGCACAACATTTATCCTTCCGTAATATAGAAGAAAACGCACAAATTATTATCGAAAACAATGTTCTATATATTTATATATTATACATTTTAAAAATAAAATTTCATTAGGCCTTATTGCACATAGTTAGTGTTGTCTGTACAAAATTTTAGCTGACTCGCCTAAAAATCAGCATAATCACAATTCATTTGTTATTACTTGTTCACCCAATTCAAAATTAAAGTCATATGTATATATAATACTATTTGGATAATTGAAAATGCATGCGGGCATTAATTAATGGGGAGAAAAACACTTCTATCTAACTACACACAAATAAAGTCAAGGTATTATTTTGTGTACAGTACCCGTCTTACCTATCCGTTTGGGATCAGCTAGATCTTGTTTTGGTTCGATATAGGGTTTTAATTCGTCATCTTCAAACCCCATATTCATCCATTTATCACTCATTATAGTTTCCAGACTGGCGCGTTTGGCTGGATTCAGTACAAGGAATTTACGAAGTAAATTTTCACAGTCAGTTGACATATAGAAAGGAATCCTATTTGAGAAAATATTATATAGTGATGCATTTCAAAGTGTTAAGGCGTATTTAAAAAAAGTTAAAGCGAAATAATTAAAAATAAAATGTATTAATAATTAAAGTATAATATTAATTAATAAAAGTAATTAATTAAAATAACAAATATAAATAAGAAGTTAAGCAAGCGTTAAGCCCAAATAATGAAACATAAAATGTATTAACATACGTGTTAAATATTTAATTACTACAGGGTAGGCCATTTAAAGTTGACCCATTTGCCCATTTGCCAAAATTAAGGCGTCGCGGATAATCAGCTGGGTTTAGTTTTTGTGCCATTTGAATTTTATATGGAAACATCTTCAAATCTTTATGAATTATGCGTCGGAGAGTGGTGCGAGAGATGTCTAATTCCTGAGAGCGGCGATAACTCGATGTCGATGGAGTCTCCTCAATACTGGCTCGTACAGCTTCGATATTTTCATCAGAACGTCTTGTGCGTTGTCTGGATGCATGACTGGCATTACTGAGATTACCGGTGTTCACAAATTTTGCGTATAAAGACTTAAGTGTGTTCTTAACTGGAGCACTTTTCACTTTATTTTTTTTGCGAAACGCACGTTGAGTTAACACAATTGAAAAGTTATTTTGAATATAAAGCTGAACAATTTCAGCGCGTTCTTTTGGAGTGTACTGTTCCATGGTATAAATTGTCTTCGAATGACGCTTCTAACGCGGTATGACATTAGCCGATTTGTCAGCGCTGTTAACAGTTACAGCGTTGCCAGATGGGTCAACTTTAAATGGCCTACCCTGTATATATGTAAATATATTTATTGTGCTCATTTGATGATATTAATACAAAAAAAAATTATAACAAATGTTTATATTTGTATTAATTTTAACTTAAACAAAACACAAAATTTTGTCAAAATGAATTTTATCGTTATGGCCAACTACTTTTTTTTGGAAAAATCAAAGCTATTGTGAATGAAAAAAAGCGATGAACTAGCAATGCCTTCAATATATAAGCTATGATAGCTTATGACAAGCCAACATAATTATATTAATTAAAATATAATATTAATATGTAAAAGTAATTATTGCAAATATGTTTATGTTATATAATAAGAAAAAAAGTGTGGTTATAACTTCTTTTGGCTGAGACTACGACATACCTATATTTGCCTCTGAGTACACGTTCGCGTAGTTCTCTTAATGTGGAACCATCAAATGGCAATGAACCACTAACTAATGTGTATAAAATTACGCCCAAAGACCAAACGTCCACCTCAGGACCATCATATTTCTTTCCCTGAAATAATTCAGGTGCAGCATATGGTGGACTGCCACAAAATGTATCCAATTTAGAACCGGGCGTGAACTCATTTGAAAAACCAAAATCTGCTATCTTTATATTCAATTCGCTGTCTAACAACAGGTTCTCCGCTTTCAAATCCCTTTATAAAATAAATAAATGTTAATTAGAAAAATAAAAGTTACTAATTTTTTTTATAAAACACCAAAAAACACAAACCTGTGTATAATTCTCTTTTGATGACAATACTGTACAGCCGACACGATTTGCCTGAATTTTACACGCGCTTCCTTCTCCTTCATTCGACCATGCAAAACAAGATAATCGAATACTTCACCACCGGACGCATACTCCATAACCAGATATAATGTCTTTTCGGTTTCGATAACTTGGAAAAGCTTCACGATGTTTGGATGATCGAGCATCTTCATAATTCTAACCTGTTATGGAAATTCACATTTAATATTTCTTACTTGGCTAAATTTTCGCCACTTACTTCTCTAAAGAGTTTCTGTAGAGATCCCGGATTCAATTGGGTTTTGTCAATAATCTTGATAGCTACTTCTTTACCAGTTGGCAAGTGCTTAGCTAATTTTACTTTAGCGAAATTGCCTTTACCGATTGTTTTTATAAGCTTATACTTTCCAATATGTTCCTCTGTGGCACGCCAACGCATTGGTGCACTGGTGCGCAGCTGCATATTAGGAGAGCCCTAAAAATGAGAAAACCACATTTGTAAATTTAACTGTGATAAAACATTTTTATATATAAATAATGTATAATTTAATTATGTATAGTGTATATGTGTGTGTAAGTGTAAGTAACCTATTTTCTGACATCTTTCTGATAATCACATGAAAAATTTTTTTATAGAAAATATTATATCGCAATAATATGCGCAACGGCTTTAAACGCTTCGTGCTTTTTAGCTACATAAGTCGACTTTAATTTATATTTTTTATAAAAAAAAAATCTTCATGTGAGTTTTGAAACATGTTCTTATACTTATTATGCCAAAAAATTACTAAAAAAAAATATGTCTGCAAGGTTTAAAGCATCATATTACCCATTGGTTGTTCAATGTTTTCAGCAAACTAGTAGGTTACTTGTAGGTTTCGTAAATACCTGTTATTAGGATATTTTAATTTTTTTATTATATTTTTAATCAAAGTGTGTTTGTTTAGTTAAATAAATATAATAGCCGTGTGGATTTGAGTTGTTAACCAATTCTACAACGTACATTTCACCGATATTATATAATCGTACAACAACAATTTTATAAGTAAAATTTTTTTTATAAAAAAAAGATTAAAAAAAAATGTGTACTTTTTATATTTATGAAAATTAGCAACAGATCTCACAGATATGTACGTCGAAAAGTAAAAGTAGTAGCAAGTCAGCAAAACGGTTTATATATATAAGTATGTATATAAGTTTTACCCCCTAAAAAACAGCAACAAGTCATAATAACGAACTAAAGTTGATGAAAGTGAATATTGCTAACTATCAAACTGAACTGAGAAAAAAAAATCATTTATTATAATTATTATACCCTAAACAAGCAATCAGGCAAATTTAAGTTAGTCACAGCAGGACAAGTCGGAAACCCTATAAAGATTTTATATAAAAGATCAGCGTAGCGAGCTGAATAGATTTAGTCACGTCCGTCCGTATACACACACGAACTAGTCCCTCAGTTTTAGAGATACGGATCTGAAATTTTGTGCATGTCTTTTTCTTCACAAGAAGCTGCATATTTGTCGGAACCGCTGATATCGCAGCACTATAAGATATAGCTGCCATACACACTGTTGGACTGAAATCAAGTTCTTGTATGGAAAACTTTTTTATTTGACGGGACGGGACAACGCTGCAATTCACAAGCATATTGTTCAGAACGGACCACTATATCATATACAAACTGACTGATGAAACATTTATTATACCGTCTTATGCTATAAGAGGTGCAACTTTGAAGGGTATTTTATTTCGGTGCAGCAGAATTTGACGTCTTGTTCTGATTATTTTATTAAATTTTTGGTATCCAAATTTGTTTATAAAGAACAAAGGTCGTCTGTAGTATTTGGTTAAGAAATAATGCTTAAATGTTTAAATTAATAAAATCTAAATACCATTTCGTAATTCAAAAAATATTGGAAAGTGTTGGAAAAACAGTTAACATAAGGCAGTTTTTATTCGCTGAATGACACCGTTAACAACAGTTAGATAACAACAATAACAAAGATATTGTTACAACGAGCGTTAGCGTAACAAAAACTCAACTTTTCCCCATTTTTCTTCAAATACATTGAAAAATAGTTCGAAGTTTACGCTCATTTAAACGCATTGACTTATATACTAACTAATTATTATGCGCGTAAGCATTTCGAACGGTAAATGTTGACTTTGAAAATCGCACAATTATTTCTACAATTATCATTGCCTCTGTCTTTACTTTCCTTACGTATACCAAATGCGGAAATACAACAAATTTAGGTCGAACATTAATTTGTAATGGTGCAGTTTCCATATACAGCGCCGGAATATGTTCGGCCAATGGGTGTGCTGCGGTACGCACATACACACATACATAAATAGTATTTGTGTACATTTGGCTACAATTCGAAAAATATTAGTTCGGTTAATTATTTTATGACGTGAATGAGAGCATACTCGTTCACGCAGCGAAATAATTGGGGATATGGGGGGGGGAAAACAGATGAATGCAAGTAATTGCTGGAACCTGTAATTAAGCGAGAGAAAGTTAGTAAATATAGTCAGTGTCATATACATATTTACTGTATATTAATTCTGTTGTTTAGTAATTACAACTAAGTTTTTTTTAGTTAACCTATAACCTCAAAATATGAATGAATTAATGAATGAAAAAATGAGTTCAGTTTTTCAGATTTTATACACGCATACTATTTAATATGTATGAGCGTACATCGAACTTAAAATAAGTTAAAGTAGAGTGCACCATAAAAAAATGAAGTAAAAACACTTTTGTTCTGCAAACAACTTGAGAGGGTGCGCACAAACACAGCCGGTTTAACGAAAGCTTTTAATTGAAAATTGAGTTAAATTTAGTTTTTATTTTTATTTAACTTCGAACTTAAGTTTTCTGCGTTTCACCATTATTCATATTTGGCGTCCCAAAAACTGTAAGACAGGGATGTTAGTAAGAGTAAAAGCTGATTTATGTAAACAAATAAATTGCATTTATTTGTCAAATCAGCTGATAGCAAAACGAAAGAATAGTTACATATGACCGTATTTAAATAATATTTAAATGGCAAAGCATGGCTATTTAAATAAAAAATTAATCAAATGGTGAAACTGAAATTAATTATTTTTCACTTAATTTAGGTGCGTGAAACCGGCTGTTAATATAGAACTTCATTGGAATGATTCACATTTGTGTGTAGTAAAATATTTCAATTCGAATAATTTTACGAAGAATTTACTCAAATTATGTTTAAATGTTTGTAAATAGTCGCAGATATTTAAAAAAAATGGTAGCGCGCCAAAAAGTATACAATAATTTATAAATTACACACCATAGCTCCCTATTTTTTTTTTCTATTTTCTATATTTTTACACGCAAAAATGACGAATTCCGCTAATCTTTGTGAAATATTTAATCGAGAAAACATTTTACATTAAATCCAAATAAAAAAAAATAAAAATTTAGGGACGACGTTAATGTAGAACTAACGACGGCTAAAAGAATACGCATTAATTTTAGTACTCATAAATTTGGTTAAAATATAGCATCGGCTTAGAGAACGAAGGTGCTCGGGTATAATTTGTTAAAGGTTAACGACTGAACCGAACAAATTTTCGTGCTACGCCAACCATGTACAAAGATATATACGCACCTAGGTACTATATATGCGCCTATGAACGAGCGTTAATTTTGTAATGCAACAACTTTGTTAAATATTTGGTTCATACGCAATTCATTTTTGTTTAGATCGTTTGTTATGTGAAATGTGCAATATATTGTTGGTGATTTTGAGTTGATTATAGGTTAAATGTGTATTTTTGGGTTTTAATTTTTATTATTTAAGTCACACATGACACATCAGTGGAGCAGTTGGGTGAGTGAGCATTAGATGTAACAGCGTTAAGCGGGCAAATTATACAACCACTACTTTGTATGCTTTCACCTGTGCCATTTACTCATGCCAGACTTAATATAAAACTTACATAATACAAAAAAAAAAATTAATATTTCATAGTTACTAAGTTAGCCTGTGTGCTATTTAAAGCTACTAGTTACAAGCGTAGTAATAGTAACAATTCTTATATAATAGAACTTTATAAGTGACACATTTGTAGGACAAACGTAAATGCTTACCCTAGATGCGCAATCTTTACCTGATTGTTGTGCATTACATTGCCAACATGTCGATTATTGTAAACAGTGTGCACAGCGTTTGTTGCAGTTGCCGTTGCGGTCCTTTCGCCCGTTGCCGGTGGCATATGTGGCATTGCTGCCACCTTGGGTGGTGTTGTAATGGGATTAGTAGGTTTTGACATACGTTCGCTGGGTACGACCGACATACGTGCCGTTTGCGCATGCTTAGCAGCTGCAGTTTTACTAGCTGCTGCTCGTTGATTAATCATCGATTCAAACTTTTTCAAATTCTCTTCACGATGTTTATCGATTATAGCACCATCCGTTTGTGAGATCGTTTTACCACCAGCGCCACTAGTAGGAGTGGTGGCGCTATTCGCCGTGGTATTTATACTGGGGATAATACGTTTCGACTCTGTACCATAACGCATATCGTCTCTAGCATGTGCTTGGGATGATGTTGGTAATTCTTTATTGGCCACAATCTTCTTCTGTTTGATAATATCACGCGTTGCCATTGTTTCGGTATTCTTGCTGTCCGAAGAAGTGCGCGTAATCTTCGTTTTATACGGTGCTGTAGCGACTTTGGAGTATGCGCCGACAGAGCTGCGTGCGCCAGTGCCTCGTTGAAAATCGGTGATTGAATCGCTCGAATTCTCCAAATCGGAGGGTGGCGTTAGATAACTGAAACCGGTACCCGAGGCCATTTCACTATTGCCAGGCTGTAGTAAATTCTCCGTTTCGCCATAGCGTTTACTTTGCTTCTTGCGATCCAATTTCAATTCATCAATGCTTGGTTGTCTGACATTTTCCATTTTCTTGAAGCTTTCTTCCATTTCGAAAATATGTTTCTCAATGGAACCGAGCGCAAACGACACATTCACATCATCCTCAGCAGTGAGCACCAAAGTGGGCTCCTTGGTCAACTTCTTATTCGTTGCTGTTGTTGTATATGGTGTTATCGATGAGGCGGCATTGCGTGTTGTTGGTATTCTATTGCGCAGTCGCACCACATCCTCATCTATAATAATATCCGTTTCTCTGGCTACGGTCATACGATTGAGTCGTGGTATGATTTCCGAATTATCCGCAATATTTTTCGTATTATTATTTTCGTTGGAGCGTTGCGAGTTCAGGCCCTGTACTAAATACAATTCGTCCACATCACCAGCATTGGTAATTGATTGTGGCGTATCAATTCGTCCGACAACTGCATCACTATTGTCATCGATATTTAAATCGACTTTTGTAATGGTCGGTGGTGCTGGTGCCATACCCTTACGATGCGTTGGCAAACGAAAGCTTTTGCGCGTACTATCACTACGATTCAAATCAGGAGTTTCCATTTCTCGCATGACCAAATAATAGTCAAGTAATTGAGTTTATTAAAATAAAGCTATCACTTTTTAACCGTTGCAACTCCTCTGTTTATGTTTTACACACTAGCGCGCGTGTGCAACGTGTTATTTTATGTGTGTTATCAAATAGAGTTGTTGCTAGATTTGTGTTTTTTTTACTATTTTTATCTCCAATCTAATATAAAACTGTAGGTTCACAAAATATGTGTTAAACCGGAATAAAAAAAAATCAGCACTGAAACGTAGCCTGGTACACAACAGAAATCGTGGTGGTGTTAATCAGTAGTATTTCTATATAGTATCAGGCAAACCGTTATTTAAACTGTTTGATTTCTATAGAAAACAAACATTTTTATAAGCACAATTTAAATTATGATATTATAAAAACTTATGAGCTAGTTGCAATTAAAATAGTATTGAGGTTGCCACATAAATCAGCGAATGAAATTTTTTGTATATAAAACAGAATGTATACATTATATTTTACTAAAATATAAATTATAGTACTCGTAAAATTGAGAACAGTGTCATACGAACATTTTCTGAAGGCAAAAAAATATGTAAAAATGTTTTCTATTAACACAAAAATAATTGAGTAATATTTCGAAAAAATGAATTTGCCTTTTAGAAGAAAAATAATAATAATTATTAACAAAATAAATAAATATACGAGCGACTTAAGACTTCAAATATGAATTTACCGCAAAAATATAAAGTTAAAACATGTGACTTCAGAGTGACGTTAATTGATTTATAATGTTTAAAAAAAACGTTACTCTTACGTCACTTTGTTTATTAATATATTATGCACACAGGCTCAGACTTGTGCTCCAAATAAGCAAATATATAAATTTAATTATAAATTTAACGAGCGAAATATGTATTTTATTAAATATTATATATCAGTTTTTCAAGTAATTAACCAGAAAGTGTTAATCCGCGTATACACATCAACTCATGCTATACACTTTTTATCTTTACTTTCTAATTCTCACATTTCAGTTATTATAATTAAAGGAAGTAGTTTTCTCCAGCATTAGAACAACGAAAAACCTGTGCAGTCAAATATTTGTTTTAGAATTAGTTTAACTATATAGTTCGTTGTTAAGTAATTTTCCACTGTCGCAAACGTGATTCGCATTAATGTGCATAGAACAAATATGGCGTTTTAAAATTAGAACATTAAATAAGTTAGGTCAATAATGTAGATTTTACTCATTCGCGACAATTTATGTGACAACAAAGTCACAATTACTTTTGTTTACTAAAATAATTTACACAATTAACGGTTTCCGTCACATTACATTCGAATTTCTATAGATGTGCATAACAATTACATTATATAATTAATATAAAATCTTATTGCTTCGTGCTTTAAAGTGCAGACCTTAAGGAAGTTGAGTTAAATATACGTATGTACATGGTGAAATGTATGTGAGTTAATACTTTTTTAGCAAGTAATTTGGTGTTTTTTAACATAGAATTTAATATTAATAATTTAATAAATTAGTAACACACACAGCTATAATTAGCAAAAAATGAGTTTAGGAAATTAATGAAAGCGATTTCTCGCACTCGTCACTTAGGTTCCAATATTTTGATAATATTATCTTAGTATTTAATGAAATAGTATGTAATTATGTATTAAAATGTTCCGATTTAAGCTTTTTTTGACATTTTAATATTCATTTTGAGCTTTCTTCTGCAGATAATTTCATTGAGCGCAAATTTTTTGAAGGTATTAATCTATCTAATCTAGGAGGATGGAGTCCTGTGTAGAAGTTCACGCAAGTGAGGAAAGTTCTCTGATCGCCATTCACTTGGGAGTGGCCAGAAACGATTCTTTTACATATGACTCAAGCAGCTCACGACTTCCGGTCTTTGACCAAGTATCCTCTGGGTAGCCTAAGAACATCCGTTTGAAGGCGAGCTAAAGTGAGAAGGCGAAATATTCCCCTACTTAGGGTTGCGCGCTGGGTTTGGGACCCGCTACGTAAAAAACCATCCCCAATGAAAAATCGCAAACAGCCTCGGATGAGAGACCCCCCTTTTGATGACGACCACGGCATACGAAATAAGGACTATGATTTGAGGGCATGCACCTGGAATGTCCGGTCCCTTAATTGGGAAGGTGCCGCTGCCCAGCTGGTAGATGTCCTCGTAAAGATAAAGGCTGACATCACCGCCGTCCAAGAAATGCGATGGACGGGACAAGGACAGAGACGAGTAGGTCCTTGTGACATTTACTACAGTGGCCATATAAAGGAGCGCAAGTTTGGTGTTGGATTCGTGGTGGGAGAGAGACTCCGTCGCCGAGTACTATCATTCACTCCGGAGAATGAACGTCTAGCCACAATCCGCATCAAAGCGAGGTTCTTCAACATATCGCTGATTTGCGCCCACGCTCCGACGGAAGAGAAGGACGATGTGACCAAAGATGCCTTTTATGAGTGCTTGGAGCGCACTTATGAGAAATGCCCCCGCCACGATGTCAAAATCGTGCTTGGCGACTTCAACGCCAGGGTGGGCAAAGAAGGTATCTTTGGCACTACGGTCGGTAAATTCAGCCTCCACGAGGAAACATCCCCAAATGGGTTGAGGCTGATCGACTTCGCCGGGGCCCGAAATATGGTTATCTGTAGTACTAGATTCCAGCATAAGAAGATACATCAAGCTACCTGGCTGTCTCCGGATCGAAAAACCACCAACCAGATCGATCATGTTGTGATAGACGGAAGACACGTCTCCAGTGTTTTAGATGCGCGTGCGCTCCGAGGTCCTAACATCGACTCGGACCACTATATTGTTGCAGCCAAAATTCGCACCCGCCTCTGTGCAGCAAAAAACGCACGCCAACAAACACAAGGAAGGTTCGACGTCGAGAAGCTGCAATCACAACAGACAGCCGAACGATTTTCTACTCGGCTTGCACTCCTGCTCTCTGAGAGCACTCGTCAACAACTCGGTATAAGGGAACTGTGGGACGGCATTTCAAACTCCTTACGTACAGCTGCAACCGAAACCATTGGTTTTCGGAAAGTGCAAAGGAACAGCTGGTACGACGAGGAGTGCCGTGTCGCAGCGGAGAGAAAACAGGCTGCCTACCTCGCAACGTTACGATCGACCACAACACGTGCGGGATGGGATAGATACCGAGAGTTGAAGAGGGAAGCGAGACGCATTTGTAGACAGAAAAAGAAAGAGGCCGAAATGCGTGAGTACGAAGAGCTTGATAAGCTGGCCGACAGGGGTAATGCTCGAAAATTCTACGAAAAGATGCGGCGGCTTACAGAAGGTTTCAAGACCGGAGCATACTCTTGTAGAACCCCCCAAGGTGATCTAGCCACCGATGCCCAGAGCATACTTAAATTATGGAGGGAACATTTCTCCAGCCTGCTGAATGGCAGTGAACACACAACACCAGGAGAAAACGAACCCGATACCCCAATCGATGACGATGGATCAGATGTTCCATTGCCCGACCATGACGAAGTTCGAATAGCAATTGCCCGTCTGAAAAACAACAAAGCGGCAGGGGCCGACGGATTGCCGGCCGAGCTATTCAAACACGGCGGCGAAGAGCTGATAAGGTGCATGCATCAGCTTCTTTGTAAAATATGGTCGGACGAAAGTATGCCCAACGATTGGAATTTAAGTGTGCTATGCCCAATCCATAAAAAAGGAGACCCCACAATCTGCGCCAACTACCGTGGGATTAGCCTCCTCAACATCGCATATAAGGTTCTGTCGAGCGTATTATGTGAAAGATTAAAGCCCACCGTCAACAAACTGATTGGACCTTATCAGTGTGGCTTCAGACCTGGTAAATCAACAACCGACCAGATATTCACCATGCGCCAAATCTTGGAAAAGACCCGTGAAAGGAGAATCGACACACACCACCTATTCGTCGATTTCAAAGCTGCTTTCGACAGCACGAAAAGGAGCTGCCTTTATGCCGCGATGTCTGAATTTGGTATCCCCGCAAAACTAATACGGCTGTGTAAACTGACGCTGAGCAACACTCAAAGCTCCGTCAGGATCGGGAAGGACCTCTCCGAGCCGTTCGATACCAAACGAGGTTTCAGACAAGGCGACTCCCTATCGTGTGACTTTTTCAATCTGCTGCTGGAGAAAATTATTCGAGCTGCAGAACTTAATAGAGCAGGTACAATCTTTTACAAGAGTGTACAGCTGCTGGCGTATGCCGATGATATTGATATCATCGGCCTCAACACCCGCGCCGTTAGTTCTGCTTTCTCCAGACTGGATAAGGAAGCAAAAGAAATGGGTCTGGCAGTGAACGAGGGCAAGACGAAATATCTCCTGTCATCAAACAAACAGTCGTCGCACTCGCGACTTGGCTCCCACGTCACTGTTGACAGTCATAACTTTGAAGTTGTAGATAATTTCGTCTATTTAGGAACCAGCATTAACACCACCAACAATGTCAGCCTGGAAATCCAACGCAGGATTACTCTTGCCAACAGGTGCTACTTCGGACTGAGTAGGCAATTGAAAAGTAAAGTCCTCTCTCGACGAACAAAAACCAAACTCTATAAGTCGCTCATTATACCCGTCCTGCTATATGGTGCAGAGGCTTGGACGATGACAACAACCGATGAGTCGACGTTGCGAGTTTTCGAGAGAAAAGTTCTGCGAAAGATTTATGGTCCTTTGCGCGTTGGCCACGGCGAATATCGCATTCGATGGAACGATGAGCTGTACGAGATATACGACGACATTGACATAGTTCAGCGAATTAAAAGACAGCGGCTACGCTGGCTAGGTCATGTTGTCCGGATGGATGAAAACACTCCAGCTCTGAAAGTATTCGACGCAGTACCCGCCGCGGGAAGCAGAGGAAGAGGAAGACCTCCACTCCGTTGGAAGGACCAAGTGGAGAGGGACCTGGCTTCGCTTGGAATATCCAATTGGCGCCACGTAGCGAAGAGAAGAAACGACTGGCGCGCTGTTGTTGACTCGGCTATAATCGCATAAGCGGTGTCTACGCCAGTAAAGAAGAAGATTAATCTATCAATGATGTGTGAATTTCGATATGTTTATGTGTATATTGATTTCTTATACGCCTTATTTAAATGTTTACTGTTATACACAAATTTTAGCCAAAAATAATTACTATTAAAAAAACTGTCAAAAAATAGTTTAACCTAACCTAGTTCTAATAACCCATAATCTATATACATCTTTTGTTTTTTTTTAGGAAAACATTTTAGCATGGAATGACGTTTGGCCGTCACCAAAAACATGTTGTAAAGTAAAAATAAATACATGACATATATAAACCAAAATACAATTATATTTAGAAAACTGAAAAATTTATGCAATTAGATCAGTTCGTCAAATACGTAATAAGTATATGCTTGAACGTTCAAGGTCGTTTACTTTGCGTTTCACGTGACCACTAACAATATTGCACTATTAATTGTACGCTTTGTTTTTGACGTTTTTGAAGCATCTGCTCAATATTGGCTTCTGCAAGCTTTTACTTTTAAATCGAATCATAAATCGATGTGCATGTGTGGCAACACTAGGTTTGTAGCATAAACAAAAAACAGCTGTTCATTTTATAAATTTTAAATTCACACATTTGTATTTAAATAGTATGTCGTGCGTGCGGGAGCGTTATTCTAAATATACTAGATGGCATATATAAATATATATTATTAGAGAAATATATAAATGTGAGGGTATGAGTATTGACTAGAAACAAGTTCTGGAGACACGCGCGAGCAAAAGAAAAAAGTAATTTGTGCAACAAGTCCCAGATATTAATATGTAAATGGCACAAAAATAGAAATAAAATGAAATTGGAGTTAGGAAACGTTTCACACATGTGAATAATTCATTTAGGCATGTTTGTATGTATATTTCCTTCTACGTAAGAATGTTCATTTCAGTTCCTTACAGTATATTGAACTAGCAGTCATTTTATTGTTTAGAGATACGGTTATTATTACTCATGAATGTTTTGCTGATTGTATGCTTCACGTTTTCTTAATTTATTATTATTTTTCTATATTTTCATACAAAAATAAAAAAAAAAAGTTTCCTTGTTATTATGCAGTGTGTGAATGGAAAAAAATATAGTATTCTGATAACTCATGATCTGCACGTTTAAAGCACGCTCTTACAAAAGTTAACTGGTGTTCGGTGCTCTTACAACCTCATAAGCTAAATAGAATAAAGACAAGCTTAACAACTACCTTATAATTAGAACATATACATATACGTATAATATCTGTGGGTTTTTTTTTTTTGTTAAAACAGCTTATGTTGAATGGAATATTAAAAACGATAAAAAGAAAGAAAATTATATATAAGTGTATAAAAAATAATTATACAATCAAATTACAAACAGCTTGCGATGTTAGTATTCTATTGGACATATGTTTTTAATAGCATAATGCCTTTGAATGCACAAATACGTTTCATTTAAAATTAGCAAATGAAAATTTATCGCTAACGTTTAAAAAATTAAAAAAATTTATATTAAAAGAAAATAATAATGGACAAACGACTTTAATATGCGTGCCACTTCATTATCTCACGTGTGCGAATTCATATCTAGCTCATTATTCTGATAAAAAAAACCTGCATTTGTAACCGTTTAAAGGGAAAATCGCGCAATCTACCCATTAACTACAGATACATATGTATGTATGTATATGCTTATACGTTATGTATGTATATGTGAGCAACACAATAGATCTATGTAGATTTTAGCCGTTCAAAAATTGAATGAAATAAACGTGCGATAATCGATCTTAAAATCACAAAATTCAAAAGAAATACAGATACTGTGTTTGAAAGAATGTCTTTTGTTAAACATTTATGGAAAACTATTGACTCAGAACAGATATTAATAATCAATTTGCTCTAAACTGTGAAAGCAATCGCTGCTGCGTACATTTTTCAACAAAATTTTTATTAGTTTCACCGCCTGAGTGACATAATTAGCGAAAATCATCGTAGACATGATCGGAGTCAGCGTATAAAACGGGCTAGTTCCTTTGGATTAGTAATTAACTAATAATAAATATGTCCATGTATCGAATGCTAAGCCTGCGCAGATGAAAGCTTGTTGTTTTATGCAAGAAAATATTCAAGCGCAATTGAAAAAGCATCTGCAGGTTTAAAATATCAATATGTGATAGAAAGTAATATATGTATGTAGATACTACTTATTGCGCCTCATTCGTATGTATATTTTTACCAGAAAATTACTTTTATATGCATATGCTCTACTTTTGTGTACTGAGTTATTCTACAAAGATCCATTGTGCTGCAGTTAATTCAGTAATAAGATTTTTTGGGTGCAAATTTCGCTTTTTTTTAGAGCTAAGCATGTTCTTTACAAATCATATAAACATATTTTTTTTTTCAAAATAATTATTTGCACGCCACAAAATGCATAGCACTATCATACATGCCAAATTATACAGCTAATTTTGTTTTCATTAATAAAAATATGTATAAGTTTATGTATGTAAATAACAAATAGTTTTTTTGCATTCGCTTAAAAGTATTTTAGGAATTAGGGTGGGTAGCTGAAACATCTGAAATTAAATACAACAAAAAAATTAGCTTTCAGTTTACGATTCACTTGTTAAAGTACTACGAGTAGAAAAAAAGAACAATATATGTTGTGCGAAATAAGGATGCTTCAACAGTTAAAACCGATTAATTTGTGTACAGATTACAGACAAAGAAACGCTCAACATTAGCAAAACGAATGTACATTTTTTGTAAATACATACATACAATTACGAATTAAGTTAACTTAATGCATTAGCGATGCAATGTGCATAATGTTCTATTTGAAATGTGATGTTTAGAAGATATGTGTATTAAAAATTATATACATTTATGTACATTTAGTTTGTAATAAGACAAACACGTGTGCTTATAAAACATATAAAAAGCTATTAGATATTAATTAACACTAACATAGTTATAATACAAACATATGTATAGTTAAAAATAGTATAAAAAACTCGATCTTATCACCAGAGACAAAAACAAAAAAAAAAACACAAGTTGGCTTTTATAGTGATTGGCTGTAGCCCATCAGTACACGCATACATACATATACTTATGTATGTGAGCATACATTCAATACATACACAAAAAGTTATAAATGTTGTAATATACGCGCAAACACATTGTTTATCGCTGATGACTCATATTTTCTTAATTGTTAACTACAAAGCGTATTGAATTGAATAATACCTGAAATGCATTTCTTTCATAATGTTTAATGAAAAAATGAAGCTTCAAACGCATATGCATGTGTATTAAGATTATTGCTCAATTTGGTCTGCAGTCACATGCAATGTGCGAGGTTTTTGCGTAAGAACCAAAATACATATATTTTAAAAAATTTCTGATACTTTTTTAAATCAATGTTTAAAAAAGAAAAAAGTTAAAAAAATCTCAAATTACAATTTTTCATTAGAAATTTCAGCTCAACAATAATGTTCGACAAAGCAAAGCGAACAGTAAAATCAGTATACTATTATAACTAACGCCCGCGTTAGCATGACGAATAGATATAACCGTACCGAATGACGAACATCTATTTGAGATTCGGCTGTACTGATGACTGGCGGCTCTATAATGACATCCGTCAATTATAATGATGACTATCAATTGTACAAAACTCAATAAAATCGTAAGTCATACACGCTTAGACCTCAACGCGGCGCGCTAAGGCTCAAATACTTATGTATAGTATACCGTACGCTTGAGTTAGCTTGCTTTCTTTTTCAAAATGATGAGTGTGAATTTAATAAGAAATTGCCAAACATTTGTGAATGATGTAAATAAAATTTCCGTAGAATTCGGGAAATATTAGTTATTATTTTTTAATTTGTGATTTGTTTGGTTTAGCTTCAAACTATTTTAGTCGATCAGATCAGATACCATAAAATTATAATCTAAAGAAATATAATATGCATTTGTATGATGCACCAACAAAATTGCGTTGAAAAAAATAGTAAAAACCCAAAAACTCAGTTGAAAGTAGAAAGAAGATATAAAAAAGTATTAAAAAAATTAAATTTTTAAAAGGAAAAAATAAATATTTAAAGGGAAAAAATTAAATCTTTAAAAGCAAAAAATTTAATTTTTTAAAAGAATAAATTATTTAATTAGAAAGAAGCTTTTATAATTAAAAATAAAATATTATTTTTGAGAAAAAATTAAAAAATAATTATTTTTTAGAAAAATTAAAAAAAAACGTATTATTTTTAAGAAAAATTTAAATATTTTAAATGATTAAATTGGATTTTCGAGGAAGAAAGAAGTCATAAAAAATATTTGAGAAAAAAACATTGAAAAAAAAAATTTATAATAAAATAAAAGGAAATAAAAATTAAATACTTTCATATTCTAAATATACATTTTCGAAGTAGAAAGAAGCTATAAAAAATCTTTTAAAAAATATTCATAGATATGTACGTATATTCTTTTTTATAAAAAATTAAATATTTTAAAAGAATATAATAAATTTGAAATAAGCTACAAAAAATATTTGAAAAGAAAATCAGATTCTTTTTAAGAAAAAAATTAAATTTAATTAATTAAATTTAAAATGTGGTAGTAAAAAAAGAAAATAAAATTTAAATAATTTTATATTCTAAATATATAAATTTTCGAAGTATACATACATATGTACGCACATTTTTTTAAGAAAATTTCAATTTTTTAAAAGAATAAATTAGAATTCCTCGAAGAAGCTATACAAAATATTTGAAAATCCAATTTTTTAAGAAAAAAATATATTTTAGTATTAAAAACTAAATATGTATATTTCATGTACTTCAGTGCTCGAAGAAATTCGGAAAATAAATTCAGAAAATAGTAAAAATCATATATTGCTACAACAAAGAACCAACAACTTTATAATTAACAAGTTGTGAAAAAATTCCAGTTTTAAAAAGCCCATGACCGATTACAACTTGCCCTTGAATATAAGAAACTAAACTTGTAGTTTTGCAAGAGTTTTTTGTACTTATTAGATTAGACGTGAGAAGAAAATTAAATATAGAAAATAGAAGGAAACTGCAATAAAAACATATCACATTCTACAAAGTCCTAAATGTGTGCTTAAAGATAAAATAAACTTTATATTGATAACTTCACCGCGTTTATCGCAGTGGGTAGAATAAACAGAGACAGAAATAATCCCAAAGTAAATTTAAACTTTACAATAACTAAAGAACCGCATTTTATCTTCAACGATACGCATGGCTTAAGAATAAACGATAGGAGGAAAATAAAAATCTAAAAAAAGGATTCGTATGGTAAGTTCAAAATATTACCAAATGAGTGTTTCGAGAACTCATTTTTAACTGGATATTTAATCACAAAGAAAGCATTCATTCATCTATATCATAAAAAGGTGACATCAAATGTCATAATAAATTGATCAAATCTGAAATCTCTCGTGAAATTTAGAGAATAAATTTTAGTGAAAGTCATGACTTTTTTTTAATTTCTATTGCAGCTAAAAACTAATATAAACAAAATTGTGACAGAAGCTCAGGCAAGTGAAGCGAAAATATATGTTTGTGATGTTTTAAAATGAATTCTTCGTAAGAACGTAAGGACCCACAAATAAAACTAGCGCAGTGTCAGCGATTATGCGAACTTTTTAATCTCAGTGAAATTTTTACTTTAGCAAAATTTTGCTAGAATTGGAAAACAAATGCAAAAAGTTTCGTTTCCAGTAGTCTTTTAGGCTGATAAGAAATGGTGCGCAGTTGACCTCTACACGGCAATGTAATAATCAGATGAAAGTATATATGTGCATATATATTTTGAGTTAATCTGCGTTCTACAGCTTGTTTGCTTTTTAAATTATTACGTTCTGCAGAAAAATATTGTTGCTTTGAGAATCAAGACACAGAATTATAAACTTAAAAGTTTTTAATATCTTTTGTGACTCGGGTGAAGAATTGTAACATATATGGTTACAATTTTTCAGATATCATTCAAATATATTCAGGTTCGGGTAAAGTTGCGTTCAATCCTCGGCTCTTATGCGGCTTTCACAAAAAGTTAAAGAAACAGTACGTGAAAATAGTCGTATAATAGACACCAGATATATATTTAGCAGAGGATCTCAACACCTGTTGTTGTTTTTGTAACGCGTACCTAATCCTCGTTAGGATGGTAAGGATTAGAGATAGGCCCCTCACCTCTTTAAGAATGACTCAGCGCATTGGGGTTAAAGTTTTGAATATGAAGAGCGTTAATGCTAGACTCACATCCAAAAACTTTTATTTCTTTAAAAACTGTCGGAAAATCCAGCAAATGGCCCTCCAAAAATTGGCGAAACACAAAATTCGAAACTCAGTCGAATGTATAGAATGGGATTAACCGTTAGAATTTTTTATGGACTCAGGAGCCTATTTTGATACCGATAATAAAGATTTGTACTAAAATACGTGAAAATTTAGTTTTTATTTGGCAGTCCGGGTCATATTTGATCAGCATTTTTTTATACGTCTACAAGAATTTTTTCATTTGTATTTTTGTATTTTCTTTTTTTTATGTTTTCAAAATATTTAATTCTGTCTTGTTGAGTTTAATTTTTTTCACTAGAATATAGACAAAAAAACCCATGAAAACCCTAATGTAAAAACTAGGAAACAGAACAGCGCAGAATTTTGTTTCATATACCTAAAAAATCATGAGTTAAAGCATAAGAAAAAAGTTCGACTAAAGCACGCTGAAATGTCACTACGATGTGAGAATGTACAATTAAACTGTAATATAATATGTGACAAATTGTTGTATATTGATAAAAAAAAAACCTTAAAACTGCCACCATTGAGCGCATACCCACTAATTGATGTTTTTACAGACATATTAACGGTATTGAAACATTTTCACCACTCGAAAGCTAATTTACTTATAAAAGTACAAGATTTCGCCAAACTATACGAAACTTAATATGTAAAGAACTAGTATATAGTAGATATGTAGAGTATGGGCCTATGTACTGCTTAACCTGCATACAAGCACATACACGCGCGCGCACGAGCACACCAGCATACATACCCTTGAACGCCCACTGCGCGTGCCATCCGCCGTGTTCGACGCTGAAGAATCTTTATTTTTGGAACGTTCCGCTTTGCTGGTAGCTATTATTGGCAAACCGCCACCTTCCATCATGGTTACAACAACTTTATTGTTACGACTACCCGCCGTTATATTGCTGCCACTGGGTGTTTTGCCACCACCCGGTAATGTGGTTGGGCTATTCTCTTGTATTGTTGATGGAAAACGCGCTTTACGTCCACGACTCGATTTCAATTCTTTATCCTTCCCTCGTTCTTTGTCCAATTCCTTCAATGTAGCGGGCGTATGACTTTTGGAACGTTTCAAAAAACGTAACATATGATTTTTTATGCGGGTCGAACTGCCGCTAGCATCGCCGCGTTGATGCAATTTGCCACCATTCGAACCGCCATTGATGAGACTACTACTTGGCGGCTCAATGCGTCGAAATGTGCCATCGGCTGCGCGCACATAACAGCCATCCGTCATTTTGTGGTAAGAATCGGACGGTAATTTATGGAAATTTCCATTCGGACTGCGATAATAACAATTGTTTGTTTTGTGATATCTATCGGCAATGGTTAAATGCCCTGACGTCTTGTTCTTGGATGCGCTGCCGCCATCCGTGACCGTAGCGCTCGCCGTTACATTCTCCGTTGACGGTATTGGTGTTGTGGCGTATGGTGGTGTAGCGGTTGCAGCCACTGTCGTTGTCAACAAGTTGCTGTTGGACCATGTGTCATCGGCATCGTCACCGCTGCCAATGCCACCGACACCGCCAACAATACTACTCGCGTCTTTGTCTTTACTATTGAATATATCACTGGTATTTAAATCTATGCGCTTGCCAATCTCACTAATCGTAACTGGCCGGCCATTGGCGAGACCTTTGAGGCGTGGATTGCCAACGCGCAGCATCGACGAGTCCTCGCATGTTGCCGCCGTTGGCGGTTCCAAGGTGGAATGGCTGTTGTTGTGCACCTTCGACTTGCGTATGGAATGACTGCGATTGCTGAAATGTGTGGCGGTCGTCAGGCGATTCTCATTGTTTCTTTTGTCGTGATGGCTGGATAATTGGCCCATAACTTGTTTTATATTATATATGACAACTTTAACATACACCTCTCGCCCCAATTCAACTTTGCACATATTGGCATATGTGAAGCCTGGCACTATGCACTTGTTTCTTTTGTTGCTGGTTGTTGTTGTTTCGTTTTATTTCAGTTTTGAAGACAAAACTTGTTGGAACATTTTTAATGCTCGTATTTACTTATACATACATATATATACATATATTTATACATTTTTGGCATAAAAATCACAAAACTCTTAACTGTTTACTTCAACTAGATTTTTAAGAATATAAATTTACATTGTAATTGATTTCGCGACGCGCGTAAATTGATATTTTATCTTAAAAAAAAATTTCCGCATCTACACCTTTCTACATAGACATGTGTGTGTGTATAAATATGTATAATTTTTAAATTCAACAAACTTCAGACGCTGATAATATTCGATGCAATAAAGACAACTAAAATTACCAAGCCGAGTTTTATACACATTTCGCCTTATTGCTTGGATTTCATCGCAATCTTCTTTATTCTGCTTATTCTTTGGCGCTGACACACAAATATAACTCCACTTGACTCCGCTGAGAACTTCACTTTCTGCTTTCCGGCAACTCCGCGTTCCTGTGCATATGTGTCTGTGTGCGCCTTTTCGTTACATTTTCGAAAATATCAGTCTTACGTTGCACGGCTGGTAGTTAGTAAGCTTTATTGAGCTTGACTTTTGTCTAAATCAGCGCTTAAATCAACTGCGTCGCATAAAATGATGGCACACACACTCAATCTTTTGTGCGTGTGTGTGCGTTGTGCGCTCAGACTTGAGGAATTATTGTTTTTTCTTTTGAATTGCTGTTGGGTGGTTTGTTGATCGGCGCGGCTGAGACCACGAACAAACACCGCACACATATCTCGTGAATTAGAAGAGTGTGGGTACATGTCGGTAGGTAGGTAGGTAGACAGAAAAGCTCGAAAGATTGTAGATTAAAAGACAGCAAAGCAAAAATATCGCTAAACAATGACAAAACGAAAAAAGCTTAGCTGCTTCAGAAAGCTATCTTGTTTTATATATTTTATATATGTATAATATGTGTGTGTGCATTGTAGTTTAGTAAGGCAAGAATTTATTTTTTTTTTTTAATTTTAAACTTTAATTTTATAATAAAATTAAATTTATTTAGGCAAATAATTAAAAATTTTACTTCAAAGCAAAACAAGGTTTAAAACATAACCCTAGATTAAATTTTTATAAAATTTAAATATTTCTAAATAAATAAATTTTATTTTTTTTTAATTAAATTTAATTTTTTTTAAATAAAATCAAAATTTAAAAAATTCTTTAGAATTAAAAATATTTATAAAAATAATTTTTTTTTTGTGATAAATACTTTATTTCACTTTTCTTCGCAGAATTCACCATAATTTTAGCAATTGCAAAAACTAACGCAATTTTTGAACTCCGGTTTTTAGCGCATACTGCAACATTACGTCAACTACATGCACCCAATAAACTACATAAATACATACAAAGTTGTTTTACACAGTGCCACAAGTGTGGTTTAGCTCCGCAAGTTGTCGGTCTGCTAATTAAAAAAAAATAATAACAAGATACCCTACACAAATAAGAAACTTTTCATAGCAGAACCTGATTTTGGGCATTCAGTTTGTGTGGCAGCCATAGGCTATAGTGCACCGATCTGAAATTTCATTCGAAGATTGTAGCGTTGTCTTAGGAAATATTATATTCAAATTTCGTGAAGATGTCTCATCAAATAAAAATATATGTCATACAATAACTTGTATATGCTATAGTGGTCCGATCTGAATAAAATTTTCGGAGATTGTAGCATTGCCTTAACTAAAATATTTGCCAAATTTCGTGAAGATATCATCTGAAATAAAAAAGTTTTCCATACAAGCACTTGATTCCGATTAATCAATTTGTACGGCAGCTATATGATACAGTCTTCCGATATTGGCGGTTTCGAGTTATATGAGCCGCTTCTTGGGAAAGATAGTATATGTGCGAAATTTCAGAACGTTATTTCAAAACCTGCGGGGAACTAGTTTGTGTATACACAGACGAACATACGGACATAAACTAAACGACCCTGAATTTTATAATAATCTTAGACGTTAGAAACATCATGGCAGGCAAATTTAATTTACTAATATATGCTGTTGAGGGTATAAAAAAGCAATAATATTTATAGGAGCTTTCAACTAGCGATATTTTGCTTTGTTGCTGTCTATTTAGTCTATCGTTTTCACTTTGCGCCATCATACTTATAGATTAGAGGGGATTCTTATGCACCATTTTTCACAACGCGTTTACGCTTTTTACGCTCTTTAACATACATTGACTGTATGAACACATACATGCATATGTACATGTGTGTTTGTAAGTTTGTTGTGTTGTGTCGTACTATTTCACTTCACGCAAAGCGTATAATGTACAAATTAAAAGAAGAAACACACAAAAAATAGCACTTATTCACACTTTATAAATTTTTGATGTACATTATATACTATACATACATATATGTAGTATAAGGCTATAGTTTGCGAGCTTATTACGCAAAGTAAGTTAATCAATTTTTTTTATTAAAACACATTAGACACAATGATTGCATGCAAAAAGTAACAACAAAAAAATAGTAGAAAAAAAACCATATTGAAGAAAAAAATTAAAGAAACTTGAAATCACTTAGTGTAGCAAAGCTCTTTTTGTATTCCAATTCAACTTATGACTAATGGTGAGCAGCGGGTATAGGTGTAATTTGTGCACATAAGCAGCACAGCAGCGTGTAGATATTTTTCTTTCATCAATTTATTCAAATCAATTTAGTTTTTACAGACTTTAATGAATTTCACGCTTCGAAATGTGAATTGTGTAGCGAATTTCGTTATAAAATTTTACTCATTTCCAGCTACCGGACTAACCGTCAGGCAGCAGCACTTGTTGATTAAATTATTATATTATATGCGAACATACATATTTTTATGCGATATATAATATATATAATCTATGCTTAGCTTAGCACACATTGACAAGTACATTCACCACATAGGTATATACATATTTACACGTACATATGTATGTATAAATATATATATATATATATATATTAATTTATTATTATTAATACTATAAAAAATAGTTATTGTACGCGCAGCACCGAACTGTTGAACGCTTCAACAACGAAATTTTTATTATAATACGAAGGCTTTAAACGTCGCCATGATACTGAGAAGTCTATTCAATTTAGACTTGTTCTCATACCACTGTCTGGCTGCTCGTACACTGGCTGTGCTCCGGCTCTAGCACTGGCTCGGGCCAGCACGCACACTTTTCCATATGCTCTTCACATGCATGTACACTCACACATACTCATCTAAAGCAGACAGAAGGTAGTTAAGTCACACAAAGCCTTCATGTACATATAGTGTTGTTGAATAGAAATTTTTAATTCTCGACATTTTTTTTTTTTTTTGATTTTGCAATTCTCAAACATGTACAAAAGAGAACGTTGCGTTGAAAAGCTCTCACTTCGATGAGGAAACTAATTTAGATTGAGACAAGTGTAAATATGAGCCACAAGCCACAAGTCAGAAGTCATCAGCAACAGACAGTACAAGTATATCTGTATATAACGAGTAATTTTTAACTTTTTTGTATTTTCTATTATGTATGTTATGTCCCAGTAAACAACGTGTATTAAAATATAATACAAATTAAAAAAATTGTATCTAATTAATGCGCCACAAATGGTCATCATGTTGTCAAATATGACAGCAACATTTTTAATAAACAAAAATAATAATAGACAGAGTTGCAAAAAATGCATTAAAATAAAAAAATAAATTTAATTAACATTTGACTTATGTATGTACGTTTACATATTGGGATAAAAAAATCCTAAATACAGGATTAAAAAAAAAAAAAAATGTTCCCAAAAAAGGGTTTAAAAAATAAAATTAATACCAAATACGGGTTTAAAATATAGAAAAATAGTTTTAAAATTTTTAATAAAAAATTGACAAATTAAAGATTAGTTTTCAATCTAAAAAAATCAGGTAAAAATTTGAAAATTTGAAATATCGGATTAAAAAATAAAAAAAAAATGTCAAGCTCGAATTTATAATTTTAAAAACTTTGTTTTGGAATTTTAAATAATTTCGCGCTTGCGTACTTCGTCAGCTAACATTTTTTTATCTTTGTAATAGGAGAGCTTATTATATCCAGAACAGGCTATATTAGAAGGAGACGTCGGAGACCCTATGAAGTATAAATATAAATGATCAGCATGATGAGGTTAGGTGTTTTAGCTATGTCTGTCTTTATATACATGAACTAGTCCTTAAGTTTTTGAAATATCGATCTGAAATTGTGCACCCGTTCATTTCTCTCCCAGAAGCTGCTAATTTGTCTGAACTGCCAATATCGGCTCCCTCGGCAAAAAGTTGATCATTTGTTGAAACTCAATATCGAACCACTATAGCTATTCATGCAAAATTCTGCCAAGTTGACAGTCCTTGACCGGATAAAAATTCAGGTCCGTTCCGGATACGTAGACCCCACTGTCTTGGGAACGGATGTGTTATTGTCTAAGGCAATGCTGCAATCTCCTCAAAAATTCTTCCATGTTATCTCGAAAGTTTATTGGGTTACGTCCATCAAAACTTGGTAAGTGCACACAACTGGACATTGCTGCATGCATGTGGACTTGTTTGAATGCTTATAAGTATGTGTTTCAATGTGAATACACACACACATACACGCGGCATGTGTGTTTTTGCAATCGTCTGTCGAAGCTACAAATTTTTTTTTTTTTCAAAATCAACTAAGTTTGCTATTTTTACTTTTATTGCAAAATGCAGGCACAACAGTGTCGGCTAATGTATGCACACGAAGGCACTTGTGGGTGCGTACGATGTGTTTGTTTGCATATGTGCGGTTTAAGCTCTGGCGCGTAACCTCTGTGACAAGCTGCTCTCAATTTGCAAAAAAGTTGCGCTTAATTTTAGAAACAACCATCTGGTATGTACTAAAAGATGAGCTAGTAAAGGTATATAGTACTTGGTGTACTTTTATGTAAGTAACCAAATAAACATTATTATGCGATCGTGGTTGTGTTGAATTTTCTACTTAGCGTACTTAAGGCGCTCATATTCTCAACGACAACAACAACAAATAGTAGAATATGAACAGTGGTGTTGAAGAGAGTATCGGCCGGGTCTATGTCAACAATTAAACTATCCATCCAATGTGTCCAGTAGAGATTTGGCCTCTCTCACTCTTCCAACTGAGTGCCATTCATATGGCACTTAGCACTTTGCTTTTCATTATCTCATGCTTTGCTTCTTATGCATATTGCTGACGCCAGTTAACAATACTACAGGGCATATGTGTACACACACATATATGAGAAAACCTAAGTATATGCTTTCATATTTATATTAAAATATATATGTACAAGTAGATGATTTGTGCCTAAGTTGATATATGTATGTATACGAGTATGTACATATGTATTTATATAGCTTGAAAGCACTATTACTCACACACATAAATACATATGTATGTATATGCTAATGTCTAAAAAGCTTATCTCTTGATTTATCTTTTGTGGTTATCTTTGTTAAAATGACAACAGAAGCAAATATACACGGGTAAGGAAATGTGATAACGCTCTGCTGTGATACTACACACACAGGTAAACATATTAGCGTCCATATAATTGTATACACCTATAGAAAAATAAATAACTATTATATATATATGTATGTATATGTATATGAATAATTGAATTTATATACATAGATCCAAATATAAAAATGCAAGTGGATGTGTGTACCTGCAACTTACAATCGGTTCGATCATGAACAACTTTATTTGAGCAACTAAACTTGGTATTTTTATCGTGAGAATTAAGCAGTTACATATGTACGTATCTACATATGCATATTCCCAAAAAGTCTTTACATGTACTAGTTAGCTATATGTACATACATATGTATGCATTTAAGGTAAGGTAGGTTGGTTTTGTACCCAAAATGGGGCACGTGGCACACTTTGCAATTTCTAACTTTTTTTTATATTTATTTTCCCGAAAGCTTTTATGTAATTAGTGTTTTAAAGCTGAGTAAGTACACTTGCACCGAGCGCATACACGCATGCTGAGGTAAGCAGTTGAATTTTTACATGTATAGTAGCAAATTTGTGGCAACCGGACTCTTAAATATCAAAATTTGAGCTTGCAAGAAAGCTTAGTATACATTTTAACAGCATAAAAGACGATAACAACTTGGTCATACGCATTTCACTGTCAAATTTATTAAATAAAACCAAAAATAAATTAATTTTAACGGCACCGAACCTATACTCGTATACCCTTAACAGCTGGTTAAGGGTGCCTAATCCACGTTAGGAAGGTAAGGAACATGCTGTTTCGACGGGGTCGAACCAAAGGAAAGAGCTTTACTCCACACTTGGCGAATGTGAAGGAGCGACTGCAGGCAACCGTAGGCAAAATACGACGTATTTTGAGGAGCGATTGGGGTCTCGGACGTCGTGCTGTCTGCACCATATATCGTGGCTTGTTTGAGGCAGCCACGACTGTTTTGGGGTCTCAAAAACTCCTTTCAATACAGCGTTGTATGATGCTTGCTTGCTTGCCTGTATGTCGCACCGTCTCAACGGATGGGATGCAGGTTTTGTTAGGTGCACCCCCTCTTGACCTGATTGTCATAGAGCATGCTGTTGCATTCAGGTTAAGAAGGGGCTTGAGTGTGTCATTGCTGCGGAATGACTGGATTTCTGACGATGATGTGGAGAGGGAGGGATATCTAGGGAGCAAGAGGCTTCTAGATGATAGGGTTAGGCGTAGGTGGCAACAACGTTGGGACAGTAGTCCTAACGGCCGAGTGACGTACGAGTACATTCGGGAAGTTGGGTTTGTTGAGGATAACCCAGACTTCAGATTTTGTCTGAGTCTGGGTTTTCTGCTTACGGGGCATGGGCCTCTGAATGCATTTTTGCATCAGAGGCACCTATCAGATACGTCAGGATGTTTTGTGGGGCGGGGTTTGAAAATTAGTCGCATTTAATTGCGGAGTGCTCGATGTACTCGGACATTAGGGATCTGGGTGGTATGGGGATTAGCTGGACTGATGGACGATTAGATGTTAGTGGTGTGATCTCCACTAGTCGGAATACCGAACAGTTAGGGTTGTTTGCGCGTGAATTATTTAAGCGGGGAAGGCGGTTAGCTGGAAGTTAGGGTTTTTAGTTTTTTGTATGATTTTTGTGTGTAAGTGATGTATGTATGGGGTCCAACCCCTGGCCACCAGTCCAGAGCAGTATGGAAGCACAACTGGTAGTAGTTTCGGCTACGAGGTCTGACCGGAGACTTAATTCTGGTACCACGGAGAGCAGGAGCCCTTGGAGGCAACTCCAACCTGCTCATGCGGACTGGCCCCTCGGGGAGTATCGTGGTGGTTAGTGTTTCCATTCCACACTGCCAATTGGTACTGAAAATGCTTAGCATTCTCAGGGCGCTGATCAACGCATTGATTTGATCCGCTGTGCTTTTGAGCGCCGTGGAGTAAGGCTGTCGTCAGCAGGTACCCACGTTAAACACACCGGACGTTGTCGCTCCAAGCAGTTCCAGCTGGGGTGTTTTCGCAGAAACCATCCCTGAGTCATTTTAGAATTATTGACAATCGGAATGTTAACGCCATTGACTGCAATATTAAAGTTAAATCTGTACTCCTTCGTCCAGTTTGTGAATATAGTCGCTGTGGATTTAGTGGGGGTGAGTGTTAAGACCGATTTTGATCGGTCAATTGTATGGTAACTATATGCTATAATGGTCCGATATCGGTCGAATTAGCAGCTTCTTGGAAAGGAAAGAATATGTGCAAAATTTCAGATCGATATCTAAAACGCTGAGCAACTAGTTCGCGTATCTACCGACGGCCAGAGTTATATCCACTCAGCACGTCATTGATATTTGGATACAAATTCCATGCCAAACATAAAAAAATATTGAAAATCTTAAATATAAAATAATAACAACTATTATATATTTTAGTTGGCTTACACAACTTTAAACTGTTGACGATAATAATGAATGATTCGAACTGGCTTCAGAATTACAAGTAATTTCAGGACATCAATTTAAATATTCTAATTTTTTTGAATGCATTGTATTAATTAATAATGGAAATATGTGCATACAACATTAATTGCTGTGACAATTTGTAATACAATTAGTTTAAGTCATATGAATATATTAAGCAAACATAGGATGCTTTCAGAAACCAAATTACCCCAAGTGATCACAAAGCCATATAGTATGTAGTAATTTGCGTCATTTAATGTAATCCAACCCTTTGTGTATATTTGTTTTTTTGTTCTTTTGCCACTATCTGCATACATATGTACATGTAAGTATGTATTGCTTTGAAGTGCGCTCTCTACCTTTCTTTATCTTATCTCGCATTTATTATCTGACGACGTATCCACATATATACGTATATTTGTAGAATAAATTTCTGAAAATGTTTCTCGTGGCTGTAAATCTGTTTCGCATACACAAAGATACATACAAGTACAACTTATTCAACAATTTACATGCCCTTCTTATGACATATTAGGATAATTTAATATTGTCATGTTATTTAATATATTTTAAAACATTGTGATATAGTATATGCCTACATACACATTTTAATATCTGCAAGCATCTAAAAAAATAAATGCGCAGATGTATGTATGTAGTTCTAATGTTACGATATGTTGACTAAAGAAATTTTCATAATACTGGCGCCATGGCATAAACAGCGGTCGAATGACGTTGAAACATTCAAAATATGGTGTATATGTACATATTGTTTCGTATATGGTTTAACTTAACCAGGAGAAATTTCAGAAATTTAAGTGAGAGCAGTGAATGGTAAAAGCTTTGAAATCTCTTTCTTGATTTTCATCGGTCAGTTTGTATGGCAGCTATATGCTATAACAACTATCTTCGGACAATGTGGCATTGTTTTGGACAATCACCTAATTTCGTGAAGAGGACTGTCAAACCGTCAGCATTCCTCCAAAATCTTTCAAGTATATTTTCTACGACTACAACAACAATGCTAGGTGTATGGTAGATTGGTCCGATACTGATGCTTTCGGCAATTGTGGGAAAATGGACTTGTGCGAATTATCAAATCAATATCTCAATAACTTAGGGGTACTAGTTCGAGAGATATCGAACTTGATTTTGATCGGCCAGTTTGTATGGCTATACCGTTACCGCGTCAATCTAGTCTACGTAACCGGAACAGACCCAGATTTTTATTCGCCCAAGGACTGTCAAACCGGCAGCATTCCTCCAAAATACTTCAGGAATGTTTTCTACCACTACACAGCAATGCTAGCTGTATGCTATATTGGTCCGATATTGATGGTTTCGGCAATTGTGGAAAAATAGATTTGTGCGAAATTTCAGATCGATATCTCAACAACTAAGGGGGACTCGTAGTTCGTATATTTTAGAATAATATGGCTAAATCGACTCAGCACGTCACACTGATCATTTATATACATATATACTTTATGGTGTCCTCTCCGACGTTGTCTTTTGGGTGTTATAAACTTAAAAGAAAGAAATAATAAGCAAATAACAATAAAAATCGTACAGAATTAAGCAACTTAGCTTAAAGACATGCATTGGAACCATTCCCGCAACAAGCGGATGTAGCTAGCCGGCATTGACCCCGGTATTTTATCGGGTTAAGTACTGTCAAATCGGCAGCATTAACCAAAATATTACAGGTATGGATTATGTCGCTATTACAACAAAAATAACAGACAGAGGACTCAGATAACTATGTTCCGGTACAGTTACTTTCTGTATCCTATAGCTGTCTTATTCCCCAAAGCAACATATTCGAAATATGAGTTTTTAAGACAGATATAAATCGAGTTTCAGTGTTATTACATAATTTACACAAGATCCATATTTAGTTTTATACGCAATTTAATGCCGTTTTTGAAGCATTTTGACATTTTGATTACGTTAGCTTGCAAATTTTTTTTTTATAAAAAGGAAAAGATTTATAATTTTTATTTTTTTTTATTTTTATTAATATTAAAGTTATTTATAGAAAATCGGTCATTTTAGATTAATTTCCGAGTTATTGAATAAAAAATTTTAACTTCTTAAAAAAAAATTATGCATAATTATTAACAAATAGCGGTTATACATATGTATGTATGAATTTACATAAACACACATATGTACATATTTACATAGCAACGGCATGTAAGTACTGAAGGAATTATCGAATTGTGTACGCAACTATTATGGGGTATGATGCTTAGTTGTATGAATAGTAAAATCATTATCATTACTGAAATTTTGAAAAAAGTTTCACAATGAAATCTAAGCAACATCTACGTGGTATGTAGTATGTCGTAATATGTATGTAACTGGTAACAGATAGTATGTTTACAAATATGTGTGTATGTGTATAATTAAAATTGAAAGACCACTTACCTTAGCTGAAGATGTTCGCTGTTTCATCGACGCCGAATTCGAGTGTGAAGCTAAAATGTTTTTGTTTACTACAGGCAGCGGTGCAACACCTACGCCACCACCGCCACCACCACCACCACCTCCAACACTTGTTATGCCAGAAGTGTGATGTTGGTGGTGATTAATAACCGCCGCATTTGTAGACGTATTATTTGGTGGCAATCGTCCACCACTATCTGTTGCTGTCGCATTATTCACTAGATGATGGTGATGCTGATGTTGGTGTTGATGACTGTGTTGTTGTTGTGGTTGCTGTTGCTGCTGCGGTTGTGTTTGTTGTTGTTGTTGTTGCGATTGGGATGTTGTATTCACGGTCGTATTTGTTGGAACATTACTTGCAACAATTGGTGTAGTTGCTGTTGTTGTGGCAACAACAACACTAGTTGTTGTAGTTTGTGGCAGTGCAATAATGTTGGCATTTGCCGAGTCATGTTGTTGATCCTTGACTGAATGCACTGAACTATTGATGGTACTATTATTGTATTGTTGTTGTTGCTGCTGCTGCTGTTGCTGTTGCGAAGTGTTTAAGGTAGTGGCCGTTAAAGAATTTGTCGTTGGGGTGTTTGACGGTACCGCAGCCGCATCCGTTGTGGAGGACACATGTTCGGTTGGTAGGGATTCAGGAACTGTTTGTAATGTCGCTCGCATTGTAGCAGACATTTTATTTCAAACAACGCCAACTTAAGCTTAAACTAATACAAGACAAAAATGGCGATAAAATTTTGCTTAAACGGTTGCCTTTTCCGTCTTGTAAATGTATAGTATAGATGTGTGTATTCTTCGCCACCAATATGCTCTTTATATCGCTGCCAAAGCTCTTCTCACGCTGTACCAACAGTCTTTATACTTTGTTTAGTTTTTGGCATCAGTGAACACCAAAAATGTGTAAATTTACATATAGATGTTCACCAAGCCTTAGCTGCAATATCACTAGATAAATTTAACGACCATCTGGAAGAAATATGAAAAATTAAATCTATGAGAAACAGTGATTACAAAATACACGTTCATAATTTGTTGCAGATTTGTTTTCGCGGAGTTAAAATATTTTTCAATTGTGGCTAAGGTTTTTTTAAATACAACGAATTAATGAAATTGTATAAACCGAGTTGTATTCACGTTGTGGAGGAGAAATCATCAAAGTAATATTAAATTTATTTGCTGTTGTATTCGAACTCAATAGTCGATATAAGGGTTATAAAATTCACATATGTAAAGTTCATTTATGGTGGTTTTATATTTGTAAACTCCAAAAACAAATAATATTTTAAATCAAATTAGAACACAAAGGACAATGCAGACCACAAAGGGTTAGGGATAGTCAGATTTCTGAGATGATTTTCTGTAATGATGATGTAATTTCTTAAGGCATCAAATATAAGAAATATTTAATAGAAATTTTAAGCAAATCTGGCAAATAATTTTCGAGTTATGCGATAATTAGCAAAGAGTTATCGGGCGATCTGACTATATTTTTTGCACTGGTGACCCACTGTAGCTTTAAAGATTTCAATAAAATTTATACATAGAAACAATATAACCAAATATTTATTGATTTACTTTCAATATTATACTGTTGGTATGAAATTAGTACTTATTTTATATTCACTCAAATGGCAAGATTACGTTTTATCTTATTCGGTAAGTAATCATTAATGAGAAATTTTTGTGCAATGCAATGTAATTCATCGATATGGACTTTCCTTTGTAAAAGTTGCATTATTTGCAATTCTGCACGTATGGCAGGTTTTAAATAATTATAACGCAATATATTTTCAAGTTTACCATTGTCGTACTTGTTTAGCGACGCACATGAAAAATTAAACATATTCAGTTCACTTGGATGAATACCTAACCATTGCATTTTGGGGCAAATTAAATTTTTTGAAATGTCATACGGCATTTTACGAGATCCAAATTGATAGATTAAAAAGATCTCGATACCAAATGGATCGGCATCACAAAGTGCATAGATTGGAAGCTTATGCTCAAATGAAAGGCGATGTACAATGTGACGCGTACATAAATCGGGGTAACCTTTTCCAGTAATTAAAATTATATCTTTTCCAATAGTTTCAAATATTTTCTGTGATATGAATTTAGAAAATATGGTTTCTTTTTCGACAATTAGTACAAAGGATGCATTTGTTTCCAAATGATTGATAGCATTATGATCTTGAGGTAGTAGAACAGCACCGGTTTGTGTGTAACAGTCGATCATGTCACCATTTATCATAAGCATACGTATTGAACCTATAAAAACAAGAAATTAATATAACAAAAAACATTTCATTTTCTATTTAATTATTAAATAAAACCTGCAATTAACCCCTTTCCAGACGCGGAGATGCCCAAATTCCATGGTGTTGCACGTAGAAGTACGCAGACATCTTTTAAACTGTTACAAATATTGATAGTTTTGCAATTATTGGCCGGATCTTTGTAAAAAAGTTCTCTTAGTGAACATTTGTCACCAGCCAAAAGCAAATTATGTACTTCCATTAATAAATAAAAACAAAAGGAAGAACGTTGAAAATTTGCCATTTTACACGATACAATGCGATCGAGCAGTGTTATATTGCGCACATTTTTACGAGAACGAATCTTACATATACCTCTATTGCATGATATTAGATTCTCCAAAAAAATAACCACAATTTGTTCAATATTATTTACCAAAATTAAATGATTCATCCCAGATATCTTAATATATTAAAAATGAAAGAAATTAGAAAACACAAACAGAAAAAAATGTAATTAATTAATCATAATATGGTATAAACAGTGTATATATTTGTTAATTTTTATAAGTTTTACAAATCCATAAATATTTTCAATTCAACTTTATAAAAAATTCAATGAAACTATTTATATATTTATTGTATTCATTTCATGTTCTACTTTAAGCAATTATGTAGTCAATAATTAAAACAAATATAAACTTTACTGTGTGCGATTCTCTTTGTATGCTTATTATACACCCCTGCTTTAGGTATCAACATTAAACTAGTTTTCCAATAACAATTTGACCTTTCTTTTTTACCGTTTCGATTTGCTTGCGTTTTCATTTCTTTTTATGTTAAGACAAAGAAACCTAGTTAATAAGTTTCCCTACTTTTTCACCAAGTACGTTAAGGTAAAATGTGTATTCTGTATACACGCCTTACATACATACATATATCTTAATATTGGCATAAAAACCAAATCTCCACTCAATCTAGGCTTTTAATAATTTTTGTAAATTAGAAAGATTTCTAAGTAATTTAAAAGGCCTTTCATAAGCAGTAAAATTATGCAAAAATAATAAGCTGAAGTGAATAGTCGGTTGGCAAACGTCAACATATCAGAACTCATTCATAATTAGTATGTTGTATAAAGCCTAAGATATTATTATGGTCCTCTAATTTTCGTATAAAAATTATTGATAATATAAGTGAGCTGCCCTCATATTATCGATTATTTTTATTACGCCCTTCCTCCTTCACTTACCATTTACATAATTTTATTATATATTTCATATTCCAAATTTCCAAAATTTTAATTTATAAGAATTTCAATAGAGGACTTGAATATATACTATATCAATACTTGAAATCAGTCTCTACAAATATTATAAAATTTGTGGATTTCTCTTTTAACATAAGACTCTGATGCTTCGTACAGATCGGATACATCAACACACCGCTGCAGTATCAAGGCCGACTCAGAAGCATTGAAGTCGACGTCACACGAACTTCGACGCGATATCTTCTTCCTCTTTTACTTATACATATGATGTATCTGCAGGTTTTTTCTCTCGATTGTGCCCGTTCTTAAATGGGTTTTATTTTTATAACAATTGCCCAGGAAATAAATATGACAATACGAAAATTATAGATTGATTTTCACACGCGAACACTTTCAATATGAAATATATGCCACGGGTCATTAGCGAACGTCCCGAATGAAATTTACCAACTTCCACACCTTAGCCACACAAAATTTTTATGCACTTTTCTTTATACAGATTTTTGTATTATCAACACAACATCAATCATATTCTTAACAAAAATTCGCGATACACACCTTTCTGGTATTTTCAATTACTATTTTAATAAATTTAATCTGCAAAAAAAACTATTTTACTTCACTTTAAAATTACTGCAGTCTGCAGGATCTTCCCAAATTTTGTAGATATACGTACGAATGGCACTCACACGAGCGAAAAGATGGTCGCCATCTTTTAATTCAGGTATTCGTCGCAACGACGTCAATAGCATATGAGCGGCCTGCCACCTATTGATATATATAACAATTTAGATAATACATATGGCAACACAATTTATTTCTGATAGGTTTACAGAAATTTTAAACATTTTTCATACAATAATTACAAAGAGCTCCATTAATTATATCAGTTTATTTATTTAATTATTTTAGAACATATTTAATAGCTGCTTCCATGTTTTAAATTATAAAGTTTTGAATGTAAACAAATGATTCTTTAAACAATAAATTTTATAGGTATGATGCATAGAGCAATCAAAAATCTTGCTTTAAATACATTTAAGATATTACATATCTGTAATTTATGTGAACTATGAAAATTATAAATAAATATCGGAATATTTAATTATTGTTTGAGCTATTTCTGGCAATGTTCGCGAACACATATTATGTCATAATTGCCATAGTAACGAAATTTGTTTTTCCATAATCACTCAAAAGTGTAAGTAAATGCCCTAACAAAAAAAAAAATAAAAATTAAATCTAAAAAAAAATCAAATATAAATTTAAAAAATGGGAATGTTTAAAAAGATTTCGACATTTTTTAAGAATAAATCTGAGAAAGTTACAATTCTTGTCATTGGCTTAAACAATAGTGGCAAATCAACAATAATAAACCACTTTAAGTCGCCACATGAGCAAACTGCAATTACAGTTCCAACTGTGGGATTTTCATTAGAACAAATAAGAAGTAAATTATATAAAATCATATGTTGAATATCTAACTGCTAATTGTTTATTTTGAAAAAAAGGTGAAGGCGTATTATTTACAATGGTAGATACATCTGGTGCATGGCGTTATAGAAGCCTATGGGAGCATCATTTCAAAAATTGTCATGGTATTATATACGTTATTGACTCAAGTGATCGCATGAGATTGGGTAGGTGGCATGAAAATCACAATGCTACAGAAAATAATTTCTAATTTTTACACTTTTCAAATATATGTATATATATATATATATATATATATATATCCATATATACAATTTTAATAATTTTTGGTTTTAAATGTTGCTGGTTTTTTATTTGATCTGAACTTAAATTCGGCGCGACAGTAACGACTTTATTTTTCAAAATTCGTAGTGCGCCATGTTCCATCGTATGATAAACTGAAATTAATAAAAATTTATTAAGAATAAAATCGGTACAGTTATCATAAAATCGACGTCTACTTTAATAATTTTATTCCATACTCTGTTATTCATAGTTGTAGTGCGAGACGAACTAGACACGTTTCTACAACATCCCGATCTTGTAAATAGAGGTATACCCATACTTTTATATAATAACAAAGTGGACTGCGAAGATTCTTTGTCCAGTGTGAAAATAGCAGCTGGTAACTAAATATAAAAGTTAATTAATAAGTGCTGATCTTAACTATATATCCTTTTTTTAATTTTTATAATTACTGTTTTATTTAATTAGCATTGGGCTTGCACAATATTGTGGATAAGCCTTGGCATATAACACCAAGCAATGCAGTGACAGGCGAAGGCCTAGAAGATGGTGTTCATTGGTTAGTGCAACAAATTAAATCGATGAATTCTAATAATAAAAAGCTTAAGCGTTGATTTAATTGTAACAATTATTCTCTAGTAATATAATAATGGTGATAATGTAAAAAATATATTTTTAAAGTTATAGCTTAAATAAATTTGTTTTTGTTTATTTGAAAACTTGAAACCCTTATACAGATTAAGTAATAGAAAACTGCAATATCTACGCAACACATTTGAATTGCAAGAAAAAGAGAAATAGCAAAGTAATGCTTAAAATGAAATTCAAATACTTTCATATACATAGTTTCTCGTGCGAGTGACAGTAATCGCACAGTTTAATTTTAGCAATTCAGTGAATCATGTGCTTCACAAGCGATACTAGAACATGCCATGTTGGTAAAGGTAAAGGTAAATAAAGCTACATATTTTGTATACAAATATTTTCAGTACCAAGCTCCAGTTTTAATATTAATCGCATTATGCATTTATTATTCTGTTTAACTTCCATTCTAGGCCTCAATGATGACTGTTCGACTATAATTTTAACAAAATTAAATCAGTGTGATCAGATAAATTTGAAACACACTTGTCAAAGGCTAAGGGCAGTTGTAAAACTACATTGAAACTCTGACAGTAATATGCTTCTAAGGTGATGCATCTGAAAGTGTGTCCTAGGTTTGTTAATATGCGCTAACTTTTAAAAACTATTAATATGCTGGTTCAATCTTGTTAGATACAGTTAAAGGAATTACTTAGATCAATACCACGATGGGCACAATTCCGATTTCTTTGGCGCCGCGATCTGAAGGTACCGTTGGAAAGAGGAAGACCTACTGATTAAAAAAATTTATAGGGTTATAGGTACCGCAAACGCTTAGTTTATGAGATATTCGACTTCAAACTTCAAAAATTCCCAAAAATTCGAACATTTCAATAAGCTATTTCACCACGTTAAACACACTTTTCGCACATTTTTGGAACGAAGTTCCTTACGGCAGGCTTGCAGAAGATAGGATTTTTCTGCGGGAGCTGACTGAAAAAAAAGTGATAGTAAAAACCGTAAGAAATAACCCGTAAGAAATATCCGTAAGAAATAACCCGTAAGATCGCTAGTTATAGCCTACTTTTAGGTCTTGCTCTATTATAGCTCTATTATGTCATTTGTAATAACAATTGATAATTTAAAACAAAAAAATATTTACCAATTTCTAGTTATTTTTTGCATAAAAAAAATTTCACTTTGAACAAAATATTAAAATTTCATTGAAGTGAAAGGTATTAGTATGGCCACAACGATATTGTGTACATGCAAAATGGACAGCTGTGTTGTCTTGTGTACATGCCGGCCATGCTGCACTAAATACATACGTTTATGGGGAGTTGAATTGTTGCATATTTTTTGGCGCAGGCTTTGAGGAAATAACCCGTAAGAAAAAGACTGTAAGATCGCTAGTTATAGCCTAATTTTAGGTCTTGCAAAATAATTAGGCATAAAAATCTGTAACATTATTGTGTATGCAAATTAGTTTTGAGTGAAGTGCGGAACACATAGAGCACGACAGACTGCAAACTACATCTGTCAAATATTAAAATACAGACGTTCTTATGGACACTGTTATTTTGACAGCTGCACGACTACACGACTGCAGGCCGACAGTTGTCGTTCCCGCTAACTTGAATATTTCCTATACTTGCCAACGGCAGTAGGACGACAGTAGAGTTGACAGTAGAATGGAAGATAGAAAGAGGAGGTAGAGTGGTGATGTCACTAATATGTAAAATGTAAAATTATTCACAGGTTTAACAAACTTGACGTTATTTTACAAATAAAAGCATAAAATAGCTCTATTATATCATTTGTAATAACAATTGATAATTTAAAACAAAAAAATATTTACCAATTTTTATTTAGATATAATTTGAATTATTTTTTTATTTTACTTAATTCATTATTTCTTAAAATACTAAATTTTCTTAATACTTATCTGTACTTAAATAACAACTAATCAGCGAAATTTGAGAGAAAAATCAGGACAACCTACATAAAATAAAATTAAGCACAATTTTTTTTGCAAATTGTATCGATTCTACATTATCCGAAGGAACTTCGTTCCTGCCTGGTGTCCCACGACAGCGCATTTCTTGTTTAACTTCAAATTATTTAAATTAAGCTATAAACATTTAAATACATCCCCATTTTACATTTTTTGCAGGATTTTTACCTAAGAAATCTTTATTTTAAAAATTACTTTTTCTCTATTTCGATATAATTCCTCTTTCTTTATTTAGCAATCTTAGTTGTTATAAAAACAAATGTGTCTATAAATTATATTTCAAATTAAAATTAGTATAAACAATCTTTCCATGCATATGGATTTTTTCTTATTAAAATTTAATAAACAACTAGGTAATATTATATAGTAATACCCCGGTTATTTGCTCGATCAGGATTATTTTTTTATAGGAGTACTACGCGAAAGTATTTTGGTCACCCCGGGTATTCGCTCAACCAGGGTTATTTTTTTACAGCGCGGCCGAAGGCCGCCAACGTTGAAAGAAGTACTAAGCGAAAGTACTTTAGTCACCCCTATATGATATAAATTTTATATTATCATATTTTTACTTATTTATGTTTATTAAATATAAACCACATATTATACATATATTTTTTATTATAGTTAATATAGAAAAACGAATCACGCGAAAAAACGAACAACGAAAAATCGTTAAAAATCCTACATATTTGGTGTTTAAGATGTGGCAACGCTCATTTTCCTCATAATTGTAAAAAATCTAACCTTTTCAACGATGAGGGTGCTAAGTGATTTTTAAATTAATAAATTTAGGTAAAATATGACAAAATAAAAGTGAAATATGAACTCATTTCAATGTTTAGAGTGTGTATTTAAATATGCCAAGTGAAAATGTAAAAAATTTAGTGAAACATAGAGAAAAGAAACATACCATTTGTTTTTAGTGCAAATTTTTGAATTTTTAAAAGAGAATATGAAAAAAAATATATATGTTATTTTTACACTATTTTTGCATATTCCTCCTCTGGAGAAGCACCCCTATCCGTACATACCCCAATTGTACGGAAAACCGTTTTTTTACCGCTCCGCGAAAGTAATCGGAATCGTGCCCCACGATGTATTAAAATTCAAATTTTCGAAATAAAACCTCGACGACGATATGTTGTTGTTTCAAAAAACACCGACGGTTCCATCTGAGTGTTACTTGGTTACAAAATTCGTGGCAACTTAATATAAACTGTTCAGGGCATAAAAGCGCTTCGAAGAGGCAATTCACATTAGGGGGATTCTCTTGCTCTTGTAAGATGCAGATTGCAAAAATCCTATACCGAAATATACAAGGGCACGAGAGCACCCATTGCAGAATATAGTGATATGCTGATTCGGTCAATTTATTGTGAATTATCATCTTCTGCATTCATTCTTAACAAAAAAACTGTAACAAATCTTTATAATTTCAATAGAAATTATAAAATCTATTTAAAATTTACCTTCCTCTACAATCTAACGGCGTAATATGTCTTATGTAAAATGACAGCTAAATGGGGTTTAGTCGGACATATTTTTCAGCCAATTCAAATAATTTTCTGCGTGTGTTTGTTCTTGTGCCGTTGCACCCAGAGGAAAATTCTGCCCGTGCAAGGATTTTGCAAGAGCAAGAGAATACGCTTATTGATTTTAGATTATTATTTAATTATGCTATTTTTTCACTTTTAGAAAATAAAATAATTTACTGACGAAAAATATTTTAAATTGCAAATTTTCCATGTCCCTGTCTACGCCCAAAGCTATTGTAAGAATAGTGGCAACACTACTTTCGCGTACTGTTAAATCGGTAAGTCCGTTGAGAACAGCTGATTGCTTAACACTATCGAGAAAATATCGCGATAAATTGAGTAATTTATGCTCGATACTTTTATGGTGTAATCACTAACAACTTAAAGTGAACCAAAACAAAAAATTTACGTTTTGTTTATATTTCAGCAATTTTGAATCAAAATTCTGCTAACAAGCGATTTGTCAATAAATGGTTTCAAAACCAATAAGTTGGTAAATTTTATGACTGCGGTTAGTTACGGTGTAATTATGTAAGCACTTTTATTACCTATGTTCGTTTAGTTAATAATTAAATTTTGTGTAATAGATGACCACCGACGCCAATTGGAAACCATAGCTTTAGCTTGTATGTCACCCAATTGTAAATGATAAATCGCACATTGGTAACTATAATGAAAATGTTATTGTTCATATCCACTACAAAATGCTGAATTTGAACGATGATTGTATTCTATACATTATAACATTATTAAACCAAAATGATCAATTGCAATTAAAACGTGTGTGTATGCGTCTAAATAACTTGGTAAATATTTATTGGCATCATAAATACAAAAAATGGAGCAGATATAACACGAATTGTCAAAATGAGAAAGCATTTCTATGGATGATATATCATTTGCATGATTACATTGAAGACTTGAATTTAGGCCGCTTGCGAACGGATGATATGGATATTTTGCGTAGCTATGTATTTCCTAATACACATACACTAATAGCTGATGCTGAGATTGTAGAAACAAATGCATTAGATGTTCTTCCTAAAGTATTTCCAAATTTGCATAAAATAAACTTAGACGCCAATATAAATATGAATGTCATTGCAAAAATGAATTTTTTAACGGAATTAAAATTAGATTACGTTTTATATACGGGAGATTTCAGTTTACAATCTATTTTTACAAATTTAAAACTACGCAAGTTTAGTTTTGGTTACACAAAAGATGAACCCCGTGAGCTGTATAACAATTTCAATGATACTCATAGCATTATTCAATGTCAAACCTTAGAGGAGTTTTCCACAAATGCTGAGCTGTTAAATATTATAGCCGAAAAGCTACCTGAATTAAGAAATCTTAAGTTAATTGGCTGTTTTATACATTCTAACGATCGCGATTGCGAGCCTGTCTATAACAAGGTCATTGAAATATTTGGTTCGAGAATACATACACTGATTAGCGATAGTTTTATAAGTTATTTTCCTATGCAAATTCTATTAAAAATGCCAAATTTAAGAAAATGGATAATGAAGGATCGCTTTGTGAGTCGAGTAGATGAGAAAGTTTTAGCGAAAAGCTTAACAAACTTAGAAGAATTGCTGCTAATAAATATAAAAAATATTTTACCAATATTTGACAACGGGTTTGAGAATTTCGATGAAGATTATATGGATTTAAATATATTTGAACTTATTGGTGCTTGTAAAAAGCTGCGAGTGCTGGGTATTCCTATGGAATGGCTAAATGAAGAGTTGAGTTTGGCAGAACTTTATAATCTCTTACGCGATAAAGGTGAAACAGGATCACGCTTAGAGGTGCAATGTTTAACGTACGATTCAAACGCTGACGTCAAAAAGGTGCTTATATAATTACTAACATGTGCAAAAGCTCTGATACAGTGAATGATATTATAGAAGAATTTTAAATAAGGGCTGTGGGTCGGGCTTTCTATATGTTAGTATACTTAAGATATGACGATAGTTCAATAAATGATTTTCTTTATAATTATTTAGCAGTTGACGGAAAATTATGAAGACCAAATGCTTATTACCCAGGCATGTTATCCGAAGGAGGAATTAGACCGTTATTCTTGGCACTACTTCAGTGAGCGCTTATTTGAAATACATTTCTAAAATTGCATAACTAAATTAGTAATTTCAAATTTATATACATGTGAACGTATATGTTTTGTTATAACTATTATAAACTTATAAATATATTTATGAATATCTTTTCCGAAGATATTACAAAAAATTGTAGAGATACATAATAACCAAAAAAATTGTTTTTTATTTATTTATTTATTGACAAACTAAAGTATACAAAAGTGGTGCCGAAAGTGGTGTTAAAAGAAAGGGTTTAGACATAAGTGTCTTATCTTCTTAATTAAAACAATGAATATTAACTAAATTATGTAAATATCTAATTAGAAGGCACAATTAAAGAAACCAATATGTAGAGATAAAAAAATCCATTTGAAGCTGCGTTTTTTCGCCACTTTTGTTAGTAGTCTGAAAATAGTTCTGGGTTGGGGATATTATAAAATAGTTAATTTATATATTATATTATATTAAGAATTGATATAGGCTGTGTTAAATTTATAGCAAAAACAATGCTTGAACTCGGGCCTAAAAGTGGAATGTATTTTCATATAATTGGTAACACCTTTCACTTTTTGGCGTTATGCTTTTTCAACAGATTCGTAAACAAATCAACATTTTAAAAAGAGTGAATGGTGTGCGTAAATAACAGGGTTGTTTTAAGATGTCTAACCATTCAAATAAAACCTCATTTCTTAAAAGTTTTCAATTATTGTAATTGTGTACTCAGAACTTTTGTCTAGAACTAACCAACTGCTTACAACGTAAGTATTAAATTGCTTTATAACTGGTTTCATGTAAATTTCAGTTTGAAAATTGCTCACTTTGCGTTGACAGGAAACCCTGTGCAGACTACTATTTTAATTTTGGTTAGCTTTCGATTTGCTGTTGCTCTTGATTTATTTCATTTTTGACCTCGGTTTGGCTTCTTTGATTCCGTCTAGTTATAATTAATTACTTAGCTAAAATAATTAACCAAGATAAAAGTGAGAATGACATTATAAGTGTAAAATAGAAGTGAATAGTGGGAACTAAAAATGAACATTGCGGGCTAAATGTTTGTAAAATTGAATGGTACGTTAACTTTTATGTTAAGAGAGGTTTATTAGCTTAAAATTAATGGTGCGGTGAAAATAAAAGGAATCCCTTTATATATTTTTATATATGTAAAGACTGATTGGCAACGGAAACTCAAATTTTTGTAGGAATTAAAATTTTAATATATATATACATAAGTATTTGAAAAAACGAAAAATATAAGTATAGAAAAATTAACCAGGAAGAAGAAAACATGAAGAAAGTAAAGTGCTGAAAGATAATAAAGAGGAGAGTAAAAGCGTCTTTCATACAAAGGGTGCTGCCATAAGCGCCTGTCACACATGCAATGTATATTAGGGGGATTCTCTTGCTGTTCCAAGATTGCAGATTGCAAATATCCGATACCGAAATATACAAGGGCACGAGAGCACTAATTGCAAAATCTAGTGATTCGGTCATTTTAATGTAAATGACTATTGTGCATGGCTATTGTGAATTGGCGCAAATTCTGCATTCATTCTTAACAAAAAAACTGTAACAAATCTTTATAATTTAAATTGAAATTATAAAACCTATTTAAAATTTACCTTCCTCAACAATTCAACGTCAAAACATTTATTTAAGTAATCACGCGATTCTGTACTGTGATACAGTCTCAAGTCTCTAAATTTGAGATTTTGAGTTAGAGACAAATTTTGAGACTTGAGACGATTTTGCTATTCTGTAAGTGACAGTTATAAAATCTATTACATTTCATTATTCAGAGATGGTTTTAAACTTGAGTGAAAATAAATACGTTGATAACAAATATTAAATTTTCTATAACATAGTCAAAAGCATAATTATCAATAACAATGAAAATATATGTTGACTCTGTTTCATAATATTTACGAAATTTATGTAAAATTTTAACCTTTTCGTGTTTGAGTTGCTTACAATATATAAAGACGACAATCGATTAATATCTATGATGTCTCTATTCAGTATATTCAAAATGGCAGACAAGAGTTCTTTTTGGTTTTGTGACCTGCTAACTACCTGGTCTTAAATTTGAGGCAATATTTTGAGACTAACGCTAGAAACTGTTAAGTGAATAGTAACTAGTCACAAATTTAGATTTTACCTCAAAATGTCTCAAATAGAGCAAGAAAATACCCCTTTTGTAATGTTTGGATCGTAATCCATATTGATATGCTGAACACAATGACCGCGACAGACTGCAAACGACCTCTGTCAAATATTAAAAGACACACGTTCTTATGGACACAGTTATTTTGACAGCTGCACGACTGCAGGCCGACAGTTGTCGCTCTCGCTAACTCAATATATTCTTATATTTGCCAACGACAGAAGGACGACAAGTCCTAGAGTTGACAGTGGAGTTGAAAGTAGAGAGATGAGGTGAAGTGATGATGCCACTAATATGTAAAATGTAAAATTATTCACAGCTCTAACAAACTTGACGTTATTTTACAAATAAAAGCATAAAATAGCTGTATTATATCATTTGTAATAGTAATTGATAATTTAAAACAAAAATATATACCTATTTACTTATTTTTTGCATAAAAATTTTCACTTTGAACAAAATATTAAAATTAGTATGGCCACAACGAAATTGTGTACATACGAAATGGACAGCTGTGTTTTTTTTGTGTACAAGCCGGCCATTGTTATATCGCTGCGTTCTTACAAATGTTCTTGTAGTAGGATTTACAACGCTATTTTCGGTTCACTGTCGTGCTGCTGCAGTCTGTCGTTGTCATTGTGTTCAGCACATGAGTGAATGCTGCGTGTTCAATATTTGTCGCACCAATAATAAAATGTTTTTGAAGGGAAATTTAAAAAAATAATAGATTTTTAATTGAACGTTTGGAAGTTGCTGTACTGAGTAGTGGATTTGGATAAGTAAAACATTGTTCAGTTAACTGCTTTTAATTTTGTTTTCAAACATCCATATTCTCCATTGTATATTATTTTACTCGGTAGCTTTGTTGTTGGAAAGATTTGTTGTAATTTTATGGCAATGGAAAATTAAACGCTTTAATTAAGTTATACATTTTTATCATTATCAAAAATAACGTTTTGTCCAAAGTGTTTTGTCAATAATGTCGAGATCAGACTTATGTTTAGTTTTTTGATTCAAAAATTATGTTTTCAAAGATTTAAACTAGTGTAAATATAATGTTTGAGAGATAACTGAATACGAACAGACTGTAAATCAAAGAAAATTGTAATAAACTGGCATCACCATCCACTCTCTTTGTTTTCTTCATTTTTATAACATTTATTGTTTCTGTTTCGTTATCATTGCTGCATTGCTTTTATTAAGTTTTATCGGTGGTTATTTTTGTGGTCTTCGTTTTTTTTATTTGTCTTCGGTTGTATACTTTAAGGGGGGTAATGATTTTATTTTACAAGAGAAGTCTTGATGAGGGGTTCAATAGACTTCAACAGAGCAGAGCTGTGTAAACGACGTAGAATAGCTCGCCGAAGCAGCAAAGGAAAGTATTGTGAAACATAACGAAACAGTCACAATCATTTGGAATAGGAACTCACAATTCTTGAAAGTAAGAGGTATTTTAGAAAGATAGTTCTTAAATGTGTGATAAAAAGGAAATATGAGTTATTTTTGTAAAGCTATGTTATCATAACCAGATAGTTAGACAAAAGCAATAAAATATAGATATTCTAGCATGGCGGAAATTGTAAAGTACTTAATCACGGATATAAAAGGCTATATGTGTATGTGTGTGCTCCTTTATATTTGTTGCTTATGCTGAAACATATACAAAACCAGAAAAGAAGTGCTTTCCATAGAATTTCATAGTTTTGTTTCGTTTTGTCATCAGTCATCAGTTGTGCAGCTTTACCATTCATATCATATATTTTTATGTATTGGCTATCAATGATTTTTTTTACAAATTCTACTATGCAATTTGCAAATTAACAGAATAATAATAAGAGCTAATGCATTAAGACATATAGTAAGTAATATGTATGTTTTTTTTATTTTTATTAAATATGGACATTCTTACCTCAAGTATTTAATAATGCACATTCACTCTGTATATGTATTTAGGTACATATGTATGTAAGTTTTTATATACATTTTATGAATATTTCTAAGATATTTAATATTATGTCTGTAATGAATGTGTTAGAGGCACCTAAATTATAAATTATGTATGTGCCTCAAATTATGTCTATGTATACAAAATTGTGTATGAATACATGTTTTTAGTACGTTTGTATATGAATGTCATATATGTGTAACATACACACATCTTACTACTATCTTTATATTAATATATATAACCACATATAACTAGATTTTTAGAGCGATACGAGTATTAAATAAAGTGAGAACGTAGTGGAGACGGAGGCTCCAAAAGCGCACGCAATGCTGGTGAAGTGGAAGTGATCACATGAAAAATTGCTGAGCCAAGCAGCAGCTAAAACAACAACAGCAGCAGCAGCATAATTTGGTCGTCAATTTCAATTGCAGCAGCAGTAAATGCAACTGTAATCATAATAGCAACAAAAGTAACAATATCATCAAAAGCCAAAAGTTTGATCATATATCATTATCTACATTTCATAAAATTAATGCTAATATAAGGTAAGTACGTATCAAATACAATGAATAACTTAAATTTTAATAGCCAATATTATTTATACCCACCGAATATATACGGCAGTTACAAATTATTAAATGTTCCGTCTTTTACAGTTTCTAGCGACATTTGAAGTCAACAAATATTCCTGTTTAAAATTTTAACTACACATGTAAAGTGGATATTTAGGCGTATACAACTATACTTATTTTTATATTGGCGAAATGGTATCGACGCGTCAAATGGCCACAAATTGTGGCAGCGGCTTACTCAATCAAAATTCTGCCACTTCAGATTCCGCCCGACTCAACACAATGTCCACACAAACTCAACGTGGTATGATTGCAGCACCAGCAATGCCTACACGTCAATGTGGTCATCATCAGAGCATTCAACAAAATCAACAACAGAAGTTGGTTAAGGAGAATGATACAACCACCGCTGCCGCAAATGAGAATACAGTCACAGTGCAGTTACTTGATATGCCCGTCGAAGTTTTATCCAAAATATTTGCCTATATCGGCTATCGAAAAGTTGGACAGATGAGAGTAGTAAGTATTGTGGCAGAATTTGCTACAAATATTTGTAATTATTTATACTTATTATATACCCTGAAATTGTAATGAAGTTTGCCCTCAGTTTATAACACATAAAAGTAAACGCCAGAGCCTATAAAATATATATGTGATTGCCATTCACTTGCGAATGGCCAAAAACGATTCTTTTACAAATGGCTTAAGCAGCTCACGACTTCCGGTCCTAGAACAAGTATCCTCTGGGTAACCAAAGAACATCCGTTTCAAGGCAAGCTAAAGTGGGAAGGCGCGACATCCCCTCCATAGGGTTGTGCACTGGGTTTGTTAAAAACGTCCCCAAAGAAAGGATGACGATCATGGCAAACGCACTAAGTATGACGATTCAAAGGCATGCACCTGGAATGTCCGGTCTCTTAATTGGGAAGGTGCCGCTGCCCAGCTGGTTGATGTATTCGTTAGAGTGAAGGCTGACATCACCGCCGCTCAAGAAATTCGATAGGCGGGACAAGGTCTGAGATGAGTAAGTCCTTGTAGCATTTACTACAGTGGCCGTATAAAGGAGCGCAAATTCGGTGTGGCACTCGTGTTGGGAGAGAGACTCCGTTGCCGAGTATTGGCATTCACCCCGGTAGATGAACGTCTAGCCACAAGCCGCAAAGCGAAGTTCTTCCATATATATTTTTGTTTGTTGTAGTGATTTATTCAGTTTTTTTGAGTTTATTGTGGATCCGCAAATTAATTGAAAAGTTATAAAGTAACTAACTTTAATTTGTCTGCTTACAGATTTCTAGCAGAATGAACGACGTTTGTATGGACATATTGAATTCGACATTTTCACGTCTTATTACGCAAACATATAATCGTTTTCATGCCATTAAAGCGAATATGCCGCGTCGTGAATCTGCTCGTCGCAATCATCCGTTGGCATGCGAATGTGATATAATTGAAACATGTTATATGCGTTTGTCGTTGTTGCAAATGACTTTTGGTAAACATATCGAACGTGGCCACTGTTGTTTCTTTCCAGGAGCCGTAAGTTTATCGCATTCATTTTTATGATCATCTAAATTTCAATTTCAAAAAATTATTTACAGATTTTAGACGAAGTATACAATATTTTAACTTACATAAGGAATACACCACGCCTCGAGCGTCCTTATCGGGTTACCGATGAACTTTTTGATCTCTCTACAATGGCCATGGAATACTTTAGGGATCGTATTGAACAAACGTTGCCCGATATTGCTTACTTTAATAAGGACTTTTTTAAATTGCCCACCACCACAAAAAGACGTAAGTGTATGAAATAAAATTGGATTCGTGTACATATTTTAACATACATATGTGTATGAATTCTCGCGGGCATGTTATACACGCTAGCTGCTTTGGTTACATCTGTTGATCATGCGGATAGCGCCTCATCGTCACCACCACAAAGCAACATGGTATTGCGTAAAGGTATACGTAAAATCAAGCAAGGTATGAAAATATACAATAACCAGTTGTCGGTATTGCGAAATGAGCTACGCAATTGTAAACGAAAATCATCGGAGCAGGGCAAACAAATTGCCGAACAGCAAAAATTGTTAGCCGAACAGCAGAAACAAACATTGGAGTACGCCAATCGCTTGGACGAGAATGATAAGAAAAACGAAGAGATAGCACGTAAATTTTCCACTTTGTTGCAGGTAAAAGCGAAATGCAGTAAAATGCAATTAATGTATTGTAATTAAAAACAGCTGATTTTATTTTCGCATATTTTCATTGCTAACATTTATTTTTCTCCTATATATGACAGGAACTCAATAAGTGTAAAACCGAACTACAATATTGGCGCTCCAAAAGTCCGGCCATACCGATTTGTACTTCATGTGGTCAAAAGTTCGCACCGTCATTACCGCCGCCCGAAGATTTTCAAGCATTGGTCAATCAAGGTGTTAAACCGGAGGACATTATACTCAACTTAAGTGACACTGACACTGACATTGGGCGCGAAGAAAATACGCATGAATCGAACAGTGGCAGTGGCGCATTGACATCAATAACAACACAATCGTCACAAGCTGGATCCGTGTTTGCATTTCCGGATAAAGATACTACCGCAAAACTATTGGCTGTTAGCAGCACGGTGAACAAGAATCAACTTAAGCGTCAACATTTTAGTTCCAGTTCAACGTCCGCCAACTTGCCCAGTGCAAGCAATGATGGTCATAGCGCATTCAATATTTATGCCAGTGGCAGCAGCAGCAACAGCAGCAGCAGAAATATTGGCAACAACACTAATTGTTGCAGCTGTCAGTTAAATACAGCTGCTGGAACGGATTCAAATGTAACAACAAGCAATGAAAATTTTAAAGAATTTAGCAATGCCACCGATGCCGAAGATGGCCGAATGAACGCCGTTGCGCAGTCGCTGCCAAGCGAAATGACAAATCGTTTGAATCATGTGCGCGGTAGCAATATAATACGTACGACTGCAACTGCTGTAAACAATAGCAACAACAATTGGTATGGCCTGCAAGAGGTGCGGCAACAAAATAATCCGACCACAACAATTTCTAAAACGATTGAAGGAAATGCTGTAATCGCTGAACAGACTGCTGAGCTGGCCGCAACAGTCTCGCTTGACGGCAATGACAGCGCTAGCAGCATTAAATTGCCGCAATCAGTGAGCGGGCGCTCTCACAGGAGCGTTATTGTTAGTCCGGCCATGTTGTCAGCCACCAAGGGCGGCAGCTGCAATGGTGCGTCTCACGTGAGCATGACATTGCCAGCTAAAGGAGACAGTGACATATGTGTTGAAAATAGCAGCGATGCAACGCCATCACTGTCAGTGTCCAAAGATGGTGGCAGTAGTGGTGGTGTAGGTGTTGGTGATGGTGAGGAGCTGTCGGTGGAGCATGTTGTTAGCTTGCAGGCCATCACCTCACACGATACAAAAAAAGCACGTAGAGTACAAAAAGCCACGAGATGTTTAAATGGTAGTGGCAAACGCAGTAAATAATAATCATATATCTATAATATTTTAAATGTAACACTTTTACTGTAGTGTTTTCCTTTTACTATTCGAATACATAAAAAAATAAGAGTGATGGTAGAAAGAAAAACCAACAACGGAAAAGTGAAAAATTAGCAAAGCGTACGAGTATGCTACGGTAACAAAAAACAACAACAACAAACATATTATAATTGTAAGGAATGGCAGTAACGGCAATAGTGCGCAGTTGGCTTTGTGGTTTTCTATTTAAACAATTTAAACAAACTGTAACACACACATTTATATATACATGTATTTGCATATAATTTAATGCAGTTATATACATACATATGTATACAGTTGGAAATGATGAATTCTAACCTCGTAGGCAACGTGATAATTATTTTTTTTTTAATATTAATTTTCCATTGTAAATTTTTACTGAAAACTATTTTTTAAACACAGTAATAAAGTCTTCAAAAAATGTTTCAACGTCCCAACTAGTTGGCACTTTCATACACAATATACATACACACACGTGTAAACACATTTTGTAAGTTACATATATTAATAAATATAATTATTATTATTACAAAACACACAAAATGTTGGCAACGTTTGAAAGTAACAAAAATGGGGGGAAAATGCAAAGAGCTAACGTTTCAAATGTTAAAAGGCAAAGGCAAAGGGCATTATATGTAGACTCTTAATAACTATGTGTTTAAAATCAAACTATACATATACCCAAAATACAATAAACATAAATATTTGAATCGGTTAAAAACAATAGCCAGCAAAAGAGAACAACCAACATTACTAAATGCATGTTGTTCGCAAATTTTTCTCATTAATAATATTTAGTGGAAAGCAAACGCCAACGAATTCATATTTTTGATTTTATTTTGCATAAGGCAAATTCAAAAATAAAGCAACAAACAAAAAAAGCAAATAAAAGAAACAAAACGTACTGTAGTTTGAAACTTAATAAAAGATAAATTGGCGTTTTAGCAGTTTTAAGTTTTCTGTGTATGAAATAAAAATTATTTAAAAATCAATTAAAAATTGTTTTTCAGTTAGGTTATTTGTGAGGAGCAACTGGGTATACCTAACCTGGGTGCGGGGACGAAAATGAGTTAGCCGACGGACTAGTCCGCTCTGCGACAGCGTCCAAGATGACGCCACCAGAACCAAGCATCGCAATGGGGTCCCATACTCATTAGGAGCTGCTCCGTACATAGCACTGGCAGCAAGCAGCTGGAATGTGTCATGCTAAGCTGCATTTAGGAGGGTACAACCTCTCAAAATTTAAGGAAATAATCAAGCTTCCTCGTGTCAAATTGCGCCTCTTTGTTGCGCTCTACATGGGGCACTGCAGGCTCAGAAAGCACTTGTCCAACATGGGCATAGTCTCCAGCGCAAACTGTCGGTTCTGCGATATGGAACAGGAATCCCCAGTATACCTGATCCTGGATTGTCCAGCAATTTGCAGAAGCAGGCCTAAAACCCTAGGTTCCATCTACGTGGACAGGGATCACATCACCTCAGTAGCGCCCTTGACGCAGTCAGTCACACAACGCTATTGCAGGACATCGAAAAAACTACGCTCCTTCCATGACTGAAGATGTGGGCCATGACCTGAGCAGTCGTAAATCATCCGTACTATTTCGAGGTAAAAACTCAAAACTGAGAAGAATTAAACAAGGGGTTCCGTAGGTAGTATTCTCTCTCCGCTATTGTTTAACTTCTATACCTCGAAACTTCCACAGCCACCAGACGGAGTTTCTGTCACCTCGTACGCTGATGATTGCACGATATTGACTTGACTTTTGACAGACTCTACTCCTTCACTTCTTATGCGACTGCAATTATCGTCAAAGTACGGAGCCGCAACAAAATCCTCCAGTCACTAGCCGGCAGCATATGGAGAAAGGACAGAGAAACGTTGTCAACATACAACATACAAAACAATCAGCCGGCCGGTCCTTAACTACGCTGAGCCAATATGGTCGCTTGGATGCAGTGAAACGCAGAATACTGCACTCCGGACTACGACAAAATTCTTCATGATGTCTCCTATCGAACATATACAGTTAAGGACAATAAAATAGAATCAAAGGTGTTGCTTTGAAACAATGGCATACATTTTTTTTGAAATTTTTCATTTATTTAGTAACTTTTCTGCATAATAAAGGCAATAATATGTACTTTTAAAAAAGAGGAAAAGATAGCATTGTCGAGTTTTACAGTTAAATGTAAAAAGTGTAAATAACGTGCCTCGTGCTTAGTCGTTCGAAATATTGCATGATTGCCGATGCGAGTACCGTTTAAGGCCTCTGCAGCCATTCAATAAGAATTATGTGCAAACATTTCTTCAAGAACAGTAAGAAGACGACTTGTGGAGAGAAATGGCTTTGGCGGCATAGATGCAATCGTATTCAGTTTTCAAAACGACACATTAAATAGGGCGGAGCTGAAAATTAAGAAAAAATGGTTCGACATATTATGATCTCAATGCAAAATTAATACGATATGAAATGGTAGTTGAGCGTGAGTCCGACGTCCAAGAAACAAAGAAATGTGCATCCGCTACATGACTAGGTCCTTCAAACCTCGTGGGGGCAATATAATGGATTAGGATTGCTTCTCATATTGTAATGTGGGCCCTATTTTTTGGATACAAGAAAACATAGACCGCCATATATGCTATATGTTAAAGTTTTAGATAAGGTCGTACTCCCATATGCTGGATAGAATTCGCCTTGTATATTGGAAATTCCAACAAGAGAGCGACCCGAAACATACTTCGGGGCTTGCAAAAAATAATTAAGTCTATGCCTAGAAAATGTGCGTCGGTATTAGACGATTAAGAATAATTTACAATGTACTACCAATTTTTCTATTAGTTCCCTTAAAGAAATATTTTTTTTAATATTTTTTTTATTTTATTAAAGCTTACATAATAACAAATTATTATACAAACTAAAGTACGCAGCGCTAGCATCATAGGCTTTCGGCTGTTTTTTTTTTTAATATAAAAGATTTTGATTCTTTTGTCCTTCGAATTTTTGAAATATATTATTTACCATTGTTTTTGTAACATTTATGAATTGTTTTTTTTTTCCAATATTTTTATTGCTGCCAATAGCACTTGATATGAGGTACATAATAAATATATAACTTAGTTGAATTTAAATCAAACTCACAATTTTTTTTAGAACGGAAAATTAGTACTATGGATGATTCTATTTTACTGTACGTAATTGTACACGGTGAGAACCGTAAGCTCCCAGGTAAGGAGCATAATGAACTCCTCCGCGAAAGCACCCCAGAAGAAACTGCTTAGAGCGAAACGGACTTCTAGGACCATAAAGAGGTCAATACTCAACTATGTCGATGACATTAGACAATACGACGACTAGACTTCGGACGCAACAAACTTCCGACAAGCACTCACCGCCGTTCACAGTAGAGCCATTAACATCTTCACCGACTCCCTTTCAGCGAATGCCGTGTTTGGAGTCAAACCACCGCCCATTGCAGACGCAGAGTTCGAGTTGCCGTGAGAAAGCGAGTGACCCTTGAGTAGTTTCGTTCTGCATACTATAGCAGGTTCAACTCCTAAAGGGTGGGCCACATAAAATTTTAAATTTAAAAAGTCAATAAAAAAACGGCTTGATATAACATTTATTTAAAAGGCTGTTTTATGAAATTTATTTGTGTAAAACAATTTCGGACAAATGACCACCACGGCTGAGTTTACAGTAGCTTATCCGATCCATCCAATTTTGGAGTACTTTCTTGATGGTTTCAGGCCTTATGTCAGCTACAGCAGCTTGAATCTTGTACTTTAGACCTTGAATTGTTTCTGGATGGTTGGCGTAACATTTAGCTTTAACAGCTCCCCACAGAAAACAGTCCAACGAAGTTAAATCGCAGCTTCTGAGAGGTCAATTCACATAACCTCTTTTGCTGATTATGCGATTTTCGAAGATAGGGCGTAAAAGATTGAGTGTAGCGTTTGCTGTATGGCACGTAGCGCCGTCCTGTGCCCCAAATGCGACAATTCTGCTTGTTGACATAACCATCGAGATGGAAATGAGCCTCGTCCGAATAGATGATTTTTCGGTAAAATTTACCATCCTCGGTTTTTTTTCAATATTTCCCAGTTTTCTTCCAGCGAATAGCGACCCATTTCGTAAATTTTCGACTTTTTACTGAATATTTGTCACTTTCCGAATGGTATTTGACGTTTCCAATGTCGAAATATAGATAATTCAAATTTAAAACGTTAGATGGCCCACCCGCTACTTATCCAGAATTGACCCTGACATATCCAATATCTGTTCTGAGTGCATGCGGAGACTCGTATGACACTGGCCATCTCTTTGCTTGCCCCATTCATCTGACACTCCCCTCCCTTTGGTCCGACCCTGTCGAATCAACACATTTCTTGGGTCTTCCGTTGGATGACGTCGACGACAACTAGCTAATCCTTATCATCCAATGGTACCCGTTACAACGGCTCTACGTAATCAGAATGAATTAGTACGTAACTTTTGAATAATAAAAATATTTGAATTATATATTTATTTTTTTAATATAAAAAAATATTGAAAATAAGTCATGTTTTTGAACTGCTTTACGCTAATACATATTAACTCCTACAGTACCGCAGCAATAATACCCTTCACAGCCCATTTTACTATAGCATAAAAGGGCATAAAAAGATATTTATCTTGATTTCGTACATTCAGTTTGTATGGCAGCTATATGCCATAGTGATCCGATCTTACCAATATGTTCGGGGATGGTAGCCTTGCTTTGAACCATAATCGATGTCAAATTTAGTGAAGATATCTTGTCAAATAAAAAAGTTTTCCATACAAGAACTTTATTTTGTTCTGTTAGTTTATATGACAGTTACATACATACATACTTATGTATGTATGTGCTATTGCGGTCAGAGCGATTGCGACAAATGTACGGCTTTTTGTGAGAAAAGGATTTGAACAAAATTTCTGACCGATATCTCAAAACATTGCGCATTGTTCGCATTTTGATTTAAATTGACTCAGCTCGTTGCAATGTACATTTAAATATAGGATCCAAACTCACAGGGTGTCAGACTTTTTCTGCCTGATATTAAAAACTTAAAATATCCCGTGCATACACACTACAAATCACAACAAGGTCAGGAATTTGTATATTAATTATTGTCAGGTGATAAATTACACTTATGCTAACCAACAAACCGCAACAACAACAAGGCAGTGTACGCTGACGGCCATTCTGTAACAAATATTAATGATGGCGGACGGCTATGGTGTACAAAGTAAATACTCGTAAAGCATTTTTAAAGATGGCGTCACATTTTGATATTACACCATACCAAGCAGCTCTTTAGGTGTCTCCAAAAGCGCGCGATTGTGACAGTACACAGGTTTATGACTATTTTGCTGAAGAACGGAGAGTTGAAAAATGTATTGTACAAAAAAAAAACAAAAAAAAAAAAAAAAAACGACGAAAACGATTTCCTGACTGTCTGTCCATCATTACAAAAATAATTAGGGTATTCACAAGGTGTCATATTGTGTCATATCGTCATATTGTCATATTTTTTTATGACTGTCATATTAGCACTGTTGTTGTTTCACATGCAAAATTAAAATATGACTGATAAACACTGCGCGGTATGTTTATTGAGTTCGCTATTCTATCGGCTGTATTTGTTTACAAATACAGCACTGCGTGGTATGTTTATGACAAAATATGACATACAACAGTTAAGGGTGCTCACAAGTGTCGTATTTTTTAAGAATATTAAAATATGACATAAGACATACAACAAAGCTTGTGAATTGCCTAAATATTCTAACGCTAATTTATTTTACAAAATACTAAATATTTCGCTATTATTGCCCATTCGAGCGTGATAAATCGTACGTTGACATCGAAATTAAATTACAAAAAATTACAGCAACAACAAATAGCAACAATTTAGATTTAAAATTTTAAAATACGTGTTCATATGTATACAAACATAAGTATATTCAACACTCAACCACACATTTGCACTTACATACATACATACATGCATATGTACACTCATCTGCACGTAAATAGCAGGGCTGCTCAAGTGTGGTGTAAATGTGAGTGTGCTCAGGAAGGCAGACAATTTTCGCTTGCTTTCGAAAACTAAAAATATCCCTTTAACAATTCCCTGCTTACTGCAGAAAACCAAAAAAAAAGAACAACAAAAAATATATAAACACATAACATAATCACATTAAGACAAAATTTAGCGAGGCGCAACACAATGAGTTAAATATACATACATGCAAATATGTAGCTGTATGTATGTATGTATATGTGGGATTGTTTTGTATTTAAAAATAATTTTGAATTAACGCACAAATCGGTTTCTTTCGCACATGATCTGCAAGTAATTAGTGTACAGTGTTGCCATCTGATTGTAGTGTGCTATATACATTTATACAATTCTTCAACTCACGCCCTTCATATACAAATCGCTCACTATATTCTTTGTTGCACCACGCAAAGAGGTATCCTATCCCCTTTGCCCTTGATTAATGAATTATTACTTGTCCTCGACAGGGAGAACTGCAAGGTCGTCTGCTACAAGGCGTACAGAAAGCATGTCGGAAGTACGGAAAGCATTCACGGAGCAATTGTCGCCTAAGCACTGGCCAGGCACGGTGTCTGCGTTTCTTTTATATAACCAGTTAACAGCCAGTTTACCGTGCGGTAAGTGTGACTTTTAAGTCACACCACTTTACGACGCGACAGTCATGGTATCACACACGACCTTGTTAATGAACTCGAATTAAGGTAGCACTGCGACCTAGAAAAAGGAACCCAAGAGGAACTAAATACATCGTTTTCACTCTCCAGTAGAGAAGATTGGACAATGATTCTGTAATCGACAGTTCCAACGCCGAAATCTACATATTCTCTAACGGATCAAAGAGTGAAACAGGAACAGGAGCTGCCGTTTTCTGTAGTAATCCGTACACAGAAGGCAGCTTCAAACTAAATGACTACAATCAGTCTTTCAGGCCGAAATTATGGGCATAACAGAATGTACCAAAGGGGCGCTTTAACCAGCAAGTCCTTAAACATCATAGCGGCAATTGAGGTCTAAGTACCATGTCATATAAGTATAAAAGGAAATGAAAAGACAACGAGCTGGCCCGCTCGAGGACAGCTGGGGACGCAATTCCCCTAAGCTGCACCAGCCTAATCACTTCCTTCAGGAGTTGTTTCAAAGAATAGACCCTTGAGGAACACCTCAAGTCTTGCAAAACAAGCAATTCAGGGGTAGTGTTGATGGACAGACCAAAAAGTTCCTATTTCTAGGTAAAAGCGAACTTAGTAACATTGTAGGGATCATCACTAGGCAGCTACTCTTAAGATTCCACCTTCAAAAAAATGGGAAAAGTGGATTTGGGGGAATTCAGAGCATGCATGGAGGATGATGAGACGCTGGAACGTTATCCATGCGGATGCGCAAACTTCAGCCGGATGAGAACGAACATATTCCACAGCTTCCAATACACAAACTTAATAGACTTTGGGAAGCTGGGGTGGAAGAAATCAGGTCTTTCACCAAATCGCTATTTAAAGTTGAATCTACGCAGATTTAGAACTCGGAAACAGCGTTCGATGAAAGTCTTAAAATTAAAATAATAACCTACCTAAATATGCTTGAGTTTACATTTTCTATTAATTTTAACAAATATTGGCAATTTCTGCGGCCTAATTTGATTCGTTCGTCGTCAGGTGGCAAGGTCGTTGGAAGGTAATTTTCAAGCTTTCAATTAGTGTAGTGTAAATGTTTTTCTTTTCTAATAAACTAGACGAGGAATAGCTATTTATTGCTATCGAGCGCATGGATGGCTATAAAGTACCCTACAGACACCTCACAAGCAGCGAAAATGTTCATACAACAAACTGGTATTGGGTCAATGTGCCGAGTATATTTAAATTACTATATTTGAAAGTAATAATAACTAACATATTTCGTATTAGTAAAAATAACCATAATTAAATAAATAAAAAAATTGTACACGATTTTTCATAACGGTAATTAACCATTACCTGCCACTGTAGGGCACTTGGTACCCAGACTTTTTGGCTTTTGCTGTAGTTTAGTGTCTGCTTCTTGCCGATTTTTTATTGCTCAATTACGAAGCGATTGCCGGTTGGCACACACAATACGTAAAGCACGTTAGGCATTTAAGATTTCTGTGCTGAAATGCAAAGTTTAAGTGAAAAAGTGAAGATTGTGAAAAATTCTAGTACTCCAAGGTTGGTTAATCCGTTTGTTTGCAGAAAGTGTTAATTTAAGTCAATCAAGTCAAAGTTAATTTTCATAAAATTAAATAAAAATAAAATTATTGCATAATTTGTTAATAAATATTTATTCAAACACGAGTTTAATTAAGTAATCAAAAATTTTCGAATAATTAAAAAAAAATTAAATAATAATTAAAAAAACAAATTTAAAAATTTTAAAGAATGCAAAAATTTTAAAATAATATAAATAAAAAATAAATTTAAAAAAATTGTAATAATTTTAACAAAATTAAAACAATAAATTAAAAAATTTTAATATTTTTTTTGGTTAGAAAAATTTGTTAAAATACATAAATTTATTTTTTTTACTATAATATTAAAAATATAATTAATAAAAATAAAGGAAATTTAAGAAAATAAAAAAAAGATAAATTCCGTTATTAAAAATTAGCAACAAAATATTTTTAGTGAAGAGAAATGATCTAAATTATATACATTTATAAACTTTTATCAATTAAAATGGCTAAAATTCAATAAAACAATTAAAAATTAGTGAAATAAATGAAAGATAACACAAAAAAAAAATATAATAAAATATATATAATATAATATACATAAAATCAATTTTGTTTAAATGTTTGAAGATGAATGTGGGATCGGAATTCGCACGATCAAGCATTTCCATTAGAGCTGTGTTTACTTACTTTATGAAAAAAATTCTGCTTTATCGTGACGAGTCGAGCAAGAATATCCACTAAAATCATTCGAACGGACTCGCGAAAGATGTCGAACTCTCTTGCCATTTCTCTAACACTTGTCTGACGATTTCCCTGTTCCATATATTTCACTTTTTCACTTTTTTAATATTTTCATCAGTTGAAGAGTTCGTCCAGAACGAGGCATGTCTTCAACGAACTCTCGGCCGTCTTTTTTAAAGCTTTGTACCACTTGTAGGCTTGTGTTTTGGATTAAACTGAATCGCCGTAAGCCTTTTCCAACATTCACCACGATTCCCAACACGAAATTTGGTTAGAAAATGGCCACCATGTATATCTCCACCGGTTTACACCAATTTTCGATGACCTGGTGTAGAATTTGACCTCTTGAGATCATGATTAGACGTGAAACATGAGGCGATGCACCGTCTTGTTGAAAACAGAAATCGTCCGCGTCGATTTCATCGAATTCCTGGAAAAAAATGGACTAAGCATATCACGCTCATCATGTATGCCTCCAAGGTTTGATCTAGGTGTTACAAACTTTGTGGAAGACTATAAAAATAATAAGACCAATAAAGCTGCTGGAAATCAATCTAAATGGTAATGAGGATAAAATGAAGTAAATCCTCAGTAAAAGAGAAGCAGGCGGTGACATTTTGTAGCTTTAGGTTAGGCTCCCAAAATCTGAAGTTATTCGCAGTCTAAATTTAAATCGGACATTACAAGAAATCAACTGATCTGCTCCAGCAATACACCTACATATTTTTTTCTACCAGAAAGTTTCCTCAAAGCTTTGAAAAAAATAATTTTTTGTAATCTTGTTTAGCTCCTCCCTCGTTGCAGTCTTTATCTCCTCAAACATAGCGTAGTGTCGCCTTTTCATGGGGCTCTGCAGTTTTGTGGACTAAAAAGTCACAGGGGGTCTGGTCTGGGGAATACAGCGGCCAAATATTTGTACACAAGCAACGATACATGAGCAAGGGTGATATCATGGTGCAAAAGCCAATTTTTGTTCCTCCACAAATTCGTGCGTTTCCGCCATATTGCTCCGCACAAATTGCGCATAAATTTCTGGAAATACTCTTTATTAACCGTACGTGGTAAGAAGAGATAATTCACCACGCCCCTTTGTAATCGAAGAAAACTTTTAGCAAAGCCTTTTTTTGGTCTGGGCTCATGCGGCAGCTTTCATTAGAATGATTGAGCCTTGGTCACGTCGTAATCCTAACTTATGATTCGTAACCAGTCCGCCCTCTGAGCCTTTTCAGGACAGAGTCTAAAATGTTTTGAGCAAAAAACGAAGAAGAACCAAAACGCGTCCAAGCAAAACAGCAGTAAAAAATTAGATAAACATTCAAAGTAGTTGACCTTGTCAGCATAAGTAATGGAAATTAGTACCAACATAGCGCAAAAAAAAAATCGAAATTCGAGTACATGTAACCCGGGAATACTTTTTGTACAAACCTCGTATTAATGTGCTTCGAAATGCTTCCACTATACGGTTTTACCATAAATAGCATCAGTATCGGATCAGCAGCGGAAAGAGACACTTTATTTACAATTTACTGCATTAATGTTATTTCCACTTCTTAATTTTTTTTCCATATCTTTTGCATTTCCAGCCAACATCTGGTGGCTACCGCTGAGCTTTCGCCTGGCGATGTTATTTTGGAGGAGCAGCCGCTGCTTGTGGCGCCCTTTTGGGATTGTGAACAGATGAAATGCAGCCAATGTCTGCAGGACTCCTTCGTAATGTGCAAGTAAATTTATACTCTACAACAACAAATAGCCATGCGACCTGCTAATATGCTTTCAACTTTTACCTAAACACGTACTTAACACAATCCCTAACCTCACACCCACATCACACTATTACAAAAAACATTTGTTTGCAGAAAGTGCGAGTTCTTTCCGCTTTGCATCGATTGTACCACACACAATAGCTTCGACTGTGATTTCTTCTGCGAGGGTGCTGCCGGCGCTGAGATTTCCAAAAATCTGCTCGTAGAAAATTACGCCATTTTCGGTGTACTCAAATTATTGTTACTTATGGAGAACCCAGCTTGTAGCGAACAGTGCGCAGCGTTGAGCGCGACACCAGGCGCTAACGTGGTCGATAGCGATGCATGGCAGGAGCAAGATTTACAAATCGTCACACCGTTCCTTCAGTCGGGCATAGCACGTGCTTTCAAGCGCGTCAAGGTCACTCACGAATTATTGCACACGTTGTGTTGGCGCATCGACGCCAATGCTTTCGAAGTGACCGCCAGCGACGGCAACACCTTGAAAGGGGTGTACGTGTGCGGCTCACAACTACCGCACAACTGTGTACCCAATACGGTGGTCACTTTCGACGAATCCTTCCGTTTGATATTGTACGCATCGGTGCGTATACATGCCGGCGACATCATCTACAATACATATACAAATCCGCTAATGGGCACCAGCCAGCGACAGCATGAACTGCGCTTGACGAAGGGCATCGAATGCGCGTGTGCGCGCTGCTGTGACCCACTGGAGCTCGGCACGCACATGAGCTCGTTGAAGTGTTCGAAATGTGCGAACGGCTTTGTGGTGTGCCTGGCGCCCATACGAGACGATAAGGAGGGTAGTGAATGGAAATGCACCAACTGTGCGGCTACGATGGCGACGGATATGGTGAAACAATTGCTGGTCGATGTCGGCGAATCTTTGCTAGAGGCCAACAATGAATTGTTGGCATATGAAAGCTTACTGGCGAAGTACAGCGCACATTTTCATCAAAACCATTTTGTTTTGGTGGAGATCAAACAGAATATTTCATCCATATTGCGGGCCGTACTTATGAATCCCATGTGTATACCGGGTAAAGACTTGTTGGAGCGCAAATTAGAGTTGTGCGAGGAAATTTTGCCATTGGTGCGTGCAGTGCTGCCAGGTGTCTCTAAGTTATATGGCATTGCGTTGTATGAATACCTCTTATCGTATATGGAACTCGCCGAGCTGATTTTTGAGGACAAGGAGGCGGAAAATGCAGCAATGATTTTTCAGGTGAGCTTGATGACATATTTGAAGAAAATATTTATCGTGATATATTGTTTCTTTATTTCATAGGAAAAATTAGAAGACGCACGTGACATCGCAGCAAAAGCTAAAGAGATGCTACGTTTCGAACCTAGCAATTCGCCGGAAGGACATTTAGTGAGCCGTATAGCCATGGAGCAGAAACGTATCGAGGAAAACTTAAGACAGCTTAATTCCAAGCGCAGTTGTGCCTAAAATATTATCTAGTGTTAAAAAAATTATGTTAGAATTGATAACCAATATAGTTTTCGAGCATAAAATTTATGTTGCTTTATTTAAGTAAACTTAGGTCTCGAGGACAGTGGAGTCAGATAGCGGAAATTAATTTTAAGACGTTTATGTTGCACGACTTAGTTTCGACAGGATTGTTATTCTTAAAAAAGCCGAGGAATTTTCACCAAAACTACATTTTTTTCGTAAAAACGTCTGTCAAATACACACTTTTAACTTTTTTATTTTTTCCTTCGTCTGATACCTAATTGAATGGATGTCATGTGTAGAAGTTCACGTGTGTGAGGAAAGTTCTCTGATTGACATTCACTTGTGAGTGGCCAGAAACGATTATTTTACCTAGACCAAGTATCCTCTGGGTAGCAAAAGAACATCCGTTTGAAGATGAGCTAAAGTGAGAAGGCGAAACATCCCTATACAGGGTTATGTGCAAGTTTTGGGAGGCATCATGCAAAAACCACTACCAATGAAAATTACAGAATACCTAGTTTATGGTTTTAATTAAAGCACGTTTTCTGCTGTCAATCGAAGGCAACTTTTTCCAACGGACTGCTGGAAATTACATTGTAAGGGCCTAGTTTTGAATATCTTTTAGTTGATCAGAATGAGGGCTTTTAGACACAATTAGAGATTTTTTTTGCTTGAATTCGTCAGTCCTTGGACGACTACTGAGGAAGTCATTCTCGAAATAGAAATAACCACATCGTTCAACTTTATTACGAAAACTCACGTTCTGTAAAGAATGTAATACTGAGCGTACCTTTCGAAACACCATTAGCTGAAACTCAGCATTCATTATTGGATGATATTCGACCGAGTATACCATGTTCAGGACGCAGTGAAGAAAATTTATCAGACGTAGCTGAAAGCGTACACGAAGACCGTGGCAAGTCGATTCGGCGCCGTTCACAGCAACTCGGACTGATGTATGGAAGGATTTGGCGCATTTTACGAGATCTTAAATTGGCAGCATACAAAATACAGATTGTGCAATAAATTTTCTTCAGCGATAAGGCGTATAAATCGATTCAGATCTTAGAGCAAAACAGCACGCTTGTTATTCGCCTGTGACCAGTCGAAATGCTCGAATGAGTCAGTGAACTCAACGGATGGATCATTTGAGACGTAGCCGCGGCCAACATTTGAAAGAGATAATCTTCAAAAAATAAAAGCCAAAGAAGGTTCTTTCGAATAATAATAAACATTCCCTATTAAATTTGAAGATTCTAAGGGTTTTCTTTGAAAAAGTAAGGAACCTCGAAATGGATCGCCCTTTATGATGAGAATTCACGGCATTTGGATATTTGCCGTGGAAACGTGTCAGCTGATAGCTCTCTCACAACGCAGGGTTGCCAATATCCATATACTGTAGTAATTATAAAAGTTGTCTTCAATATGTTTGGAAATTTTCTTAAAATCACTCAAAATCAGAGTCGAATGCTGTTATTTATAAATATATAAACTATTATAAGTATGTAACTATTTTTAATAGTTTGTTGTTGTTCAATGGCAACATTGTTTAAATGAAAACAAACAAAGATGGCTGATTTCTGCGTTTTTACCACGGGCTCAACTATTCACACATTTTGCTCGATAAGGAAGGAAAAGGAAGGAAGGGAGTAGCGTTTTTGACTGGTTCTGCTATAAGTAGCGTAAAGAAGTAAAGTCCTCTCTCGACGAACTGCAAAAAGAAGAATCGACTGGCACGCTGTTGTTAACTCGACTATAACCGCGTAAGCGGTTTCCACGCCTGTAAAGAAGAAGAAGAACAGCATCACATTATGACTGTTAAATCACATCACATCGCGGGATGAACGTCACCTAAACACTGGCTAGGCTAGTTTTTTAGCCTGCATTACTTTTATAGAAACAGCTAATAGCCAGCTTCCCGTGGAATTACATTAGCACCTGCTATATGGTGCAGAAGCACGGACGATGATAACATTTGATGAGTCAGCGTTGCGAGTTTTCGAGAGAAAAGTTTTGCGAAAGATATATGGCCCTTTGTGCTTGGCCACGGCGAATATCGTAATCGATGAAACGATGATCTTTATGAGATATACGACGACATTGACATAGTTCAACGAATTAAAAGACAGTGGCTACGCTGGCTAGGCCATGTCGTTCGAATGGACGAAAACACTCCAGCTCTGAAAATATCCGACGCAGTAACCGCTGGGGAAAGCAAAGGAAGAAGAAGGCCTACACTTGGAAGGACCAAGTGGAGAAGGACCTGGCTTCGCTTGGAATCTCCAATTGACGCCACCTTGCGAAGAGAAGAAACGACTGGCGCGCTGTTGCTTACTAGGATATAACCGCGTAAGCGGTTTCTGTGACAGTAAATAAGAAAAAGGATAAAGCACATATTTATAAATGCAACTGTTCTTTGATAAGAACCTGAGACAGCGTGTTCTGACGCAACCGAGTGACTGTGCGGAAATAGGGCACTCTTTTATAATACATTTCATGTTCTCTATCTTTTAGCATTGTTCTCCCAATGTGCCTTTCGTATTGTCGGTGTTACATTTGTTGTTTAATGCCCTGCTCTAATTGTAAAATATTCGCGAATAAATACATACAAATAAATAAAATGTATATACCTTGCTATATTGTTAGCTCTCCGACTAGAAATGCATCTTTACAATTAAATTTACGACGGCGTGTACAAATTGCATTCGACGGATGCATTACTTGTGCCATTAGATGACATTTACTCGACTCGCAAACGCGAAAAGTTCGAAAATAGTCCAAGCGGTGTTCAGATGTAAAGTTAATTATTTTCTTAAACATAAAGTTTAAAAGTTATAAAAGTATTTGCAAACAAAATTTATAAAAAATATTTTTCTACGAAAAGCTTATGGTAAAATTAAAAAAAAAACAACGGTAAATGGTTTTGAAGCACATATAATGTAACTCGAAGCGTTGTGTAATGTAAAAATATATATTTTTAAAGCACGTATAACTAAAAAGGTCCAACTATAATATTTATCGACTGAAAATACAATGGACGTCTTTGCTAAAAAGTGCAAAATCGAGAACAACGACGAGTTGGGAAGGTATTTTGCTGAAATCCTTTTAAAATTTTTTCGTGCATTATTTTCCCGTGTGCCTGTTTTCTATTTTTGACTTATTACCATACATATGTATATCAGCAGCATTGTTGCATACACTGCTAATAATTCATATTTTGTGTGTAGATATGTTACAGCAGCTGTGGACATCAAAGCCGGCGAAACTTTTTTGCTAGAACAGCCGATATTGTTGCTCGCTTTGAGCGGCGAGAGACGTTGCTCAAATTGCCTGAAATTAACGACACAATTTTGCAGGTAATATTAAGAATATTTTATAAAACTGATTTGGATACGTGGGTTGCCTTTCATATTTCGAGATCGGAGCACGAAAACAAATATTAATCATCGAAAAACGCTTTGTAGTTTTTCAAAGTATTCTCCATTGAGATATACATATATACTTTTGCATACTTTTAAAACATCTGTTGAAGTTTTTTGCCACTCTGCCCGCATCAACCAATTAACATTTCTTTCGACCAATCGACACGAGTCTTGTTTTGGAGCAATTGACATATTGTGTGGTATCCAAGGTGAACAAATTTTTTTAGAACCAACTGTTCATGCTACATTGAAAATAGGTTGGTTCCATCGATGCCTATAGTTTTCTTAATCCCACGTTAGTCACATGACGAAAATGTTTTTGATTTAATTCCTTTTTTTGGCCGATATGAATTTTTTAAGTTGCTGTAAACAACACAAAAAGCGTTCCGAAGTCAAAAGAGAGTTGTCAAATCTCGAAATATAAACAAAACTCTTCTAGAAAGGCTTTTTTGGTTCCTTAGGAAACGAAAAGAGAGTGAGTGTAAAGAGAGCGAGAGCATAGAGAGAGAGAGTGAGGGAGAAAGAGAGAGGTATATGCAGTAAGGGGTTTCAATCCCAAACAAGCATGTTCAGGAACGATATACAAATTTCAATGATTACGACTATCGTACATCTTGATCGAAATAATGGAAAGAAGCACTAGTAAAACTGTCGAACTTGCACAATAAATATAAACTATCACTCGATCTTGGTGGTAAATCGTCCGGCCCAAAACCTGAAATTATCTGATCACCGGAGTTTTCTCTCGATGTGTGAGAAGTGGCTCCGGCTTTTTGAAACCAAATCATGGCGCGATAACAGTCGCCATTGACGGTTACGTTCTCATCGGCATAATTTTTGAATAAATATGGGCCGATGATTCCTCCGGCCCATAAACCAAACCAAACTTTTTTTTTCTCGATGAAATGGCAGCTTTTGAATCTCTTCAAGTTGCTCTTTATCCCAAATACGGCAATTTTGCTTCTTACATATCCATTGAGTCAGAACAAAATTTGTCTCGAAAACGTCGGATCCTCTTGGCAATTTTCAAGAGCCCATAGAGTAAAACGATGGTCGCTTGGAAAGGTCAAGCGGATCAGTTCTTGCGGAAGCTATATTTTGTATGGTTTCAATTTAAGATCCCGACGTAAAATGCGCGAAGTCGTTCCATACGTCAGTCGCGATTTGTCAAAAAAGGCTATTGAAAAAAGAGAATCTACTTAAATCACCCGTTATATGAGTTTCATTATTCAACTTTAGTTGCACAGATGGTCTATAAGCGCGATCTTTCCAAATAAATTAGAACATAGGAAGTTCCACATATGGGGCTTATTGTTAAACCCTTTAGTTATGAATATACCACTAAATCAAGATTAAAAATCTCATTACAAACCATTAATAACTACTACATTCTTCACAGCACCTGTCGTGTGTTTGCGCTCTGCGCCAATTGTGCGTCTCACAATGAATACGACTGCCGTTTGCTTGCCGACATGAAAGATTTACGCATTGAATTACTTAAGGAAAACCCGAATACTTATGGACTGCTGAAATGTCTGATGCTCCGTGAGGACCCGAAAAACGCTTCATACTACGAACAGTTGCTACAAATGGAATCGCATTTGGAAGAGCGGCGCGGCAGTGAAATATGGCAAGAATTACAAAAGAACGTCGTTCAACCCGTGCTCCAAGCGGGCTTGACAAAACATCTGAAGGACGGTCAGAGTGTCGATGAAATGCTGCTGCAAAAATTCTTAGGCATTTTTGATGTAAACTGTTTTGAGATACGTGCGCCCGACGAAGGTCAGCTGCGTGGCCTGTATCCACGTACGGCGCTTATGGCGCACAGTTGTGTAGCCAATGTACAGATTAGTATTGATGAAAACTATCTAATGAAAGTGTTCACTACGCGCGACGTGACGCAGGGAGAACTATTATATAACTGTTATACGAATGTGCTGTTGGTATGTTTCCGCTGTTACCGAGTTTATTTGTTATATTTTATTAATCTCTTTGTGTCAGGGCACCGACGAGCGGCGTCACCTGCTAAAGGAGGGCAAGTATTTCGACTGTAAATGTGAGCGCTGTGAGGATCCCACTGAGTTGGGCTCACATATGAACAGTTTTATGTGTGCACGTTGTGCTGAGAATAAGCGTACTGGATACATTGTCAAGATAAAGAAGGATCCAACAACACCAGAAGCGATACCGTTACAAAAATCAGCGAAAAGTACCGCCGCCAAGCAGTTATGGACTTGGAAATGTCAGGAGTGTGAACACACCCTAACGCCAGACACTGTACAACAACTAATCGAACGTGCTAAAGAAGAAATGTTCCATGCAAAAGAGGATATAACGCGTTATGAGCTACTGCTTTCAAAACTCACACGCTTCTTTCATCCCAATCACTATCTTTTATTGGATATAAAACAGAATATAGCGGCCATTTTGCGTTCGATTCTGCAGAATTTTGCACTACAGCCCGGCCGTCGGGTATATGAACGCAAAGTGCGTCTCTGTCAGGATATATTCGGTGTGTTGCAAATAATTTTACCTGGTATTTCACGCCTGAAGGCAATTGTGCTCTACGAAATGGCGAATACACTTGCGGAACTGCATCGAATGCGATACGACCAGAAGGAGCTACAGAAGACGGAGTTGGTGGTAGGTTGGGATACAGAAAGAACCTTTTGTGTATTATTATTAAATTTAACTATTTTCTCCTAGGAACATCTTAAACGTGTTGAAATGATGCTACGCGAATCGGTACGCATGCTACTTTACGAACCGCCTGAAACACCAGAAGGTCAAATGACAAAGAGCATATTGAAGGAGATAAAGGATCTGCAAAACGATGTTAAATATTTGGAGGAAAACTAAATGTAAAATGCAAGAATTTTGTAAATATAAAGTAATCAGAATAGATTTAAAATATAGCTATATATATTTAAGAGTTGTCAACAGAAAATAGATATCAAACTATGCTAGACATACCTTATTAAGAACCACCAGCTCCAATTTCCTTTTATACTCACTTATATGAGAATATATCCAGCAACTAAGAAGAAAAATTCCATAACACATCAACAACAGTACATTACATCATCACATGATGCCATAGTAACATCAAATGATCACACGTCACTATCAATTAGTGGCCCTCTGCACTGTCGGCAGGCACTTTCTTATAGTATATGCACGGCAGCCAAAAACAAGAATTTCATGTCACGTCATCGAATCACAATCATAGTAACATGATCATATGATCAAGCATCTCTATCAATTAGTGGTCCTCTGCAGGTACTTTCTTATATGTATATGCCCTTCGGCCGAGAACAAAAATTTCATGTCGCATCAACACCAGCATCATCACACTGATTTCAGGGCTCTCATCTAGAAGGCGTCCTCTGAATGCCTTTTATATTTAGTAGTATAGAAGCTGCCGCGCCGAGCAGTCCATTTCAACCATATATAATCAAGCCACAGTATCATCTGATCAAATTTGACCCGGACTGATAAAAAAAATCATATTTTCATGTAATTTAACAAACGATTTTATTATCATCTTCCAAAGAGTCGCCTTTGATGTGGTTTTCTCGGTTTAGGCTTAGTTTTAGAGATTGTAGGACAGTTTTCACCTCACATCCATATACCCGTTTCTCGTCATCAGTAATTAAGGGTTTGATGGAATGATGTATAGTACGGTCATCAGCAACATTGCCAAGCATCTTTACGTCCTATACCCTTTTCTTTCATTTATGAACAAAATAAGAATTTTATTTAGCGTTCAACATAATCTTAAAATTAAGCATAGCTACAAAATAAATTACAAACCAGGACAAGAGTGTTTTCTCGACGCATATCACCTATTATGACCCAAAATAGCATAAAATCAGATTGATTGGTTTGTATAAAAATTTTAATTTTCATATTTATTTTCACTTTAATATCACCAAAATTTCACTTACATTCTAACAATTTACAAATATTATTTAAAAACAATTATTATTGTACATAATTTCCAACATAACCTAAAATTCGTTCAAAATATCTGAGAACAATTCTATTAACTTAAGCGTTGTGAGAAAACGCGACATTTCTTCAACCGACTCCGTTCCCGTTTTTATTACACCATCCACACAGCTGTCGAGTATCGTCTCCAAATTTGGATACTTTGCTGTAATTTCCGCTGGTATTGGTTTGAGGAAACCCTTCGTGCGATCACGCTTCAAATTCTCACGCAAAAACAGGCATGATTCGAGTAAATTCACATCGCTTATGCCATACGTGCACAAATGATCCGGCACGAAGGCAAAGCAATCATCGCATGCTATATTTTCATGTTGATCTATACCATCTTTATGAATTGTGTACTTCGAATCCACAATAAAAGCGGAATTTAAATCAATGAAATATAGTCTATCACGTTCCTCATTATAGATTAGATTGTCTGCCGTTAAATCGGTTATATACATACGGTAACCCTCAAAGCCATTTGTGAACTTCAAAGCAGACTCAAGCAGTTGCTTGGCTATACGCAATTTGATTTCGAAATTTGCCTTGTAGAAATGTTGCAGTGTTTGGCCGACATGCTCCTGAAATGTGGTCAAACCACATACGCCGAACAACTGCGGCACCGGAAAACCGTGTTGCTCAAGATAAGGATATACAAGCAGTTGGGGATTGGTGAGCATGAGCAGCCATACAGTGGTTTCATTGTATTCGCTATGTGTGGTGAAAAAGTTGACAAATTGTTGTATACTGTCATGTGGACAGATCTGTAAATCAGCTCCAACAGCTTGAGTGAGGTACTCTTTTCGCAGATATTCACTGTTTAGTGGAAAACTAAGTGCACGTATTGTCTTATAACTTTTCGGATAGCTCTTTCCGATGATTTTGTGACCAGTGATTTTTGAGCGAAAGATTTGTGTTTTTCTATGTCTGCCGACTCTCGACACAAAATGACTTATGATGTTCTGTGTATTCGATTCGTCATAATCCAAATTTGCTAGTATATGTCTGCAATTTGTAACGCTTTTACCTAGAAGATGAGCAATTGGAAAATCGTCAACTTCTATTCTTATCATGGAGTCTACCCAATCACGAAAGTTCATTAGAACTATTAGCAATATTTGAAACTTTTTGCTGCATAATAAACGTATAATAAAATAAAGCATTACTGAAATGAAAGAGATTTAAATTAAACAAGTTGTAATGTTTCGAAATCGATTCGAGAGACTTAGGAAATTGTGTACTCAAATCCCAAAAAAAGTTGAAAAACAATTTAGTACTGATATTACAGTTAACGTCGCTATAAAACTATACTTACACACAGCATTTAACATTATCTGCTTTGTATTAAACATAATACGTGACTTTTTCTCTATAACTAGTTAGCAACCAGTTAAGTTTTTGCTAAAAAATAGTTATTTACCGTAAGAAGGAATCTTAGTAAAGTTAACCAGCATTTAACTGATAGAAGACTGCTAATCCGACATACATATATTTCACTCATTAAGTAGCAAAATTCAACAAATCGGACATAATAATACAAAATCAATTCCAACACTTTGCACGAGGACTTATTAAGTACAGAATTTTTGGTGAATAAAATTCAACTTTACTATAAGATTTTAAGTTAATAATCAGTACTTGCAGCATTGCTAGAGGATTGATCGAGTTTATCAGGATTCCTTAAAATTTTTAGACTATGTTTGGATAACAATTTTTCTGAGAAGACCATAATGAAAAACATTTTTTACATACAAAAACTGTTAGTAAAGAAGGAGGAACTGAAAAAAAAGATCATCACATACAACTTCAACTAGAAAATTCTAGAGCGTCGGAGAGAACATTAGCCGCATCGCATGTAAACCTATTGGACAGTGGCCAGTCAGAAAACCTATAATTGCGGCGAAATTGACTTTGCTAGAGCCAGTAGTTCGGATGACCTCTTAAGGTTCACTCTCTGTCATAAGGATCTCGCAGTCACAGAAGTTCTGTTCGTTCACCAGCGCCTGCTGAGCTCCCTAAAGGTGACAAGGTCCGACACCAGAACACAAGCAGATTTCAGAAAACCAACTCAACTCCAACCGAACCGACGTCATTAACCCGACAGCCATTTCTGCAGGATGTGTTCCTCATACTCAGGTGACGTTATACCAGTACCACCAGCTCGACCAAATCCAAAAGCAAATCTGAAATCAAAGTCTCAGTTAATCCGAGTCTGTGAGGCGACCTACTCTACATCATATTTGGAGCAGCGTTTGCTGGATGCTGTTCTCGAATAAAAGAAAAGGATTCTGTGAAGGTATAAATGTTGAAGGTCTTAATTTTCACTAGATCGACGATAATTTCGAATAAATGTGCCATCGAAAACTTAGTGTAATGTTGAGTTCATGACTTAATTAACCTTATCCTAGTCATTAGGGATAGTTCTAAAGCGCTTACACTTCGTTAGATATTTAGAGAAGTTTGTGCTATTACTTGCTTTAAAACAGCTGCAAGTTCCTCGAAGAAATAATTTTTAACATTCAACTACGTTAGAGTTTCAGAGTTATTCTAACGCGACTTTGTAATAAGAAACACAGATATCGTTTTATTTTATGCTGTAGCAATATGGAACCAACCCATTGTACATTGCGCTAAAATTTTCTGACCAAAGCCTTTTTGCTTTCAGTGAACAATTTACCTTATGAAGACAGACGGTAAAAGCAAATCAGCTGCAAGAAGTCTTTAAGATACGAAGAAATCCTGTTTGGCTGCAAAGCGCCACGATCATTATGTTTACACCTATACCTACGTACTTATGTATGTGGATGAATAAGTATGCAGTGGTCAAAGAGTTCTAGTATATCAAAATGCTGCTATCGTGTCTTATTTCATCCTTCCACACTGTTTTTCCTCGACTTGCGGCGTACATTTGTTCTCTTTTTTGTTTTTTTTTTCAAATTCTCGCACTTTTCTTTGTTGCTATGGCTTTTGTCGACTGACGATGATGGTAAGTTTGGCTTTGGCATATAGACAGCTCTACCTGAACAGGTACACAAATATGTAAGTGAAACGGAAAAAATTGTAGTGTAGATATTAGCAAAAAGATAGCTTGGATATGAACGTTCCGCTTGGCGCGCAGTTCAAGGTTGCTTGGGGAGTAAGAGGAATATATGCGCGTGAAGCTATTGAGATAAATTGAAGCAAAAACCCACTGTACTGATGAGCTCTTAAACAAACGAGGGCCAAGGCAGTCATAATTTCCAATTAGTAAACTTTTAGGATGGACTTCAGTTTTGTCGATGAAAATGGTGTTATAAACCATTGCTGCCTTTAAATATAGGCAAATTTGTTGTCTAATTAACTATATAATGGCTTCTAGATAGAGCTGGTTCCGATGCAAATTTTCATTTTATTTTATTTTTTTGAAAATCGGTTTCTTGGTGATGATTTAACTATATTGTGTAGCGAGAATCGTTTAAAAAGCAATAAAACCCGTTTTCTTATGCCTAGAACAAGCTACGAGTTTATTAAGTTTGAGAGGAATTTTCTAACACCCATTATTTTTTTAATTTTAATTTCTGGTTAAATGAAGCTTAAAACCTCACCATTCCAACACCATATGGTGTGACACAATGTGATTAGTAGCACTAAAGATATTCGACTGCAGCGACATCTATTTGCAAAATACGAAAATAGTTTTTCGACTACCTAATATGCATATATTTTTTGAATCGGACAGCTACTTATATCATATAGCCGCCATACAAATTGACCGAGCAAAGTCAAGTCCTTCTATGTAAAGTGTTTTTACTTGCCAAGATATCTTCACCAAACTTTTCATAGACAAAACGGTTCCGTACTATATTCAGTATTACCATAAAAGGCAAATATTATATAAATGAAATGTTTGCTAAGATAACAGTAATGCGTGAAAACAATGTTATCACTTAAGCTATTTACTTTTAACAGGTGTGATATATGACTGCTCGCATGCCAAACATTTTCGTTAGCAACTTGCAGACAATAAGAGTGCTTGTTCCAAAAATAAAAACAAAGAAACGCGTATGAAGTGTAATAAACTCAAAGTTTATACATATTTACTTACAATTATACCATACTTGTATTAAAAGTAAAATCCGTATAAACAAAAATTTTATAATACACTTATCTTAACATCAGCCGGTGTTCATGCATACAAACGCACACACTTATGTATTGTATTTGGTTCATTGATTGAGACTAAAAGCAAGCATACACAGTATAAAGTTAGCCAGCCACAGGTTGAAGCATTTAGACCAGTTCTCTGCTCAGGAGTACATTCAACTAATCTGAGCGCTTACTAAGAACATTGAGTGTAAGATTTAATTTAAACGTGCTGTTGGAAATACTACATATGTATGTATGCATATACGGTGTTTAGTTGAGTTAGCAGACTCACAAATGTTCGACGAGCTGCCCGAATTGACAAATTGTCGAACAAAGAATTTGTCCCAAATTTTGTATTTCTAATCAAATTTCCTGTGCAAAATCGTTGGAAATGTTGAGAAAGGCCTACGGTGATTCAAAAACACAAGCCTAGGAGTGGTACAAAGCTGGTCGAGAAAGTCCGTTCAAATGGTTTTGGTAGGTATTTTGGGTATAAAATGCGTTCTTGCTCGACCCGATAAAGCTGAAAATTTTTCAAAATTAGATCTCTATTAATCTTGATCGTGCGAATTCCGATCCCACGTTCATGGAAAGCATTATAACTGCAATGGAACCCGTTTTCAGTCGTTCAAAGAGATAAAACAAAATTCGCTGAAGGAGCTGAATTCGAGGACTAGAAAAATCGTTGACACAAGTATATTACATCTTACATCTGGTGGGGATTATTTTGAAGGCGACATAATAAATTTTGATAAATAATTTAATATTTTGGGTTTTATTTATATATTTATTTTGGCTTTCCGGGTCCTTTCTTGCCACAATATATTTTATAGATATTTTTGAATTATTCACCTCAGACTCAAAACATTAGTCTAGGACCGATTCTTCAGTTTTGGGAATAAAAAAATTACAATAGGGCAAATTTGTTTTGTTTTTGGACAAACATTTGGGCTCAAGCCAACTTTTGTTCTTCCACAAACGGGCGTTTTTAACTGTAATATTCTTTATTGGACGTACGACCCTTTGCTAAGGACTCAAGATGCTCGAAGCTCCTGAAAGCGAAGAAAACTTTTAGCCTGAGAACATTTTGTACCACCGATAAACGTTGCTTAGATACCGGTTGGGATAGATACCGAGAGTTGAAGAGGGAAGCAAGACGCATTTGTAGACAGAAAAAGAAAGAGGCCGAAATGCGTGAGTACGAAGAGCTTGATAAGCTGGCCGACAGGGGTAATGCTCGAAAATTCTACGAAAAGATGCGGCGGCTTACAGAAGGTTTCAAGACCGGAGCATACTCTTGTAGAACCCCCAAAGGTGATCTAGTCACTGATACCCAAAGTATACTTAAATTATGGAGGGAACACTTCTCCAGCCTGCTGAATGGCAGTGAACGTACAACGCCAGGAGAAGGCGAACCCGATTCCCCAATCGAAGACGATGGAGCAGACGTTCCATTGCCCGACCATGAAGAGGTTCGAATAGCAATTGCCCGCCTGAAGAACATCAAAGCGGCAGGGGCCGACGGATTGCCGGCCGAGCTATTCAAACACGGCGGCGAAGAACTGGTAAGGAGCATGCATCAGCTTCTTTGTAAAATATGGTCGGACGAAAGCATGCCCAACGATTGAAATTTAAGTGTGCTATGCCCAATCCATAAAAAAGAAGACCCCACAATCTGCGCCAACTACCGTGGGATTAGCCTCCTCAACATCGCATATAAGGTTCTGTCGAGCGTATTGTGTGAAAGATTAAAGCCCACCGTCAACAAACTGATTGGACCTTATCAGTGTGGCTTTAGACCTAGCAAATCAACCACCCACCAAATATTCACCATGCGCCAAATCTTGGAAAAGACCCGTGAAAGGAGAATCGACACACACCACCTCTTCGTCGATTTCAAAGCTGCTTTCGACAGCACGAAAAGGAGCTGCCTCTATGCCGCGATGTCTGAATTTGGTATCCCCGCAAAACTAATACGGCTGTGTAAACTGACGCTGAGCAACACTCAAAGCTCCGTCAGGATCGGGAAGGACCTCTCCGAGCCGTTCTATACCAAACGAGGTTTCAGACAAGGCGACTCCCTATCGTGCGACTTTTTCAATCTGCTGCTGGAGAAAATTATTCGAGCTGCAGAACTGAATCGAGCAGGTACAATCTTTTATAAGAGTGTACAGCTGCTGGCGTATGCCGATGACATTGATATCATCGGCCTCAACACCCGCGCCGTTAGTTCTGCTTTCTCCAGACTTAACAAGGAAGCAACGCAAATGGGTCTGGCAGTGAACGAGGGCAAGACGAAATATCTCCTGTCATCAAACAAACAGTCGTCGCACTCGCGACTTGGCTCCTACGTCACTGTTGATAGTCATTACTTTGAAGTTGTAGATAATTTCGTCTATCTTGGAACCAGCGTAAACACCACCAACAATGTCAGCCTGGAAATCCAACGCAGGATTACTTTTGCCAACAGGTGCTACTTGGGGCTGAGTAGGCAATTGAAAAGTAAAGTCCTCTCTCGGCGAACAAAAGCCAAACTCTATAAGTCGCTCATAATTCCCGTCCTGCTATACGGTGCAGAGGCTTGGACGATGACAACAACCGATGAGTCGCATTCGATGGAACGATGAGCTGTACGAGATATACGACGACATTGACATAGTTCAGCGAATTAAAAGACAGCGGCTACGCTGGCTAGGTCATGTTGTCCGGATGGATGAAAACACTCCATCTCTGAAAGTATTCGACGCAGTACCCGCCGCGGGAAGCAGAGGAAGAGGAAGACCTCCACTCCGTTGGAAGGACCAAGTGGAGAAGGATCTGGCTTCGCTTGGAATATCCAATTGGCGCCAAGTAGCGAAGAGAAGAAACGACTGGCGCGCTGTTGTTGACTCGGCTATAATCACGTAAGCGATGCCTAAGCCAGTAAAGAAGAAGAAGAAGAAGAATAAGATAAACATTGCTTTTGTCCTAGAGGGCTTCATATTTTCGGCTATTATCGTTTAAGCGATGTCTACGCCAATAAAGAAAGAAGATTCACCTCATGCCGCAGTCAACCTTCGGAATGGATCCGTGCACTCAATTTTGTTTTTCACACAAAATTTTATACGGATACGTTGATCCAGTTTTTGCAAAAAGCAAAAAAGAAGACGAACCAAAACTCACAATTTGTTCAGAAATATACATACTTTTTCATATATTTAATGGTCCGTGAGTCTAAATAATTCCTGATTTCTTGATAGTTTTCAACAAAGATATTTTTGTGGCTAAATCGATATCTCGGAGGGTACGTCTGATTGTATTAGGTCCGGATTAGTCCAAGTAAACTGCGCGCAAGCCGAATCGTTAAAAAAATTTCTAGATTGACATAATCTTTATTTTTGGTTGTATGAATTTTGATCTCCATGTTCACTGTGGATAACCATATGTCACTTTATGCGAGTTTGACAGCTGTTTGTTTACGAATAGTTTGTATGGCGTTTTTTTTACCAATGAACGAGTTTGTTTGCAATTTTGTATATCCAATGGAATCACTGCTACGGAATCAATCACAATGTTGTGAAAATATTCTGGGAGTCTAGTTAAGCACGAACACAAGTATTTGAATCATTCGGTAAAGTTCGTGAAGTCAACGAATATTTGCCTGATGCGTGTCGTCCATCCACCTCTGTTAATAGCGATGACATCGAAAAAGTTAAAGAAACAGTGCTTGAAAGTCGTTGTGTTGCCATCAGAGAGATATCGTAGTATCTCAACATGTCTTATGAACTGATTCAAAATATCTCAGTGAATTTTTCGGCTATAAAGTGTGTTAAGTTGAAGTTTAATAATAATTTGTAACAAAACACCTGAAAATTTTCTTTTTTTTTGTCAGTCCGGGTCAAATTTGATCAGATATTTTTTAGTTTTAACTGAAAAATGTATAATCGTATAACTGGAGAACAGTCATCGATCTCTCCCTAAGCATACATGCCTTTCTTAACATTAGTTGAGTAGCATTTGTTCTACACTCACTACACTCACAACCGGCATTGATCGATGTGAAATGCTCAGATACATATGAGCGCCACACGAAAGTGCGTTGTCCGGCGGAAAGCTAACAGAATCTCGGTAAAAAGCATTCAATCGTATACGAGACGTCGAGGCAAAAGGTTTGTGTAAAATCACATATAAGATTAGAAGAAAAGACATTTTCGCTTTAGTGCGAGTATATAAAATAGTAAAATCAGCGAAGAAAGCAAACAAACGTATTATTTCAGTGCTGTCTGTGTGTGTGTGCAATCTCCGAAAGGTAAATGAAATTGAAGTGAAACGGTGAAGGTAAACGCATATAAAGCTGATAAAATAATCTAAACATACAAGATCAGCTGTTAAATTGTATATTACTTTGGAGAAAAAAAAGCAAAAAGTTGGTCAAGTACAATAATTAAAAAAGGAGATATATGAATATATGTATAACGGCACCGTAACAATAAAATTTACGTAATAAATTTGCAGTGTGACATAGTATATAAGACAAATTGCAAGTCAAGTAGGAAAATGCTTTGGTGATGACGGAAATGGGCGAAATTTTTAGATTGAAAACAGATTAAGGGAATGAGAATGTATGAAGAATAAGCTTTTTTGAATAAATTAGATTAAAAATTTTGTGATTTATTCGCATGGATTAACAAAAACGATTTTACTCGCATGATTGACGGATATTTCATACAAGTATATTGAAATGAGTGGTAATGCCAACAGCGTTTTGATTGATTATGATCTCAAAACAAACAGCATTCGTTTGTCGATGAGGCAATCGTGAAGATTGATTGAGAAAAAGTGTATATATTTACATAGCTTTATAGAAAGTTTATTTGTTTATTATTTGCATATAAAAGATTCAGCAAAAAGAAACTATTTTCAAAAACCTGTTTGATTTTAGTAGATATGCGCATTAGTTTTGAATTATAGATGTAGATTTTACGAAGCTGACGCATTATTTTTGAAGAATAATATATTTTTAAGCAAAGCAAATGGGTTTGGCAGTGAACGAGGGGAAGACGAAATATCTCTTCTCATCAAACAAACAGTCGCCGCACTCGCGACTTGGCTCTCACATCACTGTTGACAGTCATAACTTTGAAGTCGCAGATAATTTCGTCTATCTTGGAACCAGCGTAAACACCACCAACAATGTCAGCCTGGAAATCCAACGCAGGATAACTCTTGCCAACAGGTGCTACTTCGGACTGAGTAGTCAATTGAGAAGCAAAGTCCTCTATCGACGAACAAAAACCAAACTCTTTAAGTCACTCATAATTCTCCTCCTGCTAAATGGTGCAGAGGCTTGGACGATGACAACAACTGATGAGTCGACGTTGCTAGTTTTCGAGAGAAAAGCTCTGCGAAATATGTATGGTCCTTTGCGCGTTGGCCACGGCGAATATCGCATTCGATGGAACGATGAGCTGTATGGATATATGATGGCATTGACATAGTTCAGCGAATTAAAAGACAGCTGCTACGCTGGCTAGGTCATGTTGTCCGAATGGACAAAAACACTCCAGCTCTGAAAGTATTCGACGTAAGACCTCCATTCCGTTGGGAGTACCAAGTGAAGAAGGACCTGGATTCGCTCGGAATATCCAATTGGCGCCACGTAGCGAAAAGAATAAACGACTAGCGCGCTGTTGTTAACCCGGCTATAATCGCGAAAGCGGTGACTACGACAATAAAGAAGAAGGAGAATATATTTAAAAGTTTGTATGGCAGCTATATGCTATATGGAACGGATATTGCAGTCTTGTCCTGGGTTATAATTCATGCCAATTTCGTGAAGATAATTTTTGGAATAAAAAAGTTTTGCATACAGAGACTTGATTTGGATCGGTTTGTTTGTATGGCAGTTCTATGCTATAGTGATCCGATCTTTACTATAAGTTCTGAGATTGTAGTCTTGCCTGAAAAATATTTTGTGTCAAATTTCGTGAAGATTTCATGATAAATAAAAATGTTTCGCATACAAGGACTTGATTTTTATCGATCAGCTTGTATGACAGCCATACCTTATAATGGTTCAAGATCGGCGATTCCGAGAAATGAGCAGCCACTTGGAGAGAAAATGGTGTATACAAAATATTAGATGGATAACTCAAAAACTGACGGACTTACTCGCGTATATAACTACATATACAGACAGATGGACATAGCTAAATCGACTCAGCACGTCACGTTACAGAATCTGCAATCTAAAAAAGCTCGGTTGCGTACTTATGGGATCGTATCAGTGTGAAATTTTCGAAAAATCGTTTTTTTTTTGTTGCGTATCAATGCATGCATTTCGTAGCTTGAGATCTCGAAAATTATCAATGAAATTCTATTTCTGTTGTTGAGCATTTTCATGGTAGCTCAACAGTTCACAAGCCGCTCAAGTATTTTCCAGCCAAAATGCAGTGGACAGGTATTACAAAATCCAGAATGCAATTTCACTAGAGCTGACAGTTGTTGTAAAGAAAACAGAATGAAATGTATTATTATTAATGATGTATTTCTGAAAGTCTGGGAATTTCTTGGTACACTACCTAAGCATTTCTTTGAAATTCAATATTCATTGCAATTCATTAATTTTTATGCGATTTCGAACTCACGTTCTAGCCATACTACGCATCTACATAAGTATGTACATACTTACATACATACATATGTATGTGTTATATCTATGTACATACAAGCTTTTTCCTTTTGGTCATATAATTTATTCGTTCTAGTATTTTATGTGAACCAGTTTGGTGCTGTTCTACACGCTCAAAACACCCATTTAGCTTAGTCGACCCAGAGCAAGTCGCTCACACAATGCCGGTAATCGGCGATGACAAATCAAATCCAACTTTATATTGTCTGTTTTCATTTCTGTTTTTGAAAAATAAATACATACATATGTATGTACATATGTGCTGTGGATAAACAAACATATGACGACTTAAGTGCGGGTAAATACCAAGACACGAAAGCTACTCAACGTTTTCTAAAAAGCTGTTTGTCAATAGCAAATATTCTATGTTTAATGAATGTAAACAAATGTTGATACGATTGGTTGTGTGATCAAAAGAATTATCGTGTTTTTGTTTAAAGGTGACCAGCTAACAATATAAGCCCCTAGATACACAGCGCTCGTACTCGCTACATTGTTCTGATAGTTGATTGTGGAGTGGCACTCGATAATATTGAAGATAGAACATTTAAGAGCGTGTTATCTAATATCAATTAATATAGAAAATGCTAATGATGACGCGCATGCAAAACTTAAAAGTGTTTTTCGATTGGCGCGATAGATATGAACGTCTTGCGCCCTCTCCAAATATTATTGTTATAGGGTCTACTTTGCATACTATCTGATCAAATTTGACTCGGACTCCGAATTTTTTTCATGCAACTGAGTTTGATCTCTGAAGCCTATTTTGAGGAAAATAAAAAATATTTTTATTAAAATACGAGAAAATCTTGTTATTGTAATCGGTATCCTTAGCATGCCATTTGATCAAATTTGACGTGGACTCTGAATTTTTTTTCTAGTTTGGTAACATACATCGAAGTTTAATCTCTGAAGCTTATTTTGAAGAAAATAAGAAATATTTTTATTAAAATAAGAGAAAATCTAGTTATTATTACAGGGACTCCTTTGCAAACCACCTGATCAAATTTGACCCGGACTCAAATTTTTTTTCTAATTTGGTAACATACAATTGAGTTTAATCTCTGAAGCCAATTTTGAAGAAAATAAGAAATATTTTTAAATAAGATACGAAAAAATCTAGTTTTTAATTAACGGTCGGCTGTAATTTAAATTTTTTTAAACGTACAGGCCTCGTTTTCAATTATCGAAGAAGATTTCTGAAATAATAGAAATTAATATTAAACAATTTTATAATTTACCTCCTTCTAAGGACCCAAATGCAATTCGCTAATCAACGATATTACCTAAAGACATAAGCTTAGAGTGCCAAGTGAATGTTAGTGTCTGGAAAAGGTGTGGAGATCAAGATGACATACGAAAACTACGTCAAAACATAGCAGCTTGTTTGAAAAGAATGTCGAAGAAGAAGAACTTGAAGCACTCTTTATCCAAATTCATAAAATCAGTTCAAATTTTAGTTAACGAATCGCATATTCTAGCATATTCAGAATCGCGACAATAGTCTTTCGACATCAAGTGATGTATTTTAGGCATTTTGCATTACTACCAGTAGACTTCGTACTCCATACCGCGGTTTTCAGTCATTCTAGATTTCGTTACTGAAAGCCAAAAGCCTGGTGTGCTCTCAAAAGCATGCCTTATGTTGTGCTCAAACCACGTGCGCACTCTTCTCCTAACATTTAAATCAAATGAGAAAAATATAAATTAACTTTAAGCACGTGTATGTATTGTCTAATTGTTGCTTATATACAAACTTAAAGCCAGTTTGTTTGGAATGAAAAGCAAGGCGAAATATTACGAAGTCATTCAGCTAATGAAAAAATGCCGCACATAATATAAACTAACACTGCCACTAATATGTATTTAGATACAAGCAATTTATTCAAATCACGTTTTCGTTCATGGAGTTTTGAAGGCGACGCCGCCGGCCACCTTAAAGCTGCTAGTGCTAACCAGGTATACATGTATATACATACATACATATGTATGTATGTTATGAAAATATGCATATGTGTACATCATTAATATGAAGTTTGCTTTTCAAGTTCAAGAACGAATTGCGCTACAAATTACAGATATTATTCTACATTTACATATGTACATATATACATACTTATATTAATACTACATATACATATTTATAAACAAATGTTGGTTACACATTATGGTGGAACAAAAAAAAAAAGAAAAAAAAACAAACGTTTGGAGTTTGATTATTTTATGGATTTTTTTTCTTAAGACTTTAATAACTTTTGCAAGACTCAGTTTCGTGGGAAATTTACTGTTCTACCAAAATGGTCTCCAATTTTTTATTTTTATTTTTATTTTTTTTCGCGAACGCCAAACCCTTTGAGGGTTTTACTATACTGACCTAGTACCATCACCCTGACTTGGAATTTCTCACCCCCCAGACAATAATCCCAAAAATGTTCCACAGTGTAATATGTAATGTGATATATTACAGTCTAGAAGGGATAAATATTTCATATGTGTTCAAAAATAGCTATTTGTATATTTACAAATATCTATAGGAAAGACTTACACTTAAAAAGATAAAAATAATTAGTTGATGAAATAGAGTCTCCCTTAACTCCTTTTGAAACTAAGAATAGGGTATATTCAACTAACAAGCCTGTAACACCCAGAAGAAAACGTGGGAGCCCTATAGGTTTGGTTAGGTTAATCTGGTAGATCAATAAGCCACGCGTAGACCAGTTTGGTTCTTTGCGATACCGGATGGAGTTCACTTGCTAAGTCCAAGAAGAGTAGTCATCATTTAGGATGCCTGCGCTTGACGTAAATTTTAACAGAATCTGCGGCCTCACTATCGATACCTCCTCCAGTGTATCAAACTGTGCGGACCCCAGATGTTTACAGCATGTCTTGCCAATGCGGAACATGTGCACAAGAGATGCTCAATTTCCCCGGTGCCCTGCTCTAGACATTCCTTTCTACATTTTCTTTTCTCCGCAAGAAGCTGCTCATTGATTTCATATAGCCGTCCTAGGAAGTGAAGTGAATTCAAATTTTTATACGGAATCTTTTGTGAAGGGTTTTATAGCTTCGTTTTTTCTGTTCTTAAGAAAAATGAGATTTTTATTAAATACACTGTGATAGCTTTGTTCAAAAAAAAAAAAAGACAAGACCAAATTCGACGGTTTCCCCCTATTTCGGGTCCTACGAATCGAACTGCATCATTACTTTTTTGAGTTACAATCATGGTTTCATACAAAAATTTTTTTTGAAGTTTTTCATCAAAGTGGCCCATTGTAAGAGAAAGGCACATTTTTCTTCGGTCTCTAACTTTTTTAATGTTGACTTTTTTGGTAAACTTTCTTTGGCAAAGCTTCTCAGAATAAGTCCGTCTTTAAGTTCTTAGATGACTGTAAACCCCAAAATCAATGTTTTTTGTGTCCTTATAGCCAATATATCGAAAAAACTGAAATTTAGTCCATTTTTTTTATGTTTTTTCCCTCTCGTTTCGTCAATATTTTAATTTACCCTTTGATAAGTATTGTCGCCATTAACCTCAAAGAAATCTAAAAGCTCCTCCTGTCTTTTGCGGTATCCATACACCTTCACATCTTTAGACAATATATTTACCGATCGAAGATGATGTGCTAGGCAAATCGCTTGGCTTTGCAATAATTTCAGCTGTCGTACCATCGTATTCAAACGGGCTTGGGAAATCTCCAAGTGACGACATGGGCTTTCAACTTCGGTTGGGTTATACATTGAGAGTAGATCTGTAGGCTCGGTGGAAAATGTTGGCGAAATATATCTGTCAGTTGGACTTGGACATCTTGGTATCGGAACATTTTCTGAGTGAGATACTGGTAGCTGTGCAGATTGAACACTTTTGTAAACTGTATTTTTTTGTTGAGTCTTGCAAATTCGTTCTTGCACGCGTAGCAGTTACCAGTATGATGCCATTGTGGATCTATCCAAATCATTGGGATGCCGAACCCTATTTTTAGGCACAGTCTTTTTGACCAGTTATGCAGGTTGTTGTTGCATTGCGTGCAAATGGTATTTGGCACCCAATCTACGTCTATTATAACGGGCAAATCGAAATATTCCTCGTAGATGCCGGCAGTTCCCGAAGATATTTTGCGTCTACTCCGAGGGCTTGTAAATTTTCCACATACGTAGCAGAACAACGATAGGCCAATTGGACACTTATTCATTTTAATTTATTTTCTTAATATACAATTCACTAAAACAATGTTCTTTCCGCGAAGTCAAAGTCAAATTAATTACTGCTTAAATTTTGACTCTTAGGCAAGCATTTAACGTTTCTTTCAAACGTTACTTGTTGTTATTTCTTATCAGTGCAGTGGTTAAAAGCTTGACTCGTTGCTTGCTGATTTGTGTTGGACATTGATAGATAAGTCTTATTAAATTTAATTTAAATATTGTGTACAAATTAATGATACTTACTGATAACACTTCTAAGATACAAAAAAAAAAAAAAAAAAAATGGCACACAAACATAGTTAGTGTAGCTTTTTTAAAAAATACAAATTTTGTCAAGTTTTTTTTCTAATGGTTAGTTTGCTTAGAACGTTGTCTTTGCTTAAGTTTCTTACTATTACAAGATGTCACTTAATGTATAAGTATCAAAGAGTAAATTAAAATATTGACGAAACGAGAGGGAAAAAACATTAAAAAAAATGGACTAAATTTCAGTTTTTTCGATATATTGGCTATAAGGACACAAAAAACATTGATTTTGGGGTTTACAGTCATCTAAGAACTTAAAGACGGACTTATTCTGAGAAGCTTTGCCAAAGAAAGTTTACCAAAAAAGTCAACATTAAAAAAGTTAGAGACCGAAGAAAAATGTGCCTTTCTCTTACAATGGGCCACTTTGATGAAAAACTTCAAAAAAATTTTTGTATGAAACCATGATTGTAACTCAAAAAAGTAATGATGCAGTTCGATTCGTAGGACCCGAAATAGGGGAAACCGTCGAATTTGGTCTTGTCTTTTTTTTTGACTATCACAGTGATATTGTTTATTAACTATCTTATTTTTTCACTTTCAGATGAATTCCATATTCTTGCCGAGCTACTCACAACCGGTGTCGACACCGCATACCAAATCCGTACTGCTGGCTCATCAGCTTATGGACAACGCCGCCATGGCGGCACAATTTAGTCGTCGCTTCGAACAACTCTTGCGCTCTGAGAAATTCTATGATTGTGTTTTTCACATTGCCGGCGCCCAGTTGAAGTGTCACAAATTGATATTGTCCACGGCGAGTCCAGTTTTCGAAGCCATGTTTTATGGACCGCTACGCGAACAACAACAAGAAATCGAAATTTTGGATATTAGCGCCGAGACTTTTCAGATGCTTTTAAATTACATATACGCCGGCGTCATAGACTTTGAGTCGCTCACGCTGGAGGATGCTATCGAGCTATACTATTGCGCTGAGAAATATTTAATCACCGATTTGACCAATAGTTGCCTGGTAGCGATAGCACGCAAGCTACGCTACAACAATATATTACCCGCGCTGGAACTTTGTGTCTGCATGGATCTGCGCGATTTGCTAGACGTCTGCATGTCGTTCTTTACACGCTGCTGCATCAATAATCCACAATACATGACCTCACATAAGAATCACTACGTGCATGTATCCAAGGATTGCATTAAGGCGATCATAGCTGCTAATAAGAGTGAGAAGACCAGCAAACAGCTGTTGTGGTTCGTCTATGAGTGGTGTCAGCAGGAATGTCACGAATTAGGTTTACAGCAGGAAGATTGTGCATTAATTATAAATGATCTCCAATTGCCCGTAAGTGGTGTTGAGTGTGAAGATCATGCGCTCAGGTCGTCACAACAACAGCCAAAACAACAATGCCATGCAATTGAACGCAGCTATTTCAAGGCATGTCGACCTTTTATCGTCGATCAGGACACACACGAATGGACTTTGTATGTAAAATGCGATCGATTTATTGCATTACGTGGTCTCGTTATCTGTAGTCGCTTAACGCCAAACATATCACCGATGTCGCACTATGCTTTCAACATACCCAGTGAGTACTGTGAAAATTTACAAATTGAGATTGTAGCACCTGCCATAAATGCTAACCATCAGCAGCTGGAACAGAGTAGCGGTAGCGATGGTGAGAGTGATGAAAGCGATCAAGAGCCAAATGTGGCAAATGGCGGTGAGACTGTTCTATGGCAGCACAATGTGGCAAAACAGCTGACCAGATATAATTGTGATATGAATATCGAGTGGGGCGATGGTTTGCTGCTAACGCCTGACATAGAGTACAAGATTCGTCTGGTGTGGCGTACAGATGCATACGGCTCGGAGTATCCATGCAGTTTGCAGTCAGATTTTGTCGATGGCATACGTTTTAGGGATGTGCCAGCGCAAACCGGCAGTTTAGTGAAGGGCTTGCGTTTTACAAATTTAGTTTAAAAATTGCTACAGAAAATATATGAATTTTATTATTTCAAAACCCTACTACTTAATTAACACTAAATTAAATATAAATAAATTAAAATGAAAGGTTGACAAATTGTTTTATTGCCATTAGTAGATCAATTTGAGTGGATTTCTGCTGCTTCTAACGATAGGTCAATAAACCATACACGTTCTTTATACTAACTTCATTTTTTACACATTTCTTTTCAACATTTTTTACGTACATATATATGTATGTACATGTGTGAGAACAAACATATGTTTATCTAATTCTTTTTTTATTCAAATTTGCCTCAAACCAGTTTATTGTATTCAATGAATTCATATGGATAAGCATGGACTTACATACATACATACATACATATTTATATCGATAAAATCTGAGATCGTTTTCCATCAATCATGCATTTGCAAATATTATGCATATACTTACATACATATGTTTGTTCATATAAATATGTAAATATGTATCTATCTACCTACTTTCGCCATTTTTCTAAAGCTGATTTCTAACATAAAACTTTCATTTCTAATGAATTTTTAATTTTTATTAGAAATTTAAGCATATTGACTGCAAAAGTAGCGATCTGCGTTTAGAAATCAAATATATAATGCGCGCGTATACATACTTACTTAATTATGTATGTACATAGCACCAGATCGCTTGACGATTGCCTAATTGGAGTATTGTCTAATAAGAGCATCATAACACATAATTTTGTTCTAGGCAGCCGGCTTTATATCCGTTGCCTCTTCAATAAGTAACAGTTAAGTTGTAAATGCCTGCGAAAAGACCATATAGCACATTCTTGAAAAGGATGTCAAAAGGTCAAAATTAAGGTTAGGTTGAATTTGGATCTTCAGAAGTGCGCTTGCTAACTAAATATATATATTAATTCACAATATATACATATTCATATACATACGTATAATTCCATATACGATATCATAAGAGGATATGCAAAATAAGACTTTTTCTGCTTGTACTACCTACATACGTTCAAATTCTACGACAACGTCGATAGATACGTACAATTTCTAATTATACGCCAATAAGAATACCAAAGAAGAAATGAAAACTTACCGCCTACAACTTATAAGTATATGTATGTAAATGGTTAATGTTATTTAAAAGAATAAACACTAGAACGTTGCAAATGATAAACAATTCAACAAATATATTTATGTATAAACAAAACTAAAACTTGCACTTTCGCGCTTATCATATAAATATAAATTAATGCAACAGCTGTTTGCTGCAATCAGTGTTGTGCAAAAACACATTTATTGTTTGCAAATTCTTACAATGCAACTCTGTACTTTCAGAAATCTGGGCGTACTCATTTTCTTGCAAGTCAAACATGGCTTGAATCATACCTTAATTAACAGAGAGCGCTATCAGAGATTTGCATTTTAGTTTCTATGAGTTTCTTGAGACCGATATGAGAAAAATTAACGAAACGGTTGTGTTCATATGATCTTTCGTTTGGTAGTCATAGACATGGAAAACCCTATTAGATAGATCCTTTATGTGACTGTTTTTATGTATGACATTGTTATGCTATGTTTGCATAACTGAAAGCTCAATACATAAAACTTTATAAATAAATAAAAAAACTTATCAGACACTTATAAAACCACGGCACAAAATAAAACCCTTTAGAAAAAGGAATTTAGGAGAACATTGCAATTAAAAACAGATTTAAAAATTTTATAGCACATTACTTTTTTGAAAGCAAAATATTTTTTTGAAGTTTTAGTAACTCCAATAGTTTACTTATATATCAAATTTATTTTGCAACTTTTACGCAATTTTTATGTAGTACATACATACCTAGCAATACGACTATGTATTCAGCACATTTCACCTAGCAATACGACTCTGTATTCAGCACATTTCACGTAAAAAGTGTTTAGCGCCTGTCACACGTTCAATATTTTTTATGATATTTAAATTATGATATCACGATTAATATTAATTTTAAATCTTTGCAATGCTCTGTTTCGTCGCATGGTAAATTTATATACCAAATCTGCTAAACGTTCAGTATGTATTGCGTTATTCACAAGCCGATATACGGTTTTCAAAATATTTAACTTACTTGTGATGTGAGTCGCAAAGCAGCAAATTATGTATATACATACATATATTGATCACGACAAAGTGCGGCAATATTTATCGAGCTTTTAAGATGTAATTATGTATATACATACATATATTGATCACGACAAAGTGCGGCAATATTTATCGAGCTTTTAAGATGTAATTTTGCTGCTTTGCGACTCACATCACAAGTAAGTTAAATATTTTGAAAACCGTATATCGGCTTGTGAATAACGCAATACATACTGAACGTTTAGCAGATTTGGTATATAAATTTACCATGCGACGAAACAGAGCATTGCAAAGATTTAAAATTAATATTAATCGTGATATCATAATTTAAATATCATAAAAAATATATGTATGTATATACATACATATATTGTTCTCTCATTTCATATTAATCGCCAATTAAGAAAATAATTTTTGTAGATAAAATATTATTGAAGAATGAGTAAGCGGTGAAACGTACGGAATATTGCAAATTGAGCTATTAATTTATGATCTATGTATATGATTTTAAATAATATAACTTTATTTCATACCAGTGACTTGTTCTAATTACCACCGGGAAAACATAAACAGACAGCACCAGAAAAGAGAGGGAGTTGGGATCAGTTGTCAAAAATGAACAATATGAAGTCGTAGCTGTGCAGCTTGCAAAAGAAATCGCAGGGACACAAAAAATTTTATTTCTTTTCACAGATAATTTCAAGGAGCAGAAGAGTAAGAAGCATGAATAAGCCTTCGCTATATACATACATATATTTATTATATGTCTAAAACATTAATGTTTAATACATTTTTATTATTACAGGCGTGTGGTCAATGGGAGGAAATTTACCAGAAACTTCAAACTGTTACAGGCAAAATATCGGAAGTAACATGTTAAATACCGCACTGGCGAGATCAGTTGAAACTTTTACGTTTGCTTGCCCAGGACCAAAACCCATTTTTGCTTTTTAAAACGTTCACATACGCGACAAGATATCCAATATATGTAAATGAAATTTACTAAAGTAATAGCGGAATGTCTCATGTATCGATGTATACATATTTAAAAAATATAGGAAAGATAAGTGTTGAAATATCTGAAATAAGAATTTTTATTTGGTTATTGTTGCAGCACGTTTTTGTAATAACGGCGGGTAGACATCAAAATAATTTACGCGTTTCTAGTAAAATACAACGCAAAAGAAGTTTAAAGACGTGTGTACGGGACAACGTCTGTCACGTTCGCTAGTACAATATAATGTATATATGTATATACATGTATACAAAAAAGTCTTGCGGTATTTTTATTGAATCAATTCGTGTGGCACCCATACATCGAGCTTCTTAGTGACTCCAAGCTTCTTCAAATGGTTTATAACGGTTTGATGACTACTATGCCGGTCTCTTTCGACCAGCGATTTTATCGCAATTTTCGACGACAGGTCTTCCGGAGCGTGGCGCATCTTCAACCACCTCTACACCAGAACGAAAACGTTGAAACCATCGTTGTGCGGTGGAAATGGAAACTGTATCGGGTCCATAAACTGCACAAATTTTATTGACGTCTTGAGATGCATTTTTGCCTTTATCATAGTAGTACTATAAAATATGACGTATTTTCTCTTTATTTTGCTCCATCTTTGCGACGCTATAACTCACGAACGACTTAAAAGAAACGACACGTGTCAGCGCGTGATATGAGCTTTCCAAAAAGATATAGCATGACCCGATGCGTCGAATAAAACTAGAACTACGCGCTTTCAGCGCCAACCAGCGAAAATACCGCAAGACTTTTTTACAATCTAACATGAATTGAAAAGCGAAATATTTATTGGAAGCGAGTAAATGTATATATACATAATATAGAAGTTGTTTTTGTACGGAAACAATGAAATCGTCCGGTTCTGGGAGATGGGAGCTTAAAAGGGCTGTGTGGCAAATTAAATAAAGGTATGAAAAATAAGTTCCTTCTGGGAATTACAAAATGCGTGACAAAGTTAATATACCTTGTTCAGGATATTTAAACATAGTATATGTATGTATATTATTATATTATGCCATTATGTTTATGATGATTTTATTAGCTTTACCTGCATATGTATGTATGTTTGTGTGTTTGCATGTATATTTATGTATGTTGTAACTTAATTATTACAGTGTCAGCAAAACAATCAATAATTTTAGAATCATAATAAAACACAAAAAATGATCCTAAAACTATGCAACATGTAGCGTAATCCACTATCGAAGCTGTCATTTGAATAACAAATTTACTCAAACCAAAGAACATTTTTCAAAGAAATGGCTGTTTACATTATACCTCATACAAATAATTATATGTGCATTTTTAATTTTGTTTATATTTTTTGTTCACTGGTATTTTTTGAATTTTGGTGAATGTAGAATTAACGGCTGATATGTTGCCGTTAATATGCAACGAAAATTGTTTCATTCTGCTCTCTTTCGTTGTACCGTTACATTAAGAATATGCTTGTGCATTGGGTATTGCGTAGTAAATATTTATATGTGCAAAATCAGTCTAGCTGATCTTTCTTGCTGATATTGTCGCGGATAAATCTTTTTGCGTGAAAATTTGTTCACAAAACTATTGTAGGTGTATTAACTTGATGAATTATTTGAAATTTTAATACATTTATTTAACTTTAAGCCTAAAATGCCACGTGGTACTAGTTTGTCAGCCAAGGAACAAGGAATAATTATAGGAATGCATGAAGTCGGTTCCAAAATATACGAGATTGCATCCATACTAAAGCGGCATCGAAACTGTATATCAAGATTTGTTAAAAACCCCACCAATTATGGTACAGTGCGACGCAGCGGACGGAAAACCAACATTGATGATCGGTGCAAACGGATGATTCGACGGCTAGCAGTAGCGGATTCGATGAGTAGCAGTCAAATACGGACCAAGTTAAGACTGCAAATAACAAGGAATAGAATTGTTCAAATTATTCATGAAAATAAGTTTACCAAACACACCTCCACTGTACCTAAACCAAAGCTCTTGCAAAGGCATATTATAGCACGTTTGCAGTTTGCAAATAAATACCAATTCTGGGCCGAAGAGTGGCAGAATATAGTGTTTAGTGACGAAAAAAAATTCAATTTGGACGGCCCAGATCATTGCAAGAAATATTGGAGAGATTCGCGTCAGGAACGACGTTCCTGCTACAAGCGAGGCTTTGGAGGCGGTACCTTGATGGTATGGGCTGCAATCTGCTTCAATGGAAAGACACCTATATGCTATATATCCACTCAAATGAATGCTAGTGTGTATGTAAATCTTTTGGACAGTGAGTTGATAGAATTTGCTGGAAATATTTATGGCGATAACTGGACATATCAGCAGGATAACGCTTCAATCCACACGGCACAGGTTACGAAGCACTTCTTTAATGACAGGCAAATTCCCGTATTAAGTCCGGACCTAAATCCGATCGAAGATCTCTGGGGGATCCTCTCTGCACGTGTTTTCCAAAACGGAAGGCAGTTTGAGACAGTACGTCATCTTAAATTAGCCATAGAGCAAGAATGGGCCAATATTGAAATAACTATTCTACGGTCATTAGTTAATTCTATGCCAAAGCGGCTTAATATAGTTTTAAAAAATAAGGGCAAAACTATTGACTATTAAAGTAGAGATGTCTTTTAGTTGAACTCAAATGAATGAGATTTACAAGCAAAAATAGAAAAATGCACATATAAATATTTACTATAAGCATAAACTTAAATTTTGTTTTTTAGTTTAAAAAAATATTTGAAATTTGTTATTTTTTGCTTTTTTATATCTTATGTAATAATAAAAATAAACCTGCATACCCAGAAATATTTTGCAATTTTGTAATCTTTTCTTTTTTTGCAAAAAGTTGATGCACATATAATTATTTGTATGAGGTACATACATACATATGTAAGTGTTTGCTTTGTGATCTTGAAAAAAATTAAATAAAAACTAAAACAAGTATGGAAGGGCTAAGTTCGGGTTTCACCGAACATTTTATACTCTCGCATGATAAAGTGATAATCGAGATTTCATTATCCGTCATTTACATATTTTTTTATTTTGCTGTAAAATTAATTACATAGATTAGATCAATTTGTGTACTTTGAGTATTGAATTGTATTTTCATTTATATGTATGTAGAAGAAGGCATCAGATGGAATTCAAAATAGCGTTATATTGGAAGAAGGCGTGGTTGTGAACCGATTTCACCCATATTTCGTACATGTCATCAGGGTGTTAAGAAAATATTATATACCGAATTTCATTGAAATCGGTCGAGTAGTTCCTGTGATATGGTTTTTGGTTCATAAGTGGGCGACGCCACGCCCATTTTCAATTTTTAAAAAAAGCCTGGATGCAGCTTCCTTCTGCCATTTCTTCCGTAAAATTTTGTGTTTCTGACGTTTTTTGTTAGTCGGTTGACGCACTTTTAGTGATTTTCAACATAACCTTTGTATGGGAGGTGGGTGTGGTTATTAACCGATTTCTTCCATTTTTGAACTGTAAAATGCCTGAAGGAAACGTTTTTGTAGAGTTTGGTTGACATAGCTATAGTAGTTTCCGAGATATGTACAAAAAACTTTTTAGGGGGCGGGGCCACGCCCACTTTTCCAAAAAAATTACCTCAAAATATGCCCCTTCCTAATGCAATCCTTTGTACCAAATTTCACTTTAATATCTTTATTTATGGCTTAGTTATGACACTTTATAGGTTTTCGGTTTCCGCCATTTTGTGGGCGTGGCAGCGGGCCGATTTTGCCCATCTTCGAACTTAACCTTCTTATGGAGCCAAGAAATACGTGTTCCAAGTTTCATCATGATATCTCAATTTTTACTCAAGTTACAGCTTGCACGGACGGACGGACAGACGGACGGACGGACGGAAGGACAGACAGACATCCGGATTTCAACTCTACTCGTCACCCTGATCACTTTGGTATATATAACCCTATATCTGACTCATTTAGTTTTAGGACTTACAAACAACCGTTATGTGAACAAAACTATAATACTCTCTTTAGCAACTTTGTTGCGAGAGTATAAAAACCAAAATCATTATACATAGTCATTATACAAAAATAGTCGGATTATCGAAAAACTTGTAAAACGGAGTAAAACGTCAACAACATACATACATATGTATGTACATATGTAAGATAAGATAAGATAAATAATTGAGGAATGCACCGCGACCTTAGGTCTATGTGCCCTCTCCTAACTCACAGGGACTCACTCAGCCCCAGCATATTGACGAAGTCCAATATCCTGCTGGGTGCTAGCGAGGCGATGTGATCAATATCCGGAAACATGGATCCAAGGGCCTTCGACCTGCGCCTACAGACTGCGATGTAGTCGCAAAACCGACAGTTATCGCAAGATGAAGGGCCCATGTTAGATAAATGCCTTTTCAACTTGCAGTGGCCGGTTTAAAATGCGACCAGAAGCCTAAGTTTTCAGCTAGGTTGTTCAGCCGTTCTCTACACTCCAGCACTAGCAGCGATTTGATCTCGTAGAAGAAGATCGCTTTTTGTGCCGCTTGACTATCGCTAAGTATAGCTATTGCGATAGTTGAGGTGGAGGTTTATCTCTATACACCAACTTATGGCCAAGACTTCGGCCTGAGAGATGCTCGGAAAGTTCGGTATGGAGAGCTTGGTATGCGGACCTGCGATATCTGCACCTATTCCTTCCGACGTTTTCGAGCCGTCGGTGTACCACCTCAATGTGTTATCCCTCAGCATTTCCTCAAGAGTGGGGTCGTTCCACTCGCTCTTGCTACCGAGGGTAACCTTAAACTTCTTCGTGAAGTGAATTGTTTTGGTAATGCCGTCCTTCGGGAGGAGGGCAATAGGAATGTTGCCACTTATCTTCTCCAACCTCTGGGACGAGATTATCTTGCCTTTGCCAAATCCTTCTGCGGTTATCTGCAGAAGTGAATGCTTGGCTACTTGACCTATCACTATATGGAGCGACGCTATGGACGCGCAGAACACCGCCCCGTATGTAATTATCGGTCGCACAATCATGGTGTACAACCACCTAACGATCCTTGGTTTACAGCCCCAGGATTTACCCGCCAGCCATTTGCACACCATTAATGCTTTTGTTGCTTTGACTACCGTTTGGTTCATATGCTGCTTCCACCGCAGGGTAGAATCCAGCGTAAGACCCAGGTATTTAACCTTGCTAGTCACTTCGATCTCTCTGCCCCCAAGTGTGAGATTCCTCAGGCCGGGTAGGGACCTGCGCCTTGTAAGAGAGAATACGGTTGTCTTTGAGGGGTTGATATTTAATTCAACTCCCCTGCACCACTCCTTTGCCAGATTTAGACCTCGTTGTACTAGGTCACAGAGAGTATCCTCAAATTTGCCTCTTGCTATTATCACAATGTCGTCCGCATACCCTAACAGTTCGTCCACGACGAGGCTCCATAGTAGCGGTGAAAGCATACCCCTCTATGGGCATCCTCTCGTTGCGCCCAGACGAATCTTTGTTCCATCTACTGTGGCCTCGGCTATCCTGGTGCGCAGCGCGGCTTCTATCCATCTACGCATCGGTGCTGCCACATTCCTTCTCTCCAGCGCCCTGGCTGGCGCTCCTGTGAGATGTGTTGTCAAAGGCATCACCTCCCCTTTCTCCAGCGAACTCTCTATCTCCGAGGTCAACTGGTACAGAGCTGGTGGATCTTCCCGCTCTGTATGCATGCTGAGCAGCATGCAGGGGTGCAGTCTTCAGCGCCTTCGACCTTATATTGTGGTCTATGATCTTTTCCATAGTCTTCAGTAGGAAGGAGGTTAGACTAATTGGCCTAAAAGATTTAGCCAAGGAATAGTCCTTCCTTCCTTCCGGTCCTCCATGGGTCAGGGATATACGCCATTGCGAGGCTTTCCCTCAGCAGCCGAACAAGGTGAGGTAGCAAAAGCTGTTCACCTTGTTGTAAAAGCGCTGGGAAGATGCCGTCCACCCCTGGAGACTTGAATTTTTCGACCATACAAACATACATACATATATAATATGTATGTACATATATGGGAGTTAGTGGTAGTAGCGACACGATTTTATCTATTTTTCTCAATACCACATTGAAAAAAAGTTACAGCTGTTCAAAAATGAGTGAAAATAATAAAAATATTTTTAAAATTTTTGTATAAAAAGGGGGAAATTGTCACGCAAGCCTCCAATGAAATTTTTGAAGTTTACGGACACGATGCTGTATCAGTTCATATGCACCCAAATATAGCTCTCTTCCGTTTTAGAAATTTCGAAATTTCGATTTACACTGATAAAAGTTTTACACTGATGAAATAATGTCTCTAGCGGAAAAATAATAAAAAGTGGTCGACAAAAAAGGTACATATTTGTTTATTCATTGAATATTATAAATATAAAAGAAAAATATGTTAAAATTTGATTAGAAATACGAAAAGACCTTTTCGACTACCCAATATTAACATTAATATAAAATTTTTATTCGTTAATAAAACAGCTGGACGCGAAATCGATTTGATTCTTTTATAAAGCGAGCGCATCGCAATCCAGATATATATGTACATACATACATATGTACATATGTATGTATGTATGTACGTTGCTATGGGAAAAAAGTTAATAAAATAATTAAACGCAATTCAAAGCTTGCATATATGCACTAAGTGTATGTGTCAACTAACCGAATAAAACAAACGTTTCCTCACGAATTGAGATCATGAAAATACTCAAAACCGCTATTCCCAAAGGAGTGGAGATCAACCAAACCAAAACCAAATAGTGACGTTTCTGTAAGTAGTGGCAGAAGAAATGTTAGGATTAAAATACAATAAATTAAATAAGGTTTAAAAAAAAATAAAACACTAAATTAGTTAATAAAGTTTTAATAACTAATGGAATAAATATGCCATTAAATTAACAACTAAATAAAAAATAAAATATTAAATTATGGAAAAAAAGATAACAAAACATAAGTCACAATTGATCTGTAGAAGTCGGACTAAACTTCCTTTAGTTCAACTATATACAAGTTGTTTCCGTTCCCACAATAGTTGTGTCTACATAATCGCAATGGACCCGAATTTTTTCCGGCTAATAACTGCTAACTCGGCAATATTCCACTGCAAGCATACTTTTTGTCTAGAATTTATAAAATTTTGTTCTACATTGGTATAACCTTTCTTTATGTTCGTGTGTACTTCGATTTCAATAACAGGTCAATTCAGAAGTCTCCAGACTATTATGGGAAAACACTTTTTTTTGGCTAAACTTGTTTTTTTTTTAATTTAAAATAGTTTCTTTCAAGGGTGATACACTGATTATTGTTCGTTGGCGACCCTCAAACTTTTCGGTACCATGTTTGTAATACGGTTTGGTCTTTGCTTCAAAATAGGTCACAGTTTCGCCGATCACTTTTTCATTCGACGAAATTTTCTTCCCAGTGAGCATTCTTTTGAGATCTGAGACGCTGGAGTCCAGATCTGAAGAATACTAACGATGCGGAAGTGATTCGAAACGCAATTAATGGATTTTTGACATCGTTTTCACTGGCTTCTTACGCGGTGCGTTGTTTTGGTGAAACTGCGCTTTATTTTTTTTCAAATGCGCCTGTACTTCAGCTCTTTCGTTCTTCAAACGGTGCAATAACGCTTTCTAATAGTCGCTGGTGATGATTGTTCCTTTTTCAATGTAGTCAATAGAAATTATTCCAAGCGCATCCCAAAATGTATTTCAAGCTTTGGAGCGGGACTATCGTTTGCAGTCCACTTGGATGAACGTCGTTTATTTAGTGTTATCGCAGTAAATTCCAATCAAATAATAGACAAACTACTTGATACATACTTTTCGTTCCAAACATGCTTTCGAAGAATCACTCGAAACCAATATTCATAATATAAAAAGGCTCACTTGTGTTGACATTGTATAAGTATTAATATTGTATATACTAGCTGACCCCGCAGCCGTTGTCTCCAAAGAATTTAGAGATTCCACTGGATAATTCACGGTGTCGTCTTCATTGTCAAGACGATCGATCGATTGTATTTTATCGATTACACCAAACTGCAATACGCAACATTGACATGACTTTTGAATGTGAGTTAAACAACAGTGGCGGATATGGTACCATCCATATGTTGTCAACTATAATGTGTTGTTAATTTCGATATTTACGTCTCTAAATTGAATGCTAAATGTTCTGCCATTGTCGTCTGATGAGCGACGCCGATAGAGTGGATATCAATCATTTCCAGTTTGTGTTTCCGAAAGAAAAGCACTTGGATAATGTTTCGTGCATTTATTGTCAGACATACAAACCGAAGTGGGATTGTGGTGTCCGCAAGGTCTATGAACCATATTGGTTTTCATCACTTTGTATAAATCTGGATCTTACTCTTCATCAAGAATTTCCGCAGAAATGAGTTCATCAATTTGATCTGGTGTAACAACCATCGACCATCCAAAGAAGAATGTGTACGTGCGACAAACCTCTCTTTTGCCACTCAATAGAGTACATTTAGCATCTAACAGCACCACATGTATGTACTTACATTACTTCAAGATAAAGTCCATGAAACATCGTAACTGTTGTTTGAAAAGTCGTGCTGTGACATCGTGACGATCGCTTGCTGATTGACCGCGATCCATAATTCCGCACTTATGTCATCGCATCATGGGAGTACTTCATGCTCTGGGCTGCCATTCGTTGATGGCGAAAAGAACACCGACCGACATTACGGCGACCTCTTCGTGGCTTCGTAACAAATTTCAATCCGAAATTGATCACTTTGTGTGAAATACACATAAAGTTTGCACTGAATAATTTTCAAAAATTATTCTTTTGTATAGCCGGAAAAAAACCAAGCGACCGGAATTGAACGATTCAAATAATTTATAAATCAAAATATTGAAAAACAAAACAAACAAAAATTGAAAAAAAATTTGTCTGAAAAAGGGTTACTTTTTGGAATAGTCCAATTTTCCGACTTTTCCTCACGAAAAACATACGGTTTTTTTCTATTTCCAAATATTTCCATATTCGTTTGTATGGGAAAAAGAAAAGGGCTGTTTTTAGGGGTTTTCCGGCAATTATTCGAAATTTTCTTGCCGTAAAAACCATCCTTGAACTTCAACGAACATTTAGAAAAAAGAATCGACCAAATTGGTGCAGGCGTTGTTGTTGTTAGCAACACATTTTGCGACTCATTTTTATATACATATGTATGTATAAGATTACTGTGTACATGATATATGTACATACATACATACCTATGTATGTACAAATCTATGTACATATATTATAAATCTAAATACAAACCTGGACTGTACCCAAATTCAGGCAAATACTTGCGGCACCACCGGTGATTAATAGTTATGATATCCACTTCCCCATGACACAAAATATTAATATAAACATACATGTAAGTCTGTTTACATACATACATGCATGTACACTTAAACATACTTACGTCATTAATACATAAATTAAAATAAACTAAGTTCTTTTATTGTTTTCCACTTAATTGTGCAGAAGAGGCATCGAACTCTTTAATTTTATTCATTTGTTTATAAAATAGTCAAAATTGCATTGACAATATTTGTAACCAAAATTCTAAAGAATTTTAAGTGCATTTCCGCTTTGCTTCAAGTATGTCTTTACGATCGACATTCTTAAGAGGCGTTGCACTTATTGATTTTGCTGATAAGAATTCTTTGGAATTTTAATTGTATTTTGCTTTCTGTCTTTACTAGCAATTTTGTATTTAAGATTAAGAATTTTTGTAAACTACTTTAGTCATATTCATTGATTCAACAAAGCGGCAGTCATATTCTTTGGCCCAATAAAGTAAGAGTTACATACTCTTAGAAATAAATATAAATATTTAAATAAATGTTTTAATTGGCGACGAGGATGGGATACGCGGAAAAGTTTCTTTGAAGAATCAAGGACTTTTTTATATTTCAATAATTAACGCGTACCTAATAAATTTTTTTTACTAAAATCCTTAAAGAATTAAGGTAGTGAAGTATACTATCCTTAAAGAATTAAGGTAGTGACCAAACCAACATTTACGAAGAATCCTTTATAAAGTGAGTTCCTACAAGAAGAAGACAACATTTACGAAGAATCCTGTATAAAGTGAGTTCCTACAAGAAGAAGACAACATTTACGAAGAATCCTTTATAAAGTGAGTTCCTACAAGAAGAAGACAACATTTACGAAGAATCCTGTATAAAGTGAGTTCCTACAAGAAGAAGACAACATTTACGAAGAATCCAAAATCCTGCATAAAGTAAGTTATTTGCATATTTATATTATAAGTATAAGTTTTACAAAGTTATTGTTACAAAAAAAAAATCATTTGAATAACAAAACAAGTAAGGAAGGGCTAAGTTCGGGTGTCACCGAACATTTTATACTCTCGCATGATAAAGTGATAATCGAGATTTCATTATCCGTCATTTACATATTTTTTTATTTTGCTGTAAAATTAATTAGATTAGATCAATTTGTGTACTTTGAGTATTAAATTGTATTTTCATTTATATGTATGTATTATTCAGAGAAGGCATCAGATGGAATTCAAAATAGCGTTATATTGGAAGAAGGCGTGGTTGTGAACCGATTTCACCCATATTTCGTACATGTCATCAGGGTGTTAAGAAAATATTATATACCAAATGTCATTGAAATCGGTCGAGTACTTCTTGAGATATGGTTTTTGGTCCATAAGTGGGCGACGCCACGCCCATTTTCAATTTTTAAAAATAGCCTGGATGCAGCTTCCTTCTGCCATTTCTTCCGTAAAATTTTGTGTTTCTGACGTTTTTTGTTAGTCGGTTGACGCACTTTTAGTGATTTTCAACATAACCTTTGTATGGGAGGTGGGTGTGGTTATTAACCGATTTCTTCCATTTTTGAACTGTAAAATGCCTGAAGGAAACGTTTTTGTAGAGTTTGGTTGACATAGCTATAGTAGTTTCCGAGATATGTACAAAAAACTTTTTAGGGGCGGGGCCACGCCCACTTTTCCAAAAAAATTACCTCAAAATATGCCCCTTCCTAATGCAATCCTTTGTACCAAATTTCACTTTAATATCTTTATTTATGGCTTAGTTATGACACTTTATAGGTTTTCGGTTTCCGCCATTTTGTGGGCGTGGCAGCGGGCCGATTTTGCCCATCTTCAAACTTAACCTTCTTATGGAGCCAAGAAATACGTGTTCCAAGTTTCATCATGATATCTCAATTTTTACTCAAGTTACAGCTTGCACGGACGGACGGACAGACGGACGGACGGACGGACAGACGGACGGACGGACGGACGGACAGACAGACATCCGGATTTCAACTCTACTCGTCACCCTGATCACTTTGGTATATATAACCCTATATCTGACTCATTTAGTTTTAGGACTTACAAACAACTGTTATGTGAACAAAACTATAATACTCTCTTTAGCAACTTTGTTGCGAGAGTATACAAAAAAAGAGAGAACCATTAAGATTACTAAGCGAAATTGCAAAGTGAAATTCTAAGTGTTACATACATATATAAATTCATTTTATTTTTAATCATGACCCAAGCACCTTCTATTACCCTTGACCCTATCAAATACCTCAAAACATTACCTGAATTTAACGTACAACGACATGACCCTTACAACTTTAATACTCTTATAGATAGAATACACCCCTTACTAACGCAATATGACCAAATGTCCCAACTTCTCTTCTCTGATATAATAAAAAGTAGGTTACAAGGTAGAGCTAGGGAAATAATAGAAATAAATTTTCATGTACAGTCGTGGGCGGACATTAAGAATGTCCTTATAAATAATTTTGGAGAAAAATTGAGTGTAGAAGAACTTTATGATAATATGAGAGCAGTAGTATTCAGAACAAACACGACAGAATTTTATAACGAAATAAAAGATAAGCTACGGAGATTAAATAATAAAACCAATTGAATAATGGGAGAAAATACTGGCACATCCGAAATAGCCAGAAATAACATGAAATCAGCGCTTAACATTTTTAAAGGAAAAATTCCCGAACCAATGAAAACTATTTTGACTTGTAGAAACCCAGACACGCTGGAGGAAGCAATGGAAATTCTTTTCCAAGCAGGCTACGCATATAATGGCAACAAGACCAAACAAATCGAAGAAGAGCCACGAAATAGAAATTTCAATAAACAAAACTACAAAAATGATCACAGAATTAATTCTAATTCACAAAGACCAAATTCAAATTTTCAAAACAGACATAATTTTAATTCTAATAATCATAATAGACAAAATATTCAATATAAACCTAACTATAATTCGCAAGAAAATTATTCTAGACAAAATTTTCAATATAGGCCTAACAATAACTCAAACCAACAAAGAAACCCTTATAGTTCTTATAATACACCCAATGTAAGTCACCAACAAAATAATCAACCAGAACCTATGGACGTAAATATTGTCCAAAAACAACCAACATACGAAAATTTTCAATTTCCAGCCTCACGGGAAAATTACCACATATAACAATAAAATCTAAATTAGGCTACTTAAAATTTTTAATTGATACAGGAGCTTCACATTCAATTATTAATCCATGCATATGCCACCCAAAATATACCAACGAATGAAATAACTATTAAAACTCTACAACATATAATAAAAATAAATAAAAAGGTTCGTATCCCTCTTTTTGAAGAACTAGGTAGTAAGGACGTATCAATTGAATTTTTTATTTGTAACTTCCATGATTTTTACGATGGATTGATAGGAAATAATATTTTAAAGCCATTAGGAGCAATAATAAACTTAAACGACGACGTAATCATTATAGGTGAAAATAAAATACCTTTAATATATGGAGATCAACAAGTGGAACATCATTTTGGAAAACCAGGAATATATCAAGTTGAATTACCAGTAGAGTGCAAAGAAGGATTAGTGTATAAAAACCAAGAATTTTCAAACGAAAAAATTCTAGAAATATTAGAAGGCATATATGAAGCAGATAACTTTAAAATTAACGCTACAATAAATTTTAGTGGAGACACCCCAAAAATAATAAAATTTTCACCTCTTAAAATTGAAAACGCTAATACAAAAATTTTTTGCATATATAATGTAGGAGAGGAAACCCAACAACTTCCAATTTCGGAACAAATAAGAGTTGAACACCTCAATAGCGAAGAAAAAGAAAAAATATTACAGTTAATAAACAAATTTAAAAAAATATTTTATTCAGAAAATAGCGATTTAACTTTTACCAATGCAATAAAGCATGAAATAAGGACTGTGAATAACATTCCAATTAATACAAAAACTTATCGATACCCATATATTCATAAGAGGATGGAGTCATGTGTAGAAGTTCACGCAAGTGAGGAAAGTTCTCTGATCGCCATTCACTTGGGAGTGGCCAGAAACGATTCTTTTACATATGACTCAAGCAGCTAACGACTTCCGGTCTCTGACCAAGTATCCTCTGGGTAGCCTAAGAACATCCGTTTGAAGGCGAGCTAAAGTGAGAAGGGAAATACCCCCTACTTAGGGTTGTGCGCTAGGTTTGGGACCCGCCACGTAAAAAAACGCACCAATGAAAACAACCAAACAGCCTCGGATGAGAGACCCCCTTTTTGATGACGACCATGGCAAGCGAAATAAGGACTACGAATTGAGGGCATGCACCTGGAATATCCGGTCCCTTAATTGGGAAGGTGCCGCTGCCCAGCTGGTTGATGTCCTCGTGAAAATAAAGGCTGACATCACCGCCGTCCAAGAAATGCGATGGACGGGACAAGGACAGAGACGAGTAGGTCCTTCTGACATCTACTACAGTGGCCATATAAAGGAGCGCAAGTTTGGTGTTGGATTCGTGGTGGGAGAGAGACTCCGTCGCCGAGTACTATCATTCACTCCGGAGAATGAACGTCTAGCCACAATGCGCATCAAAGCGAGGTTCTTCAACATATCGCTGATTTGCGCCCACGCCCCGACGGAAGAGAAGGACGATGTGACCAAAGATGCCTTTTATGAGTGCTTGGAGCGCACTTATGAGAGATGCCCCCGCCACGATGTCAAAATCGTGCTTGGCGACTTCAACGCCAGGGTGGGCAAAGAAGGTATCTTTGGCACTACGGTCGGTAAATTCAGCCTCCACGAGGAAACATCCCCAAATGGGTTGAGGCTGATCGACTTCGGCGGGGGCTGAAATATGGTTATCTGTAGTACTAGATTCCAGCATAAGAAGATACATCAAGCTACCTGGCTGTCTCCGGATCGAAAAACCACCAACCAGATCGATCATGTTGTGATAGACGGAAGACACGTCTCCAGTGTTTTAGATGTGCGTGCGCTCCGAGGTCCTAACATCGACTCGGATCACTATATTGTTGCAGCCAAAATTCGCACCCGCCTCTGTGCAGCAAAAACGCACGCCAACAAACACAAGGAAGGTTCGACGTCGAGAAGCTGCAATCACAACGGACAGCCGAACGATTTTCTACTCGGCTTGCACTCCTGCTCTCTGAGAGCACTCGTCAACAACTCGGTATAAGGGAACTGTGGGACGGCATCTCAAACTCCTTACGTACAGCTGCAACCGAAACCATTGGTTTTCGGAAAGTGCAAAAGAACAGCTGGTACGACGAGGAGTGCCGTGTCGCAGCGGAGAGAAAACAGACTGCCTACCTCGCAACGTTACGATCGACCACAACACGTGCGGGATGGGATAGATACCGAAAGTTGAAGAGGGAAGCGAGACGCATTTGTAGACAGAAAAAGAAAGAGGCCGAAATGCGTGAGTACGAAGAGCTTGATAAGCTGGCCGACAGGGGTAATGCTCGAAAATTCTACGAAAAGATGCGGCGGCTTACAGAAGGTTTCAAGACCGGAGCATACTCCTGTAGAACCCCCAAGGTGATCTAGCCACCGATGGCCAGAGCATACATACTTAAATTATGGAGGGACACTTCTACAGCCTGCTGAATGGCAGTGAACGCACGTTCCATTGCCCGACCATGAAGAAGTTCGAATAGCAATTGCCCGCCTGAAAAACAACAAAGCGGCAGGGGCCGATGGATTGCCGGCTGAGCTATTCAAATACGGCGGCGAAGAGCTGATAAGGTGCATGCATCAGCTTCTTTGTAAAATATGGTCGGACGAAAGTATGCCCAACGATTGGAATTTAAGTGTGCTATGCCCAATCCATAAAAAAGAAGACCCCACAATCTGCGCCAACTACCGTGGGATTAGCCTCCTCAACATCGCATATAAGGTTCTGTCGAGCGTATGGTGTGAAAGATTAAAGCCCACCGTCAACAAACTGATTGGACCTTATCAGTGTGGCTTTAGACCTGGTAAATCAACAACTGACCAGATATTCACCATGCGCCAAATCTTGGAAAATACCCGTGAAAAAAGAATCGACACACACCACCTCTTCGTCGATTTCAAAGCTGCTTTCGACAGCACGAAAAGGAGCTGCCTCTATGCCGCGATGTCTGAATTTGCTATCCCCGCAATACTAATACGGCTGTGTAAACTGACGCTGAGCAACACTAAAAGCTCCGTCAGGATCGGGAAGGACCTCTCCGAGCCGTTCGATACCAAACGAGGTTTCAGACAAGGCGACTCCCTATCGTGCGACTTCTTCAATCTGCTGCTGGAGAAAATTATTCGAGCTACAGAACTTAATCGAGCAGGTACAATATTTTACAAGAGTGTACAGCTGCTGGCGTATGCCGATGATATTGATATCATCGGACACAACACCCTAACGGCGCGTTCTGCTTTCTCCAGACTGAACAAGGAAGCAACGCAAATAGGTCTGGCAGTGAACGAGGGCAAGACGAAATATCTCCTGTCATCAAACAAACAGTCGTCGCACTCGCGACTTGGCTCCCACGTCACTGTTGACAGTCATAACTTTGAAGTTGTAGATAATTTCGTCTATTTAGGAACCAGCATTAACACCACCAACAATGTCAGCCTGGAAACCCAACGCAGGATTACTCTTGCCAACAGGTGCTACTTCGGACTGAGTAGGCAATTGAAAAGTAAAGTCCTCTC